>CM026204.1:25684131-26156631 GCA_014839995.1 Xenentodon cancila | reverse complement strand
ACCTTTTACTTGCAAAAAATAAAATAAAGCTTCGGGAGCATTTGCAGTGTTGTTTAATACATACATTTACACATTTACATGAAATAAAGGGGAGTTGACTGTCCTCAGTTGGACATTTATATTAGTTTGAAGCGTTCAGTTGCTTATTTTTTTTTTTTTTAGATTTAGGAAAATATTATACACTCTCTAAACATCATCACATACATAATACACCTTTTGTCACATGTCTCTTTCACAATGTGCCATAAAAACCAGGCTGGAAAAGCAGTTTCTGGAGCATCGTGACACTCGCGAACTTTCAACTGGAGCTAATCTAAAATAGAAAAAGAGATCAGAGAAGGAGAAGTTTTGCACTGAAAGCAAACGCCTTCATCCCCCTGAAGTCATGCATATTACAGAACAAAGTCAGTGACACAGATGTTCTTAGGCTCATCTGCCTTTACGCTGAAACGGACGCTCCGCAGCGGAGATACCAGCTCCATGTTGCTGGATGTTGATAAGCCTTGTCCTTCTCTAACTGGATTTTCGGGCAAATACCCAGACTAAGTAGGATTTTGTACATTGTGTTGTCTTGATCTCATGAGTGTGTTGTCCAGATATAAAGCTTTGGTGCCTTCCAAAGAGCATTGTCCATTGTTTTTCGCCTGTCTGCACAATACAAGAGAGACTGTGTTGCTCATGCAACCAAGAAACACTCTTGATACTCGGAATTAGGAGTTAAGAATGAGACCAGCAGGCATGTCACTATCTCCATCGCCGTGACATTTTAGGATTATGACACAGTTTTGATAAGGTGTTTCATATCAGTGGGGCTTTATGCTGTGCTGCAGTTATGGATTAAAACACTGGCATTTAGGTGCATCGTTGCAAGGAGATTTAAATGCAAATGAAGGAGATGACCATTAGGATTAAAATGACAAGATAAATGCAGAAGAAAGAAAACACTTGTTGCTAAACGAACAGTTTGGTACATTCATAACAAGAAAGAGGCCGCTGTTGAGCTCAGCAGCGTCAAAGGCCTAGAAGACAACTGAAGTGGATGATCACAGACTCCTTTCATTGGTCGATGGCATATTTTTGTAAAAACACTTAAATTAAACCTGAAAGACAACACTTCAATCAAAACTTCATTATTTTATTTCAGATCTACTGTGGTAATTCATGAAGGCAAAATCACTGAAGCTCTGACAATGTCAAAACACTTTTGAACCCAAGTCAAAGATGCTCTCGGATTTGATCCTGAATCCTCTCTGTTTCTTTCGACAGAGGTTGAAAACTACTGTGTTCATGTTGATATTTAAAAGCCTGTTACACTGTAGACAACGTAAACATCTCCCTCTCAAGTGTATGGAAGTGCCATCCATCCATCCATCCATCCATCCATCCATCCATCCATCCATCCATCCATCCATTCATCCATCTATTCCATTCAGCCTATTCTGGCTCATTACAGGCGAGAGGCATGTATGGAAGTGGAAATATTAAATTAAAGAACAATTAAAGTACAACAATCTTGGAACTGTATGTCAGTACATTACTTGAGAAAGTGTACTTTGTTACGACTGTGGAGAACTGACCTATAAGAGGTTCAATGTGGAACCTCAGTTTGACTAATCAACATAAATGTATTTAGGCAGTTTATGTAGAGAAGGTCAATCACCCGACTCGTGAGAACAATACTGGTAGTCAACACAGCAGCTCTGTGGGCCGCCGTGTGGCCAGAAGTGGTATTGCTACATAATGACTTACTCATTAACACATGCTTCCTCTGCCATCCCTGCTCCTTCTCTCCTTCCTCCGACAGATACTCCGTCCTGGTCGTGGCTACCGCAGTTCTGCAACCTTCGAGACCTCCGTCGCCGAGCTCAGCTCAGACAGCTGGAGGACTCCAGCGGCAACATGGTCCACATCAAGCAGAAGCTCTACCACAACGGCCACCCCAGTCCACGACACCTCTGACTGAAAACGTAAATAAATAAATTAATGAATACAATAGCAACCAGAAGAAAGTAAAAGTTAACTTAGACGTCCAAAATCCCTCTACCCCGCCGACCACCACCACCCCAAACTGGTCCATGGTCAAATGTTGCCTCAGAGACTCTGGAAAACTGCCCTTCTGCTGTTCATGACATACCCCCAATACCCTCTTCTGACGGGACTTTCTTTTGACTAAACCCTGTCGCTGTCAGCACTTAAAAAAAAGAAAAAAAAATCCTAAAATGGAACAAGATGACAGTTATTTGTTGCCACTGAAATCTTAAGTCTATGTCCATCTGTAGGACAAAGAGTGTGTGTGTGGGGGGAGGGAGGGTATTTTTAAGCGTGTTTTTTTTTTTCTCCCTGTATAAAGACATTTTCTGTGTTCATTGTTAAACTTGGCATGCTCTTTTAGAACAGGGTAAGATGTGGGCAGCGTATGAAATAGGGGATGCAAGACAGGTGTGTGTTTTTTTGTTTTTTTTTCTTTATTGGGTGGGATGTGGAACTTTGATGGGCTCAGGTGGGGTGAACGAGATCCGCGGGTGGGTTGGGTTTTGGTGACAGTTAGATTGCTGCTTATGTACATAGTTATAAATATGGGGCAGGTGGGATTTAACAGTCTTTAAACTAAAAGGGTGGGGGGCATGGAGGGATTTTTGTGTGAGTCGTTTATCAGTAAATAAAAACTGAGTGATGGACTTTGTGGGTAAAGATCGTAAGGAAAGGAATGGAAAGAAGAGGCTGATTGAAAACAGGATGTAAAAACTGGATGTGAAACCACGTGATTTCTGCTAAAAACACAGATTAATTAGCTTTGTTACTTAGTGATTTAATTGAATGTATTAATTTTTCTGTATATATGTGAGGGGGAGCGTGTGCAGCTGCGGTTGGGGTTCCCTTTGCTAAATTGTCATTGTATATTAGACGCGGGAGAAGAAATAAAATGCCAGCCGAGACGAGTCAGTTAACACACACACACCCATCCATGGTCCCCACACTGTGCTCAGCAGCACAGTTCAATTTTCGTTATCCGATTCCTTCTCACTTATCAGGAACAACCAGCCTATCGGCAGAGAGAACCCCGACCCAGCCAACCTCACCCCCCCATCCCCCTTACCCTCTCTGTCCAGACATTGCTGTTGTGAGGATGAAATGTCTGTTTTATTAAAAGTGCCACTGAAGCACAACAGTGACCTCTGATGTTTGATTGTGTCACTCCAGTTGTTTGAACGGTGATGTGAGCGCACGTCTCATTGCAAGAGGTTATTCCAGAGCGCTTATTATACAGCCCAGTCCCGCTGACAGCTTCGGTTTGGTTTATTGAAATTCAAGAGGAAATTTAGAGAGCACTGTCTAACAACACTTCTGAAGTGACTAACAATGCCAACAACGTCCTCATGGAGCCCAGAACAGCACTCCATTATTATCGGGTGGCGCATAATTACAGGCTCCAGGGGCAGCGGGGCCGTTTAAAATGAATGGTTTTACCTCGAGTGGAAATTCTTTAGGATATACGTGATCCACGGTCACCACCGCAGGTCAAAGTCTCAGTTAACGGATTATGAAGCAGCAGATGAGATCATCTCCCAAAGGCCTGCAGCTAAACATAAAGCATTAACATTTTAAATAATGGAAGCTAAGGTGTCGTTTTCCTGGAAGTTTTTAGAGGAAGGAAAAAAAAAGAAAAAAGGAAAGGATCATTATGCAAATGTATGAACATTTGTCCCGGCAGATTTGAGCTACCGAGGTCTCAAATGTCAGTTAAGACATTTTGGACTTTGGCTTCTTCTTAGTCCTCATTTTGAAAAAAATTAAAACTCCAAACCAGGAACAAACCAAAATCCTTGTACAAACAGCTCAGGCCAGCAGGAAGCAAGGAAGGGAAAGACAATATAAACCCAGACTGGGGCTGAAGAGACACAGGTGCAAACAATCAGCACAGAATTGAGCAAGGGAAGCGAAGCTGGAAAAACGAAGGGCAGACTTTCAAAATAAAAAAGGAAATAAGTCCAACACAAGATCAAAACAAATGAAACTCAAACCAGAACTAGAACTGCTGGTAGGATTGCTAGAAATCCAAAACAAAGCACCTGTTTGATTTCAAACAGACTTACCAGACTGGACATCAACATCTGCACAAACAGGACGTGGAAGTCGAATTTGGGCTGTCAACCAGATATTTGAAAATTATCTACTGAAAAAGCCTGATCAATTTCATAATAATTTGCAAAGGGGTGTTTGAAGAGTAAAAATGTGGAGAGATAAATGAAAACCCATTAAGCTATTAAGCACAGAGCTCGATCATCTATGATTTGACCTTTTTCTGCAGCCAGCGGAAAGAGAAAAGCTTCACTGTTAAAGGGGAGATGGGAATTAGACAGAAAGGATAGGTTATTTAAAGGTATGTGCCAACATTTTGGGAGTTTGCGTATTTGCCATTAACCTAAGAGTTTGAAAAGAGGGCATATACTGTTGTTGTCCCTGAGGATCCGATAACCCAGTCTGACTGGTATATTCACTGAGAGTAGACTGTTTCACCTATCTTCAGTGACAATTATAAACTTTCAAACAATTCTCAAATGTTATTTTGGAGGGTTTTTTTTAGTTGAAGCCTACTTTATGACTTAATGACAATGATTACAAAAGTGATTACAAAGTGTGATCACAAAGTGTCAGGGGCCCAGAGTAGAGCCGTTGCTACTCTGCATTGAGGTGAATCAGGCACCTGGTTAGGACGCCTTGTGGAAGCTTCACCGGACAGACGGACGGGTGGACGGACGGGCGGACGGACGGACCTACCTTCGTGGCTGCTGACTTGTTTCCCTGTTTTCCTGGTCGCATGAGCAACTGAACAGACTGGATGCACCCAGATCTTTTCTTCCTGTCTTTGTAGCACTAGAATCCTTTCGTATATACAGCGATACGTGGCTTCACGGCAGTCTGTAGCATCTGTTGTGGTTAAAACCTTTTCAGTCAAATCCTTGACAGTTCAATCTCCTGCAATGGATGCTGCTCAGTTGAGTTTTTTTTTGTCCCAGCGGTTGTTGCAGCAGCGACTTCACTTTATATAACCAAAGAGGCTGCCACTTGGAGGGTAATATCTGATTGCATCTCTGAAGATTGAGTGCCTTCTTCTTGCCTGCAGATGCTTCCTAAAGGAGGAAGATGGCAGCTTTTACAGCTAATATATGCTTTTCTCTTTTTTTCTCTTTAAATCACGATGGTGGTCTCCTTGCTTATTAACATCTCAGCTCCTCCCGGCAGGAATGTGTGATAAAAAAAACACTCAAGAGTTGAGGACCCAAAACTGCATCAAAAGCGACTTCTATAAGTCCTCCTTTGCAGTGCAAAATGATGTGAATGAATTTGTGCTGCATGTGGGAATTATGATTTATTTTTCCACTCTACGAATGACTTTCTCACAAGCTAAGTGAGTCGTAAGACTTCTTGCTTCTTACTCTTCTTACTTTTTCTTCTCAGTGGGCATTTAAGTGATTCTCCTTCTACGCTTGAGGATAGAGGGAGAACAACTACCAGGTCAAAGCGGGAAAACAGATGCAAGGAAGCAAAAGTTAGAGGGAAGAGCCCCGTCTCCGTTAATCCCTGTCCCTTTTCTCTGAAAACAGCCTGATTGCATTGTTTCCTCTTTTGTTTGTCGTTGCTTTAGAAATAACTACATTTATAGACGAGTATTGGCGTATTCCCTTGAGAAACTTATTAAAGGATGTTCTTTTTTATTTGTTCAAAGCAGATTTGCATTGTTTTCCTCTTTACATTTGGAGGTTTCTTCTACTGAAGATGCCACCAGCTTGTTTAGTAATATTTGCACACTTGCGTCCTTTAGTAAACTGTGACACTTGTCGCCTCCTGTCAAGGTCAGGCCCCAACGGTTCTTCGACTTGTAACCTCTTTCTTACTGTATGATCGATACGGACATTTAAAAACTGACCAAGGCGCTCTGCTTGTGTCCTACTTTACGAGCACTTGAATGCTGTTTCATTAAAGCAGCGAGTAGGACTCAGACGCCTCTGTGGTTTCAGTATCGAACGCTTTACACACACCGTTATGCAACTTGAGCCGGCAGAGCCGTCTCTGGAGACCAGTGTTTTCCTCCGCAGTGGTAAATCAACTCGGCGACGGAACAGCAGTGCCTCCATCCTAATGAAATACTCTAAGTGTATACTCACCATCCCACTGCAGAGGCGGACCCAACACTAATCTGCTGAATTATAAGTTCACCAGTCTTAATTCCTGGAGTTAACCAGTGAGTTTTTCTCTTACATTAATTTCATTTATGTAGCACCAACTTAAAACAAAAGCCATGCCAAAGCTCTTGACAAAACTATACACTATGACTCTATAGTCTTTCAGAAATAATGAAACTTGGTCATTAAGAGAAGAAAGAAAATAAAATCAGCTTTTAAGAGAGACCAAAAAATAGGAGCTAAAATTTGAGAAATGCTCTGTGACTTCTCCTGATAGTTCCAGTCAGAGTTTACATCAACTTGAAGTGAAATCTATTTATTTATTTATTGCAACATTACTGTTATACTGAATTAGAGCAGTCTAGCTGAGATATATCAAATGCACTAGCTTTTCTAAATCACTCCGGAAAATATTTTACCAATTTTGGCAGCATTACAAAGGTGAAAGGAAATAGCTCCAGAAATGTGATTTAGGCAAGGAAATAAAATCCAGGTTAAAAATAAACCATCAGGAGTAACTACACAGTTACTGTGTTTAATTTCAAATACAACACTGTTTTGTTTGAATTTAGAAGCAAAAAATGTGAAAGCCATCACAGCTACGCACAAATGTGACAGGAATGTTCATGACCTCCACATGTCGTCACCAGGTGTCGCTACCGCCATCAACACAAACAAAGACTGCATATGTACAGGCTGGAGCAGGTTACAACTAAACGGGTCTTAAAATGAATAAAGAAACCAACAGTAGAAGTAGAGAGCGAAGAAATCCTCTGAGGAAGCTGCTCTCTTCTGACAGGTTATAGTTACTTCACTGATTGTTCCCAATCTGTTATCAGCTTTAACAAGTCAAAGAAAACAAACACCTGTAAACTTGGCTGACAGCTTCTTATGAGACGCGGTGCATTTACATGCCGTCTGTTTTCAAGACAAAGGAAATACAGTCACAGAAAACACACACATACAAACCATCATCCTGCTCTGGAGGGAGCGAGAGGAGCTGGAGCAGGGCTGGACGGAGGATAGGAGGTCTGAGGGTGGAGGGAGGATGGGAGGTCTTGGGGTGGACGGAGGATGGGAGGTCTGGGGGGGCGGAGGATGGGAGGTTTGGGGGTGAAGGGAGGATAGGAGGTCTTGGGGGCTGGACGGAGGATGGGAGGTCTGATGGTGGAGGGAGGATGGGAGATCTGAGGGTGGAGGGAGGATAGGAGGTCTGGGGGTGGAGGGAGGATGGGAGGTCTGGGGGTGGAGGGAGGATGGGAGATCTGAGGGTGGAGGGAGGATAGGAGGTCTGGGGGTGGGGGGAGGATGGGAGGTCTGGGGGTGGGGGGAGGATGGGAGATCTGAGGGTGGAGGGAGGATAGGAGGTCTGGGGGTTGAGGGAGGATGGGAGATCTGGGGGTGAAGGGAGGATGGGAGGTCTGGGGGTGGAGGGAGGATGGGAGGTCTGAGGGTGGAGGGAGGATAGGAGGTCTGGGGGTGGAGGGAGGATGGGAGATCTGAGGGTGGAGGGAGGATAGAAGGTCTGGGGGTGGAGGGAGGATGGGAGGTCTGGGGGTGGAGGGAGGATGGGAGGTCTGGGGGTGGAGGGAGGATGGGAGATCTGAGGGTGGAGGGAGGATAGAAGGTCTGGGGGTGGAGGGAGGATGGGAGGTCTGGGGGTGGAGGGAGGATGGGAGGTTTGGGGGTGAACGGAGGATGGGAGATCTGAGGGTGAAGGGAGGATGGGAGATCTGGGGGTGAAGGGAGGATGGGAGGTCTGAGGGTGGAAAGAGGATAGGATGTCTGAGGGTGGAGGGAGGATGGGAGGTCTGGGGGTGGAGGGAGGATGGGAGGTCTGGGAGAGAGAGGGTCTTAGTCTTTTTCTTCTTTCTCTCCTCTGTCATGTTCCCTTTCATCTTTCTTTACTTAAAATCCTGAAGTTTTGGCTGAACGAGGAGCTTGATCTTCTCCTCCAGCTTGTGGGCCTTCTAGAACCACTTCCCATGTTTTTTATCCCTCTTTCCAGCTCCACCCGTTCGTCGTTGCCGTCAGTATCAGTCTAGTTGATCTCTGCTGCTATCAGTTTCATCTTATCTGCGTTTTGTCTTGCATTTCCAAACATTTCAACTCTGACATTGTTTGCTTCTTTTGGACATGTAGCTCTCTTTGACAATCTTACTGTAGATCTGATTTGGTTGAAGTCCTCCTTGATACAGGAGTCAAAACTGTACTGTCTTTATTTTGTTTTGTTTTTTTGACCATCCATAACTTAACTCCTTGTCTTTGTTTGGCTGTACAAACTACCAAAGCAAAATGCTTAAAAAGTGAAACTAGTTTGTGAAAGAGGGGAGACATGAAATCTTAATAGTTATAATCATTACATAATCAGTAAGGCCAACGTGTCTGTATATAACTGACCCTCCTTTACAGCGGTGAGAGTTGTGAAAGAGCTTCTTGTATATGCTGCGTTCACGGCCTTGCGGATATGTCTGGTAATATCACATCATCATATTCGTGTAAAATTACGACCCTATGAAGTTTTAAATTGGGTGTTTTTATATAAAAACAACTCCGGTAAAAATAATAAATAAATTTCGTGTTTCTTTTGTTATTGTAATTGAAATGCAGCCCATAATATCTTTAGAAAGTTACAGTATGGACTCCGGAAACCGAGCCATGAGGGTGTACTTGAAGGCAACAACGGTGACGTCTCCCGACGTGGATGTACATAGTGGGCGCGGCTTCGTTTGAGAGCCATAGTCCACCTTCACTGCAGCTGGAGAGTTGTAACTCTGAAATAATAATATATTTATATACCCAGCTGGAAAGATGTCCGTCGTTTGCCTGAGCCGAAATGTTCTGGCCTTTAGGAACACTGGAATGACGGTGGTAAGTAGAGATCGGTTTTATTTTATTCAGTACAAGAGCAGATGAGCCTCACAAGCTTCTCTGGGACATTACAATCTCACACCTGAGTGTTTCTGTTGTTAAATCAACTGTCAACGAAGTTAATAGTTTTCATAATGTTCAATACAGTCCAGGGAGTTAAATAAGCTTTCCGTTAAACAGGAGAAAATATGACCGCTTGATATCCAGCTGCAATTCACTTTCATCTATCATCTTCTACACTCTCGCATACTAGTGAATGTAACAGAAGATCACATTAAACAAACCCAGTCCACTAGTCTTTATTATAATGCTGTACTATTTTATAGCAAACCTAACTATAGTTGAGGGACTGAGCTGGTAGGTAGGGTCATTCCGCCTTAAAACGTTTACTCTGTTTCATCTATATTTGCTTTTAGCAGAGGATTTGTGGTTTATTAACAAATATACTTGGATAAACTAAGCAAAACTTCTTTAATTACTGTGTTTAAGTTCATCTTTAATTGTCCTCCAAGAGTCAGTTAGGTAACCACAGGACTGCTGTGATATAACTCGTCCCTGTCAGTTCACCCACTCTGCCGCTAGAGGGAGACTCGACATCCTGCTATGAACAGGTGGACATCTCTAGTTTAATACACCCGTTATGGAACAGGTGTAATAAACTACAGATGTACAAAACAGGAGATAAACCGTCTCCATGTCGTCTTTCTTGCATGGTTTACCTCTGTCACTTCATATTAATGTGAAAGGAATAAAAAAAAAGCTTTTGGACTTGTTTCCAGAGCTACTCCTCGGCTGATGCATACACCCATCTCTCATTTTGTTCCCTGTGATGCAGATGGTACGGTATGCTCAGACCGCAGCCGCTCCAGCTCCAGAACCCAGGATTAAGAAGTTCCAGATTTACCGCTGGGACCCTGATACCCCGGGGGACAAACCCCGAATGCAGACATATGAAGTTGACCTCAACACGTACGTCAAGGCTGGCTCAAGCAGTACTTTCTTTTTTAATGATTTTACAAATTAACTTACAATATCGCGTCTAACTGACACACCCCTTGTTCACACAGTTGTGGCCCAATGGTTCTGGATGCGCTTATCAAGATCAAGAACGAAATGGATCCCACTCTCACATTCAGACGTTCCTGTCGTGAGGGTAAGAAAGAAAACCTTGTGTCAGCAAATTCATGTAAATTATTCCCTCTCAGATATTTCATAAAGAAAATAAAATGCAGTCTTTTTGAGTGTTTTGTTGTTGTTTTTTGCCAGATTTTAGTGCTCTAACGTTTACAAATTTCTTCAGGTATCTGCGGCTCATGTGCTATGAACATAAACGGAGGAAACACACTGGCGTGCCTTAACAAAATTAACATAAACACCAGCAAACCCACCAAAATCTACCCACTGCCACACATGTACGTCGTCAAAGATTTGGTGCCTGTAAGTACTGCGATATCCGTGCCAAAACGTAATCAGCAAAAGAGCGTGTGTGCGAGTGAAATGAGTGGAAAAAGCATGTAAGGATGTTATAGGAGTATAATGAGCGTCTGTGTTTGTGTCATTAATCCACCAGGACATGAGCAACTTCTATGCACAGTACAAATCCATCGAGCCGTACCTGAAAAAGAAGGATGAAGGTCAGGAAGGGAAGAAGCAGTATTTCCAGTCAGTGGAGGACAGGCAGAAACTGGTAAGCAGGTCTCACAAACCTCCATTACTGAGCTCCTCAGTTCACACCAGTCCTGTATTAGACTCTCCAATGTTACTGAAGAGAACTGCAATTAGAATATAGTGTAAAATCCTGTGGAGTCAGAGAAGCGAAGGAGGAAAAATAAAAACATGTCCTGATGTTTAACGCCTTACCTGAACAGGACGGCCTGTACGAGTGCATCCTGTGTGCTTGCTGCAGCACCAGTTGTCCCAGCTACTGGTGGAATGGAGACAAATATCTGGGACCTGCTGTCCTCATGCAGGTGGGTGAAGATGGGTGAACGTGTTTGGTGATAAGATTTACAGTCAAATAAAGAACGACAGTAATCCTTGAAGACAAGTTCATTTCAACCTGAGCTTTGACAGTTTAATTTTAAGTTTGAGGTTACATGTAGTCTTAAACAAAGGATATTGATGACAGTGAACTTTTTTTTCTGTACTTTTCAAACTATGAGTGTCTTTTTAAATCTTTTGAACTTGTTATTTTCTGTTATTCCACAGGCGTACCGATGGATGATTGACTCCAGGGATGAATTCACAGAGGAACGTTTGTCTAAACTTCAGGACCCCTTCTCTCTTTACCGCTGCCACACCATCATGAACTGCACTAAGACTTGCCCCAAGGTACAGCTCGCATACATGCACATTTTCTCACATGTTTGAGAGTTTCAGTGTCTGACCGTCGTCTGACGAACTGCTCCACAGGGCCTCAACCCGGGAAAGGCAATCGCGGAGATCAAGAAAATGATGGCGACCTACAAAGAGAAGAAGGCTGCAGCTTCGTGAACAACTGTAAATGAAAGCGGCTCCAGATCCATTTCTGATACCTCAGACTAAGTTAACATAAAGAGATGAGCCGACTTGAATCTTTTTGCAACATTAGCACTTTCTATGATTTTGATGAGTGTGTGAGTGTGAGTGTGAGTGTGAGTGTGAGTGTGAGCGTGAGTGTGAGCGTGAGTGTGAGTGTGAGTGTGAATGTGAGTGTGAAGGAAATGGGAAACTGAAACTGGTGAGAGAAGTATTCTGTAAAAACTGTCAGGCAAACGTATATATTGTGCTGCAACATTATGGACCACAGTTGTGCCGTTCATCTGCAGAGCTAAAGCTTTAAACTTACATGACATTGTAATCAGTCGGGCATCAATTATGCATTTATTCAAGAATGTGTGGAGCTGTGCATGGAGGTCATGTGGATGTTGATTAGAAAAGAATAAACTATAGTCTTGTTGTCAGCTGTTTTCGGTTATATCACAGTAAATTTAATAAAGAGTCTAACAACCTTTAAGTGTTATATATATAGTATAGATATAATAGACTATCATGTGGATAGTGTAGTGCCAAGCACTTTTTTGGTCAGCCATCCTAATTCTTTTCCTCTCAGCCATACAAAGAGTTAGTCTGTTTCTCTAGATTTTGACTTCAAATGACGCAAGAAACTGCGTCCGGGCGCCACAGTCCAGACATATAACCAATCAGAGAAATAAAGCGTGTGACGTAGGCAGACCAACAACCAGACTGGGGTCAACAAAGTACATCCAAAATGTGTAGTGCAGAAGGAAAACTGCTGAATGGCTTTTGTTGGTTCTGCAGTAGAAACCTGTTGATCCAAGATTTTATTAACAATCTGTGTTTAAAACATTAAAAATACAACTTTAATTGCAGTTTCTTTATCAAACACACAGGCCAATCAGTGTACATTAAAATAAACAAGGTGTCACTTCCATGTTTAAAATTTCCAAACGTAAACTTAGTCATTTAATGTGAATGTTTCATGCTCTACCAGATTAATGTGGTTGGTAACAAATCAACATAAATCATGACTATTTTTTGAATAATTAGGTAATTGATTTTGAAAAAAAGCAGCTGGATTATTATTTCTTTAAGACAAATTTTACTTTGAACAAAAGTAAAATGTTGATTCAGAAAAGCGTGCGAAGAATGCATGCATCCAGGTTGTATTTTATTTCTGTTTTATTTATTTTGGTCGGTCATCATCTACAGTATAAGAGACATTCAAAGTGTCCTTCAAAGTAAAATATAACATATAAAAAAAGTGATGTGGACACATTTTGCTTCGGGGATGTTGTTAGAATTCCACCATGATAAATATGAGGTGATATAAAGTAATAAGGTAGAAAGGTTTACAAAATCTGAAGTCACGGTGTCAACCGTCCAACGGTCACGCACGTGACACGTTTTGGACGGTTCGACTTGCCGTAGGAAGTTGAAGCCGCCGCTGCTTCATGTTTTTAAAGACTATTTTACGCCTTTTCAGGACACAGCCTGCCACTGAGGAGAAATATGTCGAGGCTCACATCGTGAAGGGAGCATGTACAGGCGTGGTAAGTGCTTCTGAATGCCTTTTAGTCGTGCCTTCGTGTAAGACGGACCGTTAGCCAGCAGCAGGTCCTTATCTGTGCTGACAGCAGACTATCGTCCGTCTGCATCAGCGACTGATCTTTAACGGCTCCTGCGGGCTGATATGGATAAACTCGTGTTTTTATATTTAAAACAACAGTTTTATGCACCTATAAAAAAAATATATGGTGTTGTGATTAAAAACGAATTTTTCGGAGCTCTGGTAAAACTATAAGGTAAAACAAAAGTCTGGCTTATCAAATTTCAGTTTTTTCTTTTTTTTGTGTGTGTGTGCGTGTTTGTGTAAGAGACCACAATCCTTCATAAACTATAAACACGTTTCGGATAGATTTGGGATGGTTCATATCAGACATATTTAAGAGATGTACTGTGACTGCTCCCTGTCGATGTGAGTCCATCTACTGGATCAGGTTTTAGAGGGCTTAAACTTCAGGTCAGCTGCTGTCTTGAAAATAAATAAATACATCAACACGACATCAAAAGAGACTTCACATATGGATTCAGTAAATTACTCACTCCTACAGCCAATTCAGAGTCACATCCATGTTCCTGTACCGTAGGAAGAAGCAAGAGTACCTGGACGAACCCGCACTCAGGTCCATTCAGAATCAGCCGAACATGCACGTTTGTTTTCTTCACTGTGGGGAGGCAGCTGGAGAACCCGGGTAAAACCCACTCAAGCATGGGGAGAGCATGCAAACTTCACACAGAAAGGCTTTCACACACTTACAGGAATCATTATAAAGTATTAGGATGGTCTGCCCTGCATTTAGCGCAGCCTCATGCAGCAAAGAATATTTAAGCCAAAACATGGCCCACATCTGCAGTTTGATTTTGCCAACATTCGGTTTTGACTCCTGTGATGGACTGGTGACCTGTCCATAATGTACTCCTGCTTTTTGCTTGACTAGGCTCCAGCAGAACACTGTGTATGTAAATGGGACGAAGCAGGTCTAGATGATGGATGGATGGATGCATGCATGCATGCTGCTATGCAGCGTGGCTGTTAGATGTGGCGTATCCTGCCAGTGAAGACAACTGTTGTGTTTTTTGAGGTTGAGGATTGTGTTCTGCATCATCAGCTCAGATGACTGTCTTGTGTCGGTCTCATCATTTGTGCAATTGCCCCATTTCCTTGTTTTGACACTGCAGAAATTTGTGTCTGTGTTATGAGGATGAAACTGAAAGTCTGGACTTTTTAGGTTTTGGTCAAGATTTACTGAACAATGCGAAATGGGACTTTTTTTTTTTTTGTTAGAAGCTATAAGCGAAGCTTATAATGGCTTTATTGGTTTAAATCTGGGACGGGAGTGAATTACAGGAGGCATATGATTTCTTTCAGTGGCCGTTGAGTGTGCCAGTGTGGGTGAGTTATGTGAAATGGATTAATTAAAATTATTTGAAATGTGAAAACACCTTTGACATAGTCATAGCTGTTGTTGAATATGTCTTCGAACAGATCTTCTGAAATAGTCTGACACACTGAAAATGACTCGGTGAATGACTCAGAAACCCATACCCACAGGATTATGATTGCAAACCCGATACTTTTGGTTGAGTCTGACCTACTTAGATCACAGCCAGCCATGTGACTGGCAAAAAAACTCGGCACAGAAACACTTCCACATGATTATACTACAAACATTTGCATAAGGTTGAGGGCATGGCACATTTTTGCTTCTGTAGTTTGTGCCGTGTCAGTAGACAGAACAACAAATGATTTCCAGGACAGCACATGAACATCTAAGGTACAGTATAAGCAGCCTGAGCTGTGACCTTTACACCTAACGGCTTCTTCATTATTAGAAAAATAATGTTTATGTATGTAAATGTTTATTTTGATCGTTTTGGTATAAGAGAGCATCTATGTTTGTCTGAAAGGAGGAAACTATTATCTGTAGCTTGCAAGAAATATGCCTGTCTTGATGTATTTATACAAAAACATGAATATATCTTCGTTTCCATTTTATTGTTTTTGTCATGTCAGTTTCTTATCGGCCCCTAACATTTCACGACACCCCAACATGTAAATCATTAATAATAATAATAATGATAAACCCATCCCACGTCTCTCCGCATTTCCTGGCGAACAGTGTCATTTCTGCGGATCATTTACCGTGGAAAGGCGGCGAGTCCTGGACCGGTTGGACAAGTCCGGTATCTGCGTCTGCGCGACTGCAGCGCGACTCGGATCTGGGATTTCCAAGAAAACATATCTTTTTAAACATTTGAGGGAGATATTTACCACACACTTACGGGTTCGGGGTGACGGTAAGATCGGTTTTCTGTCCCAATGCGTGTAGCCGCAAGTTTAGTTTCGGTGTTTCCTTCATAATTGAAAGCGGAAGTGAGCATTCCGACCTAACAAAAAACTTAATTTTACTTAAATGTGAAGTTTCTTTGCTCTTTTCGTTTACTGCATATTGTGAAAACCACGATCCGTGAAAAGACCAAACACGAAGTGCTTAATGGGACTTTTGCTCTCCTCCACAGTCTTTTAAAGGCTCATCTTAAGTTAGTTTTTCTTTTAGATTAAAGTCTGTACACACCTCCTTACAGTTTACAGAAGTGTTGGGAATGCTTTTTTTTTTTTCTTTTTTTTAATTTTGGTCATAGGGCCATAATTCTGAATTTAAGTAGTCAAAAAGCCACAAACTGTAGGAGAAGGATTTAATTAAAAGTTTACCTGCTGATCCTATCATGCTTTTTATTTTCATTAAAAGATCTCAATCTTGTTTAATTTAATAAGCTTGTACAATAGCTTTTAGTAAACCATTACTTCGAATTTGAGTCTGTAAACATTTTAGGTTCCAAGTAGTGGCACACGTGGTTTAGTGGTCGGGGTTGCCTCACGGAAAACCGGTTTCTGGTTTGACTCCTGGCAGAGATTTTTCAGTGCAATTTGCTTGTTTTCCCGTCCTCACATGGGTTTTCTGCTCCCTCCCAGAAGAAGCTGGTGTTAGGTTAACTGGTGTTTCTAAATTGCCCGTAGGAGTGAGCGTTTGTCTTTATGTGGCGTTGGGCCGGAGCAGGCTGAGATAGGCTTCAGCCGAGCCAGGTATGGATACTTCCCTCAAATCTACTTCATTACTGACCTGCCACTGCAGTAAAAGTTCTTAGTTCAGTATGAACATAAACCAACATTAAATGGCATTATAAAAATTGGACACTATTTTCCGTCATGTGAAGAATATTTACATATTCTTTATATTGGTTTTACATCCCACTGACTAAGAGGGTTCAGGGCGGTAGTACCGGTTCAGGCCCTCCGGTGTGTTTTGCTCATGTGTGGTTTATGCTGACTCTTCAGTATCCCTTTGTCTAGCATAGTTTGTTGTATTGTACCTCTATTTGTATTCTGGCATTTTTTTTAAATAATGCAATTGTTGAAATTAATTGTATGTTGTTCATTGTAAAAGAAAAATAAATCTATCACCTCATAATATAGTTGTGACCACGATAACCAAAATGAATCTTTGGGATGATCGCGTTCAGTAACATTTACAATAACATCAATTTAAAACCTACATTTGTTTGAAATTAACAATAGCAGCTGTGCAGTTTCAGGTAGGCATGTGGGGCAGAGATCAGTTTTAACGCACTAGAAGGCTGTGCTTGTGGCATCTGGGTTGGTCTTCGTCTACATTGGATAAGACATTCAGAGAACCCGGCAAGTGAAATATGATATCAGACAAGGATGCTGAGACATTTTGGTTTTCAGATGTTGTTGATGTTGATATGTTATATGTGGTTTGTGTACATTTTCTAGTCTAGTATGGGGTTTAAATTAGTTTCAAATGGATGCATCCTGCTTATGTTGACAGCGATACATGCCCATACCATAATACTGCCTCCACCATGATACTCCTGCCGTCTTCAGAATATTCTGTTATCATAGTTGTGAAGGGGTTTTCTTTACCAATAAAAGCCAAGGTAATGAAAGTACTGTGTTTTTAAGAATGTTTTAAGTTTGTTTTACATCCTAATTATGGCCTCTTTCACTTGCAGTGAAATCTCTTTGGACTTCATGTTGGTAGTTCCAGTCAAACAGCTGCCAAATCTGTTAAATTCCTCCTACCTGGACTTTCCTCTCCTCATGTCTTTTTGCGTCATTATTACTGGATGAGAAACTCAATGGGAGGAATCAATGATGTAGAAATTAGAAATGAAATAAAGAATACAAATCACTATTGTGTGTGCTGTGCAACTCATTATTGCTATTAGAGCAAAGGATCTGTTACCATTGTGTATCCTTTTCTTCAGGTAGTGTGGCGGGGCTGCAGAGTGGGCTCCCCTCACCCAGTCCTCAAGACCCCCTGCTCAGTCCTGACTCTCACATGGTAAGATCCTCCGCACTGTTTATCCTTAACTGTGGAGGAAGTGTGTGTGTGTGCGTGTGTATAGATATATAGATTCATACTAGTGTTTATGTTGTTATGTTTTACACAATGGTTTTGACATGTCTGGAATTAATGAATAAAACAAAAACAAAACATTGACTGCTAATGTGGCAAATATTGTTGACTGTATCAACACAAATATACAGTCACAATGACAAAAGTAATTATGTAGAGTCTGAAGCAGTTGTGTGATTTGCTTGCTTGATGTAGTGCTTGACACTGGTCAGATGTTGATGTGTACCAGCTTCTGGTCTTTATTATAGAACAGTGAAACAGGCAAGAAATAAATTCTGTCAAATAATTTTGTTTCCTTCATATTTACCTTTTTTCTACAACTAAGCTTTAGTTGTTGGACAGATGGTCTCACATGTGACTTTAGAATAGTTTTCAGACAAGGTTGTAACTGCCTTAGTCACCGACTATAAGACTCCCAAGTTATGTGGCTGCAAACGAGCCAACATCATTAACCCTCTGCCATCATCCTGGTACATAAAATCAAGGCGAAATTGGGCTGTAAAAATGAATAAAACTGTGTTTTATTTTACAAACAATTTTTTCAGTGTGGAATGATGGACTCCAAATTATTTGCAACTGGTCTTACAACCCTTCTGAGATTGACTGGCAGCAACAATTGCTTCTCTAAGATCATTACTGATGTTGTTTATCCATGGCATTGTGTTTACATACACCTGAATGGTTCAGATATCAGTGGGTTTGATGAGCAGCACCTGGCTGCTATTTACATGATTCATTCCAGTGGAAAGAGGAAGCCTGTACTTGGTTTTCTAGGCTGCTTCTGCATTTTGGTTTAGTTTAAATCAATAAATAATGAAAGGAAGAATGTGTTGCACCTGTACCCATACATGAAGTTAGAACTGAAAAATAGTGGACTAAATGCATCTGATAAACATTTAGTGCAAATGAATCTGCATATGAAGGTTTGTTTGATTCTGAATGGACCTTCTGCTTGCTCCACCAGGACGTTCAGGGGTATAAGTGGGTTCGCTGGAGGATGTGGTCGTGTCGTCTGGCGGCCCTACTGTCCTTGGGTCTTCTCCTGATTGTGTTTCACTGGCGCCCACGCCTCGCTGTCCTTGCCCGCTGCTGCTCCTGTCCTCTGGCCTTGGCAGATATTCTGCTAATAAGAGTAAGAAAATAAATCTATGTGAACAACTGAAACCTGGTTGACACCTGGTAGCAGCTCTGAAACTGAACACCTGTTTCTGTGCTTCCCATTTCCTCCTCATGGAATAGGAGACTTGATATTATTTAGACTCATTTACATGGATACTGCCTTGATGGTAAAATGTTGCTGTTAGACTACCAGATTAGTTGACCATGGTGCAAAAAAGTAAAGATAAGCAATTACAGCTAATCTAGAGCCTGGATGTGCTGTAATGTTAAAATGTTTATTGGTGAGGTCTAATCTCTCCTAACGTATAATTGTAACATTAACAGATGACAAAAACACACAGAAAAAAATATGTTTATATTTTTTTAAATTGTGGTCAACACTGATTGCAGTATCATATTCAGATTTATGTTAAGGCCTGAAATGCTGATTCCAGCTATTTTTTAATGTTACAACTGTAAACAACCACATAAAGTGACATAATCAAACAGTGGCTGCTGTCCTTGAGCCCTACTAGCTTCATTTTTATCCCCTAATAGGTCACTTCCTCTAATATCTACTTGGCTCGGCTCAGCTTTACTCGTTTTAAGGGTTTTCCACTAGGTGATAGTGCTGGTTAGTACCAGCACCTAGTTGGCCGGGGTTCCAACCGAGCTGAGTCGGGCTGAGGATGCAACTTCACCAGGCTGACCAGAGTAACGTCTCGCAACTCCTTCAAACCTGCATTATTTAAAACCTGACCACAGCGACTGTGATATTTACAACTAAACTTTGGTGCAGTTTAAAATGGCCAGCAAACCTGCTGCGAGGTGCAGCAAGGCCCACACATTTCTGTACGTTGTGGCCGATGACCGCGTCCAGAGAGGGCTCAATGAGGCAACGCGGAACGAGAATGAGGCCCCACCCACATCGAGGTGGTACTGAACTGTAATGGAAAACGACTGAGGTCGAGTCGGAAGCTGTATAACAGAAAAGGGGCGTGAGCGTTGGTAAAGCCACAGAACCGGGTGTACAGTCGATGCAGCTTGTTATTGTTACACCATGGCTTATTTCTGCCTTGCAGACTCTATAAATTACCATCAGGGGTATTTGGTAATCGTAGTGAAAAACGTCCATACTGAAGTTTTCTTAGTACTTTATGCTGATGCATTTACTGACCCTCCCCAACCAGCAGATCAATCATTACATCTTTAGTTAAAAGCATCAGCTGTTCTCATTAGAAGCATCTGTACAGTTATTTAATACTTTGCTCTACACTTTTTCATTATGTCTTTTTTGTTGTCAAATTCTGTGCATGAAACTTGATGCCTCTTGTTCACCAAGATGGTCTGTGTCTTTTCTGTTTCCTGGGTTGGTCAGCCAACTGGTGTAATTCTTGTAATTACGATAGTATTCATTTGCTACTTATCTGATATATTTCTTCAGGACATTTTTGGCCAGCACCATGTGGTGGAGGTCCTTACAGAGGAGGTGGAGGACGGCAGGTGAGGGTCGTGTTTCTTTTCTATCCAGTAGTATTGTGTTTGTTTGCACTGATACCTGTTGAAAAGACAAAAGATAAATGGCACCTAGGCTCTGCTTACTCAGCTGTTTCCCTGCAGTTTGGACATGTTGGGACAACTAGAGAACAATGACTGGAGAGATACAGTTCAGCTCTACAAGGAGGAGGTGAAGCATGTGATGTGTGGCTTTTTTATTTTGGTAAAATGATGTGCTGACTGAAAGTGGTTTTTCCTGCGTTACAGAAAACCAAACTGCGGTACTTCCTGTTCAAGGGGCTGCGTTACATTTGGCTGGACAGGAGGGGGGCTTTCTGTCGTGTTAGGTACTGCAGCCTGTTGTAATTAATAAGAGCTACACGATGACTTCTGTCAAAATTTCACTGTGTATTTACTTTGTGTCCATGTTATGACTTGACGAACGGAGAAAGGAGAAAATATGTAAAAACTTAACCCTTTAAGAGATATTCTCACACTCCTTTCTTCAGGAAGGAATTCTTTGATGGTATTTCAAACTCTCTCATTTCTGTCTTCAGTGTCCTCAATGAGGACTGGACTTGCAAAGACTTGTATGGCTTCCAAAAGGGGCTGAGCCCTCTGGAGCAGAGCCTGAGGTAGGAGAGGATGATTAAATAAATGAAGAAAATGTTGAATCCTCATCGGTTTGCTGATCACATTTAATCTATAGGCGGCATTTGTTTGGCGCCAACCTCATTGACGTGCCTGTGAAGTCTTACGTGAGGCTGCTGTTTGAGGAAGTGAGTTGAAAATCTCACCTATAGTCCATGTTTGAAGAGCTGGAATCATGATTTATTTCACATTCAGGTTGTGAAATGTAATTTTTCTTTTTTGCTTTTCTGCTTTTTTAGGTCCTCAACCCATTTTATGTATTTCAAGTGTTCAGCATCACCCTGTGGATGATTGATGCATATTATTTTTATGCCCTATGTATATTTATAATCTCTGTTGGCTCTATAAGCATCTCGCTGTATGAAACTCGAAAGGTGAGCCTTCAGAGACGTACATTACCTCATTATTTAATAGTGTATTTAGCCTTGGATATGATATAATGTATATTATCTATGACCTCACTCTACAGCAAAGCATCACTCTTCGCAACATGGCCAGGTTGATGACAAACGTCACAATACGCAGAAACTCAGGAGGTGAGATTTTAAAAATGTTTGTGTGTGTGAATGTGTGAATTTCTCTAAAATTCTGTTGTGAGGTTCAGTAAGTTCTTATTGAGATCATTTTGACGATGATGAGTCCTGTGATAATGACTTTAATTAGAATGTGTTAAAGTGAGAGAAATAATAATAATGATGATGATAATACTAATACTAATAATAATAATAATGATGATAATGATAATAATAACAGGCTTTAATGATGTTGCTTAGTAAATTTCCTCTGTCAAAGGAGTAATGATACAAGAAAAGGGAAGGAAGCGAGTATTTATTATCAGAAAACACTTTGTAATAGCTAATAAATTGAGTTTGTGAGGAGTTTTAAGAATTCATTTATTTTATTATTTATTTGTTATATTTTAAGAGTTCAATATATACATTTCTGTTCATTCATTTTAGATGTTTAGAGTAGATTGTCATTCGAGAAAAAATAAATAAATTTGCAATCTTTAATGGAATCAGCTTTGAAAATATCTGATGACAAAGAACATCAGTTTTATCAGTTTTAAACAGTTTTACACTGGATGTTAACGAGAAATATTACTGCATGCTACATTAATCTGTACAAGCTGTATGATGGTTCCCCCCCGGAGAGGAACTGTCGTACAGACCAACACGTGTCACTAATAGTTGTACACAAAGTTCTATTTTTGTCTTTTTTTAAAGTCTGAATTAAGGAAGTAAATAGTTTCCTTTTGCTTTATTGGTCAATGAAGCTGGACTGTGTTTGTGGGGTCATTAAAGATTAAACCAACTTGGACGTGAACTTGTTTTCTCAGTGGAGGAATGTGTGAGTTCGGTGGAGCTGGTTCCTGGCGACTGCCTCATCATCCCTCAGGAGGGTCTGCTGCTGCCCTGTGACGCTGCCCTGCTGGCCGGGGAGTGTCTCGTCAATGAGAGTATGCTCACAGGTATTCACTGGACCTGCAGGGGCTCACCACAAGAATTGATTGTGTTTGTTGCTGTGGGGTTTTTAATGTCAACTACAAGTAATTGACCACAAACTGGCTGGAGGTTAATGAAGACTGCAGACTGGTGCTAGTTTAACTAGAGTGCTTTGAATAAAACATTTAAAAAATTTAACATTTAAACAATAATATACAATAAAAAAAATGCCCTAATTAGACAAAACCATAAAACGTATCATGCAGTTAATAATGAAAGTTAGGCAATAAAATGGTGTGGCAAACAGGAACATCTGTAGGAGTTTGTTCCAGATATATGTACTTAAAAAGCGAAAGCAGCTTCTCCATGTTTTAGTTTAAGTCTGAGAACAGAATTTAAACTGTATGATAGTTTTGTAAAGGACTGTGATGTGTGAGGGCTCGAGCCTTTGACTTCTTACACCTGAAAAAAGATGATATAAGTGAGCTAACTTTTCCCTTTCAGTTTTTACATCATAAATATATGTTTGGTTGTGACTGTGAAAATCCCTCGAAGGATAAACAAAATCTGTCTCTCATCTATTAATCTGTGTGATGCTAAATCTGTGATCTTCTTCCTACGAGTTCCCTGTTTTTATCACTCCTGTGTCCAGGTGAAAGCGTCCCGGTTCTGAAAACCCCGTTGCCAGCGGGAGACGGCACGTACAGCTCAGACACCGGGCGCAGACACACCCTCTTCTGCGGCACCCAGATCATACAGGCCAAAGGTGGAAAGCCAGGAGGCAGCGGTGCTGTTGCTGTGGTAACCAGTACTGGTTAGTACATTAACAACCTGCAGGACCAGCATGGATAGAAAAGAGGCGCAGTACATATTCCTGCTTTTACAAATGTGTTAGGAAATAGATTTGACATATTTAGTTCTTTTTTTACCTGAAATATACCGATGTGGCACCTACAAGAAAACTGCAAAAGGCTGCTGTTGCGTCTCTCATTTTGCTTTAAAAATGACCCCAGTTCTTCTGCTTTTAGGTTTTTTCACAGCCAAAGGTGACCTGGTCAGCTCTATTTTGTACCCTCAGCCGATAAACTTCCGATTTTACCAGGATACATACAAGTTCCTGCTTATTTTAGGTTTTGTTGGTAAGCTTGAACAAACACCCTACTAAGAAGAAAAGTTCATTTTATGTGAAAGTCTCTCACATTTTGTTCTTAAAGCATTTTTCTGATATCTTTTTTTGTTTCAGCTCTGATTGGCACTATTTACATTTTTGTGGTTCTGCTCAAAAGCAACGTAAGTCCTACAGTGTGAATACTAAATATATTCTTCTGTATTCAACATGTTAACGACATATGAAGTGTAACCAGGGTGCTGTGGCTGGATGTCTGTCCAGGTGACCTTGCTGCAGTTGGTTATTAGAAGCCTGGATATTGTGACCATTGCAGTGCCTCCTGCCCTGCCTGCCGCCATCACCACAGGAACTATTTATGCTCAGCGCAGGCTGAAGAGTCGAGGTATCTTCTGCATTAATCCACCGCGCATCAACGTCTGTGGAAAGATTTCACTGTTCTGCTTTGACAAGGTGAAACATGCTGACCAGTTTGTATGCGGAGCAGAGTTGCTGCCACCTCGCATGTTAAAAATCTGTTTAATAAGAGGTTATTTGTTTCCGTAGACAGGAACTCTTACAGAGGACGGTCTGGATGTGTGGGGAGTGATGCAAGGGGGACCCCAGGGTTTCTCAGAGCTGGTCCCAGAGCCCAGACTCCTGCCCTCCGGACACATGCGTTCCGGTCTGGCATGCTGTCACACAGTCACACTGTTGCACGGGCAGCCCCTCGGAGACCCGTTAGAGCTGAAGATGGTTGAGTCTACTGGATGGGTAGGATGCTGTAAAATAAAAAGTGAACTTGGCTATGCTCTGAGTTACAAAGCGCTTTTGTGTTTTACCAAAAGAAGCCAATTAACACAGTAACAAGATACCATGGATACATTTTGGTCTGTAATATTGAGAAATGAAAAGTAGACTTTAAAATCAGAATTTGTAACTATATGCCAACCAAGTTTTTTTTTTTTTTTTTATATTCCAATAGTATTTATAAATGTATAACCTCATTACCTCATGTATGACATGGATTATAGATCTGTTTGAGATGTAGCCCAAATACATGCTTAGAGGACTTTTTAAAAGCTTCCTTTTTTAATTCTGAAGAAAATAAAATGTCAAATAAGCAGTATTTCTGTCTTCTTTCCAATCGTGCAGACGCTCCAGGAGCCAGAGGGAGACGGGGTTGAGCTAGATGCAGAATTTGGAGGCCACAAAGTTTTGGCTGTAATGAGATCTCCAACCCAACAGGTTCAAGCGGGATCGGTGAGTGACTGTGATTTATGACTGTGATGATCCCTCAGTGAATGAAATATTCTACTCTCTTTGGTGGAAAGACATTATAGGAGTTCACTAACATCAGTTGTAAAGGAGGTGGGTAGGGTGCATGAAAAAGCTTCAGCCCAGCAGTGACGTTTCAGTTTTCTGCCTGGAGTCTTGTCTTTATTACCGTGTTTCCTTTTTCCGCCAGTCCACCAGCGAAGCAGTGGCCATCGTTCAGAGGTTTCCATTCTCCTCCACGCTGCAGAGGATGAGTGTGGTGACGGTGTCCTCCGGGGGGCGCTCTGCTATGGCCTTCATCAAAGGTTCTCCAGAGATGGTTGCTAGCCTGTGTCGAGCTGAAACAGGTCCAGAAACATTCCCTATAACGCTCTTAAATTCAGTTTTGTAAACATTTTCATTTTTTTTTATATGTAACTGCTGTTAAGTCTTTTTAGTGATTTTTGAATGAAAAGGTTTAAGGGTGTTTTTCATACATATAGATCAGCTAACCCTTTTATACATTGAATTTTTTACGTTACGCTGGTATAAAATTGGTGGGTTTTGTGCTCACAGTTCCAACTCAGTTCTCAGCCACACTGCGCAGCTTTTCCACTGACGGCCTCAGGGTTCTAGCACTCGCCTGTAAACCGGTGGACGTGAACTCAGACTTCAAGAACATTGAACGGTGAGAGCGCACGCAGCATCTTTAGATTCTTATTCAGTTGCAGTAGTCCTGAGTGTTAACGGAGCTGTTTGCTGGTCTGCAGGAGTGAAGTTGAGAAAGACGTGCACTTCCTGGGCTTGCTGATGATGAAGAACCTTGTAAAACCTGAGAGTGCCAAGGTTATCAGCGTACTGAGACTGGCACACATTCGCAGTGTCATGGTGACTGGTGAGAATTCTCCGTTTAGTAGTTTTGTGCATTTAACAATCATTACAAATCCAATAGCTTCCCAACACCATCCTTCATCCTACGTCGTTTTTTTGTTTTGTCTTTTTTCATATAGGTGACAACATTTTAACTGCAGTAAATGTTGCACAAAGTTGTGGAATGGTTAGATCTGACGAGAAGGTGATTTTTGTCACTGCAACCCCCGACACTGCTGAGTCTATGCCCACCCTCAGGTTCAGCCTGGAAGACAGCGGCGCCGAAAGCTCCGCTGATGGGGTCAGTCAGGTTGGTGTTTCTGTGGTCAGACAGCCAGCGTGAGAGCAGTAGAGCAATGAAAGGCACGCTTTCCCTGAGAGGACCACAAAGCTCAGGCTGATGTAGCACACATTATTTTACGGTTCTACTGACAAAAGTTGGAAAAAGTACCAAAAGACCATCCCTACCATCACACGTTTTCAGCCTTCAGTTGGGATCAGTCAGTGATACAGGACAGTTAGGATACAACTAGAGAGATGGCAGTCTGTCGGTCAGTCAGCTAAGGATTATTTCCATATGACATGATGAAACACACTGAAAAGAAGGGGGAACTATTAGTTTATGAAACCATCAGCTTTAGACTCCTTGTGATCTGTGGAGAAGAATATGTGGAAATGGAACACGATGATGTGCTGAGGGACGAGAAAGTTTTCAGCCTGGTGGCAGAAAGACAGATTGCAGGGACGAGGGGTAACAAAGGACACGAGAGCAGTGCAAAACAAATATAAAATGGTGCAGAGCAAGTACAGACAAATGAAAGACCACAGTTGCACAAACCCCTCCCCCCCGAAGAATTTTTTTTTGAGTGGTTTTGTTCTCGGTTTCACTGAATGCAGACTGGTTTCTGCAGACTGGGGCTATAAAATCTCAGTTGCCTAACTCACATCTGTTGTCATCAGTCCTCACATTGTGGCCGTGGAAACACGAGCCAGGCCCGTCCCAACCCAAACTGAGCCGCACCACTCAGATAAAACCTGCTTAGAGTCTGAGGTGGACTACTGCTGAAGTGTTTTTTAAACTGTAATTCTGTGAAGGAGGCTCCTGGGATTAACTCAGCACATTTGGTTTCTTACAAAGGCACTTTTGACCACAGCTTTAATTGTGCTACTTTATAATCAGTGTCTAATGGGATTATTTCAAGTCCACACATTAGGACAACAAGATTTTAATAATTGGATTTGTTGTATTCAGTGATATTTGCAGCTTTCGCAGTGATGTGCAAAGCAGTACAGTCATGGACGTATTGAAGCAGTTGGTTATGGTTGTTTTTCCTCTCTTCTTAGGATCTGTATCAGGGCGGGTTTGGCCATCACTTAGCAATTAATGGCAAGTCCTTTGCAGCCCTCTGTGACCACTTTCCTGAAATTCTTCCAAAGGTAAACCGTTAGATACCAGCAATAATGTCCTGACAAGGAGCTCATTAATGCAGTAACGACTTATTATGGTGCCATTGCAGGTTTTGATGCAAGCCACCGTATTTGCACGCATGTCCCCCGACCAGAAAACCCAGCTGGTGAAGGAGCTGCAGAAGCTGAAGTACGTTTGCAGAAGGGGATTGATGTTAATACGGTCTAGTCCACAAGGACAAACCTTTTCCACACGTTAAAGACTGTTGTCCACATGAAGATGCAGTCGTTGGGCACTGAGAAGAGAGTTTTATAAAAATTCCTTCAAGTTTAAAACTATTCATATACTGAACTGGAACTCTGGAGTTTGAGGGTCATATTGTCAACACAGACTCGCCAGATTTGCTGGTTTTGGACAAGAGCTGAACTATGGAGGTGGTGTGATGAGATAGGGGTGGTGGTTGCTACAGGGTGGAGAGAACTTTTCTCCAGCGTTATGGTGAGAAGCTTTACCTGCACATTAGTAAAATCTAAAATCCTGATCTATTTTTTTGCAGCTATCGAGTGGGCATGTGTGGGGACGGGGCCAATGACTGTGGGGCCCTCAGAGCTGCCGATGTTGGGGTTTCTCTGTCTGAGGCTGACGCCTCCGTCGCTTCACCCTTCACCTCCAAGACGGAAAACATCAGCTGTGTGCCACTGCTCATCCGGTGAGGCAGTAGGAAGTCTGAGAAGAGTAAAAACCAACCACAGCTGTCATGTTTGTAGCAGAACATTTGCTGGAGGATTAAAAGGCATGTTTTCCGTTTCTGTTTTTCTTTTTTTCTCCTTCCTGTGTGCAGAGAGGGCCGATGTTCTCTTGTCACTTCCTTCAGTCTCTTTAGGTACATGGCGTTGTACAGCCTCATCCAGTTCTGCTCCGTGATCATATTGAACACAGTGAGTAGCAGTGAGGGAGCTCTTACATCCTCACTTCAAGTGTCCTTCACTCTCTGCTTCATCCCTGGTTTTCAAAATAAAACATATTGCTTCGATACTCTGCTTTTATGTCATGGATCACATGTGTAAAATACCTTCCCTGGTGCAAACGTTCTCACTGCCTTCTTCAAATCCACAGATCAGACTACGGGAGCACAATCATTTTCTAAATTGATGTAGAGAGAGAATTTTTTTTTCTTTTTGTAACTTCAAACATTGAAGCACAAATGTAGTTACATACATGACTTGTAAAACTTGTGTTCTAGTGTTTTTAATAATATGATTTATATGAAGTTTTCATGTACAGACAGTCTGAAGCCTCTTAAAATGCAATCTGTCAAACCCTTGGGGAAGAAGAAAAAGAATAACATACCAGACACTGTAATGGTTAATCTGATTTTTACCCGTAAATGCACAACTGCACCTGAGTGTAAACTT
The DNA here is from genome assembly GCA_014839995.1 of Xenentodon cancila. Lineage (NCBI taxonomy): Eukaryota > Metazoa > Chordata > Actinopteri > Beloniformes > Belonidae > Xenentodon > Xenentodon cancila. Next base: position 26,128,325 of record CM026204.1, on the reverse strand, counting down.
CTTATAGGATTAATTGCTTGTGATGTGTGTGTCAAGGTGAAGACGAGCCTGGCTGACCTGCAGTTCCTGTTTTGTGACTTGATTCTGGTGACTCTGCTGGCCATTGTGATGGGGAGGGGAGGCCCGAGCGAGGAGCTGCACCCCTGCAGACCTGCAGCCAGTCTACTGACCCTGCCCGTCTTCGGCAGCCTTTTAATCCACACCAGCATCATCGTACTAGGACAGCTGGCCGCGTTCTTCATCACCACCTCACAAGACTGGTCGGTTAAAAAAAACAAACATATATTTTCAATCATTTTGTTGTGTACAACTAATTCTTTGTAAAGCAAATTCAACATGTGACTGATATGCTTTCTTTAGGTTTATTCCCCTCAATTCGACCGTGTTTGGAGCAGAAAACCTGCCCAACATGGAAAACACCAGCGTGTTTGACTTGTCGGGTTTCCAGTACATCATCATGGCAGTGGTGGTCACCAAGGGGTATCCTCACAAGAAGCCTCTTTACCACAACAGTGAGTCATTACTGAAGCTCAGGAAGGATCATTTGGAGTCTGATGCGTGATGCCTTCAGGCCCACGCTCTTAAACTGGCTGTTCTTCATGATCGTTCGTTCTTCTCTCCAGTGATCTTCCTCTGCATGCTGGTCGTCCAGTTCGCTGTGATGATCTGGCTGGTGTTGTATTCCGGGCCGTTCTTTGGCCGACTGTTAAAGCTGTTCAACATCACAGACATGAACTTCAAAATGCTGCTTGTTGCCCTGGCTGCTCTCAACCTCCTCGTTTGTGTTGTTGTGGAGGTGAGTGACGACGTGATGACTGTCGCAGGACCTCTGCGAACAGAAATTATGAAAGACAGTTTTACCAGATTCCAGATGGAGATACGTTCTGTGTTTCTAACATATAACCCTGAATTTTTAAATATTAAACTATTCAGTTTTTTTCTAGGAAGTGGAGGTTAGCTCCACAATAATAAACTTTGGCATGAGATTGATTTTGAGGAAAACACAGCAACAGGTGCCTGTTACAAAGATAGAAAATTAAAAGATAGAGCCTTTTTATTTCTCTACAAAGCACCACAAATAACCACGTCAACACATCCCTCCATCATATTGACTTCAGAATTGCTAAAGATTCACAACTTGACAAAAATGCTCCAATATGAAGTTACATAATTCTTCATTCATGTGATTGACAAAATTAAATGGACCACCTTCCAGGCAGACTGAACCTGTAACTAAAGCTTTTAAAAATAGAACAATTGTTTTATTATAGTGTAAAAAAATTGTTATGAGTGTTGATGGCATCAGTAAGTTTTACTCTGTGCAGATGCTGCTTTTCTCTTTTCACACTGCAGCTGTCTTTTTTTTGGTCTTAATAGATTTGTTTGACGTTATAATTTTGTCCCAGTTATCTGACAACAATGCCTTGTAATGGTCAGAATGTAAACGTGAAATATTACTGCAGTATTTTAAATTATTTAAATTTTAAATAGATAGGCATTTACATTAAAATGTCCTATAGCGTTTGGAAAGCATGAAGGTTTGAAATTCAGCGCAGTATCGTGATGCTGCTGTCCACGCAGCAGTTAAATGCCCCGTGTGGTCAGACGTGGTATTGCTTCGTGTTTGTGAATCGCTCATAATAGTAAAGCTGCTGTTAAATGTTTCAGGTACCAACAAGCCACATGCATGACAACAATTTTGCATTAAAAAAAACCATTTGTCTGTTTCTTTTTTTTTAGTTACTAATAGATTTGGGTATTTTGAACTGCCTTCGGTTGCGGTGTGAGAGGCGTCCATCCAAGAAACAGTACAAGCGCCTGACGCTCCTCCTGTCCGACTCCTCGTGGCCGCCCCTCAATCAAACCCTGTCCCCCAGAGACCAGACCGTCATCTCGTTGAGCTAGCGTCCGTCTGTCCTCCCGCCGGTCATGTGACTCAGTGTTGGACGTCTGAACCAAATATCCCCAACTTGGTCAACAATGCGAAATCATGTTTACCTGATGAAATAAAACTATTTTTGTAAGCAACAGTGTCAGTGTTTTGAAAGATTTGCATTTTTCTTGATGCAGAGTAACAAATGTGTAAACAAATTACATTTTTAGTAAATCATTTTATTAAATCAGTATTTACAGTTTCTATTTTGAGCTTAGCTGAGCTCATCTGTTCCTGCTCTCAACTAAAGTCTCTTAATATTGTCAGTTTCTTGAACTAAAACAATAAAAATCAACAACCAGGAAGAAAAGATGTGATATAGGAGGCACAAGCTGAATTCACCCATTAACATAAGAGCCTTTTGTATTAACAACGTTGCACTACTAAATATGGCTTTGAGATCTCTGAACATTTAAAGGTGAAAAACATCACATCTATCCAGCCCAATCATCTTGGAAAGCTAAAGCCAACATCCTGCTGTTGCTATTGTTTTTTTTTCTTAAGCACTTGACCGTCGTTTACAGGGCAGGCCTACAGGGAGTGAAGTTACCGTTCTTTGAATTTCCTTGCAGATGCAAACAATGGCAAACAAAATAAACACGCAGCATCCATTTATCGCCATACGCTGACATTTTAGTTTTACTTTCTCTTACCGAGCGCTGTTTCCAAGCGCCAACCCAAGCTTTCATACGGACATCAAACCCACTGGAAAAATACAATCTTATATCATTTCATTCATTAAATTTCATTTACATGGACCTGAGTTCCAACATGTACTCTGAAGGACACGAAAAGGTGGCGACATGACGGAGGCCTGTGGAAGTACAGCAGTAAATTCACTCCACCATCTGACTTTCATGTAAAATCACCTTCAACACCACTTTCAAATATTGTTTTAGTTTGACTTTTAAAAAAATGGGCTTTTGGTTCATTTGGTTCATTTCATTAAAACACTGCACTGACATTGCTGCCATTTCTTACAAAACAAAAAGCAGAAAAGCTATTTCCAAAAAAAGGTACTTAAATCCACCACCTCCTTTTCGTTATATTTTTCTTTTAAATAGAAATGATAAATTGACAAATGAAGCAAGACAGTTAAAAAAAAAAAAAAAAACGTAAACAGAACTTGTCAGATGTACAACATGACAAACATGACTCTTGCCATCTGTTTTATAAAATAAATGGCATGTTACATATTAGGGGTGCACTGATTCTTTGAACTGTTCAGTTTTAAGATAACGCGTGCTGCAGTCTAATGTGTTTAAACTGTATGAGGAAGCCAAAATGAACCATTTGTACCACGCAGAAACTGTAAATAGCATTAAATTAAATTAAAAAAACTTTTTGAAAAGCTTTGACATTCTCATAATAGAGATTTTTAGTGGCGTGTAAGAATTTTAACCTATATTCATTAGACATCAGTGCATCCCTAGTGTAGATAAAGACAGCAAGACGAAACTAAAAGGGTAAAAATTTAGAGTCATTTGACATTTTTTAAAACTTAAGAAGATGAACAGTGATGTGTGGCATTATTGCTGGGAAAAAGCTGCTGCACAAAAACAGCTATCTAGATTTGATATGGCCCCTCGTCTTACCTCATCTCTGAACCATTTTATTGTATTTTGTTTTATTTTTTGCTCAAGTCTTTGCTTCTGTCCTCCTGGCGTCCTCACATGGAGCCACTGTGGACATAATGAGAGCAAACTGGAGGTGAGGGGTGTCTCTTAAAGGGGGGTAGGGGGTCATCACAGTGAGTCCAAAAAAAAAAGTCCATAATCACAGTGCCAAACAGACTGGATTGGGGAGAGAGGAGAGCACATTTCCATTTCACTTCCTTTTGGAGTTTCTCACTCCCTGACAGTTCCACACGACCGCGAAAGGGAAGAAGAGGGCAGCGATGCAGCCACACTCACAGCCCGTCTCATACAAGGGAACTGAAGGAAGAAAGTTTTAAGAAAACAGTACTGCGTTTGATCTCACGTGGCCCCCGTTCTCTCTCCCCTCAATGGCTGGGTTGCCCTTGAAGCCCACTTATCTGTGCTGTCGGAACCCCTGGGTGTCGTCTGGGCCAGCAGGCTGCCGAATGGTGTGATTGCTTGATCTGGTGTCCTCTGAAGGCGATGTAGAGTTATTGCGCCCTGGCCTGGCAGAAAAAAACAAAAACAAAAAAAACACGAATAAATTACGAGATGATGGCATCTCCCACATATCAGCGGCTAGACAGAAAGACAGACGTTGATTTAAGTCCAGCCCATCATACATTATTCCTGGCCATGCAGATCCAAATAAATTAAACACTTTTACCCCTTCTTTATTTACCTTAAAGTCAAACATGCCATGCACAGCGACAACAGAGATAATCGTTTAGTCTCCATTTCTTGCCAAAACATTGTGACACAAATAGAAAGCCTGTTGCTGCCAGCTGCAGTCACATATTGAAACCAAAAGCAACGTGAGAAGAATGCGAATAAAGCAAGACTTCACACAACCTTTTTGACACGTGGGTTAGAACAAAGATCACAGCAGAAGTGGTTCACAACTGAGATGTGATGCCTGCACTCAGTGACATGACCAAATCATACCTGGTGGACAGGAAAGAGTCTCGATTTTGACCCAGAAATCAGAAAATGAGCACGAGTCTCTGGACTTGGAAGAAACACTCCTAAACAGTGCAGCCATGTTCCCAACTCTGACACCTTTTAGTTGTGTGCATGTGTACTGACGCACTACTCACAAGTTTATCAAGTCAGAAATGATGACTCGTGAAGTCAGAGGGCCACATCGTGTTCTCACCAATAGTCCTAATTCACCACTGTTAAACTGTCTCAATTTTAGTAACTTTGTCATTGTGTTTTTATTATTCCTCTTATCATGTGGCAACTTGCATTGCTGACACAATGTGGTTGTTTTTGTTTTTTCTTTTCATCTTATCTTTAGAAAGACACTGTAAAAACAAAAACATATGCAGCCATTACAGGAATTAAGATAACTTGAAAAATGACTGAAGTTTCCAAAACATTAAGTTCAGGGGTGTCCAAGTCTGGCCACTGAGGACGGCTGTCATGCACGTTTTAGGTATTTCCTTGCATCAACACACCTGATTCAAACTAACGGATCATCATCAGCTTGTCATCAAGATCAGCACAAGTCTGTTAATGACTAAGTCATATGTGTCAAGGTGTGTTGAAACAGGACAAACATGTAAAACACGCAGGACACTGGGCCCCAGGGACCGGCATTGGACATCCCTGCGTTGGATACTTGTTTCCCTCTCTGAACAACAGTTTTACTGCTTTCAGACACACAGTCCTTTTTTTAACCAATTGCAACACTGCAGAGAGAGAAGCTGTGACCATCCAGGCAGACCTTTAAATACCATTAAATTAACGCTAGTCATTTGTTCTACACAAGATATTTGAGAACATCTACCAGGTTTTTCATTTTGAAGCAGACTGGCTGCTTCGGTCACCTGTCTCTTCAGTCATAACTCTATTATCATTTTATTTCTAAACTGCTCAGAGTTGCAGGACAGAGCAGTTTGGACGAGGAGCCGGTCAGCAAGTCCTGAACGATAAGGAAGCGCACATGTCAAAATATGTCCAGCTCTGTGGACTCTGAATCAGCTGAGGCTGAGAAGAATCCCTTTCCTGAGGTGATAACCGATGGTCCCACCTGTAAGAATCAGCACCCCCGTTGTGCGTGTTGTGTTGGCAACTCCTCCCCCAGCAGCTGCTGAACTACCCAGCGGCTGTTGTACCACATTAAATACTCAGCCATTGTTACTTTCGTGATTAGTTAACTAAGTAATTTAAACATATGAATCAATTTTGACACCTCTTTCAAGTAACGTTTAACCAATTTTATAGAAGATAAATTTTATAGAAGAGAACCGCCTTCCTCTGCACAAGCAGTTGACACTTCCTCGGTTCTGTGGTCATTTCAGTTTCCTGTCATCCTCCAGTCACACCAGGCTGAGCACTCCGCTGTGGTTCAGACTGAACACGTTTCAAGAGAATTCCCACTATCCATACTAGGTGACTACTGCACTCGCTCTAGCATTTTGGACACATGTAGACAGACCACTTTAGTGCTAAACTGGTGGGGTCCACGCACTTTCAGATGTACAAGAGAAAAATCAAATTCTCAACAAAACGTAACACATTATTATCAAACAAAACTCCAACAGGACATATTGCAATGAAAGTAACTAAATAAGGACTATTGAGCAGTTGGCAAAAGCCATATAGGTGTAGTTGAAGGCTGTTAAAGACCAGCCAATGGTGAGTCAGTGAAACATGGCGGTGTGTCACAGCTCATACGGTGAACCTCCGAAACTTTCCGTTTGTGATTAATACCTGTCAGTGCTGGTCTTGTCCTGAGGAGTCTCCTCTGCGCAGGCGCTGCCCAGTATTCTTTTCCTGGCCTCTGCATATTCTGCTTCTCGCTGGGCCAGAGATTTCACCTGCGGCGTGGGCCTGTTCTGATTCATGGGTGATCCCAATGAGCCGTTACTGGCGGGCCGCTTCAATATGCGTATCTGAGGTGGGGGTGCTACTGGTAAAGAGTTGTCCTGTATCACCATGGCTGTCTTCAAGAGCGACCGTGAAGAATTACTGGACTCCCTGGAAGAGAAGGGCCAACAAACACAGACTATGATAACTTTATGGACAAGAGACTGATGATGGGTCAACCCCAGGCTCCAAATTCATGTACAGGTGTAAGCGAATGGGAATAAGCAGTATTATTATTATTATTTTTATTTATTTTTTTATTTTATTTTTTTTTTACAGAGAACAGACACCAGCATAAACCAAAATATGTCTGAGACAGTTTTTAAGCTCCTTACTTTTCTTTCTGGCTGATCCGAAGCTTCTCTTCTAACCGTTTTTCCATTTCCTGTGAGGAAAGTAAGGTTTAAAAAAAAAAAAAAAAAAAAAAAAAAAGTAGTAATTTATGTAAACGAATATCACATTGATTTGGGGCAGGAATGAGTGCTTGCAGGTAGTAAGTGAGAGAGAAAAGGGAAAGCAAGATTCGGTTACCAATCTATTTATACACGACAAGACAGCTGCCAAGTCATAACAGAGCTGTGTTCTGTTGGCCAACATCAGATACATGTACTGAAGCACTGACTGACCATAGGAGGGGGAAAATAATCATAAAAATCTGCCGTGAGTCCGAATCGCCGTCACGTCCCGATCTCTCCATCGTCACGTTGTCGACGTGATCGATCGATCGACGATAGTCTGTGACGTAGACGCGCTAACGTTAGCTGCATGTAGCAACCGAGCAGTTTGGCAACACAACCGGCTCACAACCTTGGCAGTATTTGGACGTCATGGCTGAAACTGTTGCCGAACAACCTAAACCTGTTAGTGGCGGCGGAAAAAGGAGAGGAAAAACAAAGTTGGTCCAGGAAGTCCTCGATGTTAATTCACGCCAATTCCGTAAAACACGAGTGACTGTGCGGCCAAACACCGTTTAAATGTGACCGGCGAATAGAACCACCTTGTATTAACTTTGTTAAAAACAAAGAAAACACGTTTCCACGTATTTAACTCGTATAAAGGGCTGATTTTGCTCAGTTTGTGCCGCAACAGCCGAGCAGCGCTGGGATCACTGTTCAACTTATACACAGTTTAATTAACTTCTGACATTTATGCCGAAGTCAATACAAGACCACCTCGGGTGTCGTGGAAGACCTCACGTGCCTATTGTGAGGTTTGGTTATTATCAGCTCGTTAAACATTAATTTGAGCCACTTTGAATATAAAACTAGCCACGGCGAGCTAACTTAGCACGTAGCAAGAACCAACCTTAGCATTTCAACTCTCCTCCGTGGGTTTAGCTGCTCTTTTCTAATCGTATTCAGTAGCTGGTCACCACATGATACACGGTGGCGTCATTTGTTTCCAAACTAACCAATAAAACCAGCCGACTCGTGGCTGGCCGAGTTTGTCTCCAGCAGGACTAACTCGTCAAGTTTCTTCACGCTAGCGTTAGCTGTAGCCACATTGTTGGCCCCGGGGACTCGCGGCGCGGCGGCGGCGCGGCGCAGAACCTCCACTGGGACGCCGGATATCCCCGCGACGTGTCCCGAAGCGTGTGTGCTTTCAGCTAAAGGTACGCGTCGCGATTTACCCCACTGTCTGCAGCTTCCTCCCAACTTTCGGCGACCTCCTCATCCATGTTTCATTTTGCTCAGACACGCTCCGGAGCTGCTGGTGTGGAGCGGTGTGGAGCTCCTCCAGATCCGCCTTCGCAGCCTGTCAGCAGCCCGTGACGTCACTCTGGCGGAGTTCCCCAGACCATCCACAACAGAACCAGGGGCACCAGGGATGTCATTCGTTATACACTATATACTGTATATAGCCACAAATATCTTATCATTCATTCACATGGCAGCAACTCTTGAAACAACCTACAGTTGAGACATATAGATGTTAGGATTAGAAATTAGTGTAAACACACAGCAGCTGTGTATTGGTTGATTTACAACAATCGCCATCCTACAGCAGAGTTTGTCTAAGCTGGTGACCAACATGAGAAGGAGCTACCAGATTGCTGTATCTATGTTTGGTTCGTCCACATGCCACTGAGGGCCCTGTTTGTTAAATGAACAAGTTGTTAATATATCTTGTTTCTTCAGAGTCCAAATGACAGTAAGCAAGAGCCAATAGCAGAGTAGGCTGTTTGGCACTGGCAGAGAAGATTTGGCAAGTTCCTCATTGGTGCAACTCACATATTCTTCAACTCTGCCTTTTCCTTGCAAATGTGGCACCACTTAAAAGTATATAGTACAGAATAAGATTTATTGCCAAGAAGCATTATTGTAACAAAGTAAAAAAAGATAATAACATGGTAAACATTGCTGGACACAGAAGAACCAATGAGGGCTATCACACTATCACTTCATGAAGAAGTGGCTGTTTCACCCAGGGCCAGGCTGCATGGTGGGGGGCCACAACCCACCCTCAGGCAGGGTGGAGTACCAAATATCACCACTGTAGGATGGATGTGTGGACCCAACCACAACCCTGAATATTTAAGACAGAAAGTCTAAAACAGGATTAAACAAAAAGGGGACATAAGTAAAACGCTAGATTAAAAAGTTCGCTCTTGAGCCTGTTTTTAAAAACATTAACATGCTCTGCAGCCCTCAAGTTGTGTGGTTAATTGTTCGTAGTATTGGAAAACAGTCTCCTCCCAGTTTCATTTATTAACAACGGGAATTTTAAGAAGGCCGGTGCCGGAGGACCTGAGAGTCCACGAGGGCTCATAAGGTAAAAGCAAATCAGTAACATAAGAAGGCACAAGACCAATACGACCTTTTAAAAAACCATTAGAAGTACTTTAAAGTTCCTTAAAACCTATCCCATCCCAGCAGACGCACACACACACTGGTGAATGAGTATTAAGTGGCCAGTGAGTGTATGCTTTCATATATTCTATATATTTTGTTTTTGCTGTAAGATTTATTAATTTCTTTAAACACTATAGATAAAAGAGGAACAATTTGACTAATTATCTTGTGAGATTACAGCATCAAAGTCATACATGCACACGTGTAGGGGCTCGGTCAAAACGCAGACGTCAGTCTCTCAGCACTGATATGCATCTGCCTCCTGGAACAGCTGTTTTATCATCATGGATGTGTAGTATCTTAAACATGTTCTTGATTTTCATTGTCTTATAATAATATATTAAAGATTAACGTGAATTTTGCTGATCTGGCAGCAGCTTTTCACTTTTTATAGGACTGGACAGGAATGCTGTTTTTATTGCTTCCTCGTTATCAGAGTGTTCACAGATAAGAAACAAATTATACGTTTTCGGAGTGATTTGGGCCGGATGCACCGGATCTGGTCTGGACAGTAATAAAGTTTTATTTAAAACTCTCGCTGACATGCTTGTCAGCATGTCTTTTCGTGGACGGATATGATTCTGTTCACCTGGGGTAAACTTGATAAAAATGTTTACAGCTGAATGGACTCTTTTTCTTCTTTATAGAAGGTCGTGTGTGTCTGTTGCTGTTAAACGTTACATCTATCAGGTCACCAAAAATAATTTCTTTTATCCGTCCGTTTTCTTGACCCATTTTTAAAAAAATCCTTAGCAGGGTCACGGGGGTCTGCCGAAGCCTTTCCCGAGTCATTATAATGATCATTTATTTCATATTCTTTTAAATTGAGTTTTCATGAACAACATTTGAACACATCAAGCACTGACTTCACCTTTTTTCTCATGATTGTTGTAAATATTGTTGAGTTGCCCTTGTTTATGAATTAATCAACACAAATAGTTAGTTTTTTCTTTTTATATAAAAGTGATGAACAAAGCCATCACTGTAGTTTGCCTGCCAGCAGAAGTTAAATGTGTTAAAGAGAGAGTGTGAAATTAAATGTTAGGTTTATTTTAAGTGCCAGTGGGAATCCCAGGTTAAGGGTCTACTGATGTTTTTGAAACCACACACTACATGCTGCACGTACAGTGTAGAATACAAATACAGTATGTACTGCATACTGGCGCAGTGGCTGTTGTGAGAATTTATTATACTACCAACTATGTCTTTGTTATTTTGTAAGAGGCATTGCATTATGGGATATAGTATGCGAGATAGACTGGTCTAGCCTGACTAGCCATCATCATTTTTTTGGCTTTTTCGAGGCAACGAATTAAGCCGGTTTGACTTGGATTTCCAGAGATAGTACCAACAGAAGCTGATGAAACTGCCTCTAAACACCTCTGGCAGGCATACAACCAATCCATGTAACAAAGCTTGTTCAGTTCACTTCAAATCAATTTTATTTATATAACAATTATTACAATACAAATTGTCGGGAGGCACTTTTCAGAGACCCAGAGCACGACCCCAGAGCAATTATGAAATAAGCAGTGGTAAGAAAACCTCCCCTTTAAGAGGGAATAAACCAGGACCTGGATCTTAAGAAAGGGGCCCTCCTGCTGAAAACCAGCTGGGTAGAGCAGGAAAAGTGAGACAGAATAAAGAACAGAGAGGAGAAGCACAGATATATCAATGATACATAAGACAAGATATAGTCTTTATCAGTTAACTGAAGAACTAAGACTTCTATGTACTTATGACTGATACATGTTCACGTACTACAGAGAATGTTCAAAAAGTTACGTGGTCTGGCTGGACAGGATAATACTGGAAAACCAGTTTTCTTTGCTGTTTGCTTCTCGCAAACTGTCATTTGTATACTTGTTTGCATACTTCACACTATGGACAATATTTTGGCAAAATTAGTACACATGAGTGTAGAAGGCAGTTTCAAAGACGGCCAATGTCTTTACACTATTATTTGTTTCTTTGCATCTTCAATAATCTTTAAAGATTAACACATACATAAAATCAACACAGAATGCAAATATTCATCTCAATGAATTGTATTCATTTTCACAATATTTTCACGAAAGTTGCTTTTAATATTAGGCTTTAGTTACTAATTGCTGTGACATTTATAGACTTGACTTGAAGAATATATAACCGATCTATATGATAGACAGGGGTGAATGGGATGCGTTATTATTTAATATCATGAAAGGTTTAGTAAAGGCTCTGAGGATGTTGTTTTGAATTGTCACATTGCTACAGACTGGTATTAACTGAATGGGCAGCTGGTGATCCTGGAGATGTCAAGGAGATCAAGAGAATCAGTACTGCTTCAATCTACAAAAGCGTCTCTCAGGTCCTTACGTTTCTAAATTAGTAGAAAACATTGTTGCTGTATCAAAATAAGTGGAAAAATGTGTTGTTACAGCAATGAGATCAATATATTTATAAAATCACGTGTCATCGTTTTTGTCATGACCGGCAGGAAATTCTGCTTATGATGATGCAGGATTTTACCACTGTAGTATATAAAAAAAAAACACATTTCCATCTGAACAGTGTTATAACTTATTTTATTTCATATAATTTCACATGAAACAAAATAAATTAATTTCTACAAAATTTCCAAGCTTCATTTGAGGAAAAAGAAAGGATTTTTTTTGCATCTGAAAGTATAATTAATTTCTTGAAATCAGTTGGATTTATGAAATGTCCATCTTGGTTTCCTGTCAGGGCTTCGGTATCAGCACCGGTGGACGTAGTACCCTGTCGTGTATCCTATGATGTAAATGGACACCAGTGCGGCTACAGCTCCAGCAATCTTCAGAGCCATTCCAGTGCTGCCAACACACACTCTGTTGAAGATCCTGTGAATGACACGGTCGTTTAGTACCTTATTTCACATATTATTGATTCATTTGACCAGAAAAGTGTGGAAACTCAGCACCTTATTCAGCTGATGTACTTAGTGTTCAAACAAATATCCAAACTAAGTCGAAGCAAGTTGGGGGTTAACAGGCAGTTACCAAAATCGAAAAAAAGCAAGTATCTAGCACTAAACCATGAAAAAAAATGAAAAAAATGAAATGTACGTTATATGAATCTCATCAGATATGAGACCACAAACATGCATAATTGGGGGTGTGGCCCCCTGAGTGACAGCTGCACTGTAGTCTAAAGTGTAAATGGTCCAAAATCACCGTTATTTTATTACTCTTCTTTCTTTCTTTCTTTCTTCTTTCTTTCTTTCTTTCTTTCTTTCTTTCTTTCTTTCTTTCGTTCTTTCTTTCTTTCTTTCTTTCGTTCTTTCTTTCTTTCTTTCTTTCTTTCTTTCTTTCTTTCTTTCTTTCTTTATTTATTTATTTATTTATTTATTTATTTATTTATTTATTTATTTATTTATTTATTTATTTATTTATTTATTTTGTTCTTTTTGGATCATAGTGACCAGCTCTGAGTTGGACTTGAGTCCAGGATCAACGGCTGTTGCACGGCTCACAGGGTTTTGGCTTTTGGCAGTTCTGCCCATTTGCCCATTCTTGGCTTAACCATATATGGACAGGAAATGAGGCAAACCTTAGTGCAGAAGAAAAACTAACAACACAAAAAACATAAAATAAGCATACCTAAATACAAAACATTTTCCAGCCCCAAACATCATTCTAATCCACACACACTTCATTATTGGTAAAAGCAACTCCCCATGTGTGCGTTGTCAAGCTGATCTGCATCTTTATGTCAGGAACCAGTTCATCTCACCTCCTCAGAAGAGGCTGTGAAGCCTCAACATTCATGTTGATGTTGTCGTCGTTCCAACGATTATATTCCACGCTGCTACCATTGTTGGGCTCCATGAAGAACTCTTCTTTTGTTGCCTTTTTTCTGAGGAGTATCAGCAGAAGTCAGTTCTCGTCCGTTCTCGCCTTGTTTGGCCTGGACACAGAGAAGTGACACAGTGAGGATGGATGGTGTTTGTGGGCAATGAAAAAGTTACTATAAAAATTCATGAAGGGCTATAAATAGCACAAACCTTGAAACTTTGAAAATAAAGAATATTGTCACTGAGTCTTATCACGTTACAAAAGTACTGGGAAAGATGTGTTTACAGCTAGGTTACATCATTTCTCTCTTTTTTTTTTAATTACACTTTGTGTTTAGACACCAAAGAGGCTAATTTGCAGTTATTTATAAAGAGAGTTGTTGAAACATTCCAGTTCAAAACAGGATTTAAATGGTTCAGCAGTTCAGGGTGTCATTTGTTATGTTATTTGTCTCATAAAACAAGTCGGGCTGTAGGCTGGCAGGTGTAACACCTGATCCCCTGCAGAGGGATGCTGCCGCATTACACCCATCTTCTACATTTATCTTGCTCAACAGCCTGTATATTTTATGCAACTTTATTGGTGCTTTCACACTACTGATAAACTTATTACAACACATATACCACTTAACTTCCATATCATCATGCATACTTGCATACTGCATACTGATAACAAGCCTAATGGTCTGATAATATTGCAACCTAGTCTGAGGATCTGAAGATCAAAATCCCCTTCCAATGACATTGTTCCAGATTCTCAGAACCATTAAAAGACACTATTTATTGCATGTAATGGAACTCTTTGCAGTTTTGTGTTGTGAAACTCTTAACATTTGTGAATTATTTTTCTAAATACTATTTCACAGAGAAGATAAATCATATATCACCTTTACTTCTCAGCCCAGTTGGAGATGGAAATGTTATACTCACATAAGTAACTGACAGTATTCCTAAGAAAAACAAATTAATTGTTTTCAAATCATTGCACTGTATTTTTATTTACATTTTATGTAGGATCTCAACAGTTTTTAAAAACAGGGTTCTGCACTGAAACATCTCAGCCAGAATTTGCATGTGGAGCCCACCTGAGATTTAAATGGGCTGAAAAATGGGTCCACATATGGAATTCTCCATGGGTTCTGTGTTAGGAGTCTTATTTGGCTCCCACTTGGATAACTGCATCAGACATCACTAATATGGGGCCCAATATGGAACTAGTGGTGAATCCCATATGAGGCCCCATCAAAGGTCACCACAGAGCTTCAATCTATGCACCTGAAAACCAACAACCAGGCCAGAAATCTGTGTGTAGTGATGGACTCAGACCTAAATTTGGAAAAAGACATAAAGGCAGTAACAAAGTCAGCCTACTATCACCTTAATAATATATCAAGGTTAAAAGATCTGATGTCTCAGCAGGACCTGGAAAAACTAGTCCATGCATTCATCTTGAGTAGGTTTGATTATTGTAACAGCATCTTTACAGGTCCACCTAAAACATCAGTTAGACAACTGCAGCTCATTCAGAACTCTGCTGCTCCAGTTCTCACTAAGACCAAAACAGTGGACCACATCAGTCCAGATCTGAGGTCTTTACACTGGCTGCCTGTCCGTCAGAGGATAAACTTTAAAGTTGTGGTGCTGGTCTTTAAAAGCTCTGAATGGTCCAGGACCAAAATACATCAGTGACCTCCTGACCCAGTATGAACCTTCCAGACCCCTCAGGTCATCTGGATCTGGTTTTTTATCAGTTCCCAGAGTCAGAACCAGACATGGAGAAGCTTCCTTCAGCTTCTCTGCTCCACATGTCTGGAACAAACTCCCAGAAAGACTCAGGTCTCCAGGTTGGAGACTCCCCTGTTCTCAGCTGCATTTGAATAAAGACACAAATCCACCCTGTTTTACTTTTAAGCTTAAGTTTTGATTGAACACTTGATTACATTTTAACCACTGATATTATCTATTGTTCTTTTTTCTTTCTTTCTTTCTTTCTTTTGTTTACATTTTAAATCATGCTTTTTTATTTATGTGATGTTTTAATGTCTCCGTAAAGCACTTTGAATCACATTGTTGTTGAATTGTTCTATACAAGTAAACTTGCCCTGCTTTGCACATCTTCAGCCCATTTAGCCCACATTGGTAAAGTAAAAAAAAAGAAAGAAAGAGAGAGTCTATATCTATATCCGTTATTGTTTTTTGTGAATTAGAAGTAAATCGCAACATTTGGATTACTTTGTCATGGTTGAGCTAACCCCTCTTTATTACATTTTTTAAATTCTCTATTCTCTTACGCGTATAGTTAACTTTAACCTCATATCTTACTTTGACAGTCGATATCCTTTATGTTCTTGTCTTGTTTTTAGTTTTTCGACACCTGTTTTGGGTTCTGATTATCCTGCTGTTTCGTTTCACACAACTACTGCTGGCTGTAATCAATTATTACTCAG
The DNA here is from genome assembly GCA_014839995.1 of Xenentodon cancila. Taxonomy (NCBI): domain Eukaryota; kingdom Metazoa; phylum Chordata; class Actinopteri; order Beloniformes; family Belonidae; genus Xenentodon; species Xenentodon cancila. The sequence goes on along the minus strand of CM026204.1, from coordinate 26,112,768 downwards.
TATATCTGCATATTCTTGTTGGTTTCTGTCATTCATTAAAAACTTTGCGTTTTTGTATTTTATCTGGTCGAGTCCTATGGGTCCTACATTGCACGCAACCTCACATTTATTAAATATGATTCCAATGCACATTAACTGAAATGCTGTTGTCTTTTAAAACTGAATTCTATTGATATCCTCATATTTAAATAAAGTTATGTATTACTCACCCTTCCTCCGGTGCGTCTGATCTACACTGACAGAGTCAAGCTTCCTGCTCGGTGTTATACTTTGGTCATAGTGCATGCGTTCACTGAGTGCAGCCTATCATTAACCACTACCTGTTTCTAGCTGCTGTTCTTTACCTTTATGACTTCTTCTCAAGGCCAGGTTAGTCCTATATCTTAATTTTATGGTTTCAGGTCTGGCACACATAGTAGACTGTGAAGCATTAAACATTAAATGTTAAGGATTATGATCCCTAGTCTTATCCCTGATGTTCGAAATACTGTATGATTTGGTTAAAGAAAGTACTGTCCTAGATGTTTTTATTTGTTTGTTTCTTTTTTTTTATATATATAACTGTGCTGCAGAGAATGAACACAGATCTCTTCTTACATAACTGCAGTCCCAGTTGTGTCACTGTCTATTAGAAGGAGTAACCTGCACATATGCAGTCCATTTATTTGTTTTATGTATGCTTTCACAACCTGTATGCTTAAACAATTCAGGTGACCTCAGAATTCAGTATCTGCTTTTTGCAGAGGATGTGGTTCTGTTGGCCTCATCAGCCATGATCTGAAACTCATGGTTCACACCCAAATGGGTGGATGAGAGTCAGCACCTCCTAATCTAAGACCATGGTCCTCATCCGGAAAAGGGTGGAGTGCCCACTTCATAACAGAGATTGGGTCCTGCCCCAAGTGGAGGGGATCAAATTTCCTAGGGTTTAGTTCACGAGTGAGGGAAGAACGGAGCGGGAGATTGACAGGCGGATCGTTGCGGGGTTCACTGTGATGCAGACTCTGCATTGGTCTGTCGTGGTGAAGAAGGAGATGAGCCAAAAGGCGAAGCTTCTCTGCTCAGTCCACTGCCCCTGTGATCCTACCACGGATAAGCGATAGAACACAACTGGATGGATGGATGGATGGATGGATGGATGGATGGATGGATGGATGGATGGATGGATGGATGGATGGATGGATGGATGGATGGATGGATGGATGGATGGATGTTTACACAACTTGTGCTTGGGAAACTAAGAATTGTGTTTTTTATAGTAAGCAGTGTTTGAATTTCTGCAGCACATGTCAAATATTACTCGTGCAGAACTCATGTTACCTATCCAAGATGCACTGTAAAGATTTTCACATTTGTACAAAGTATTTTTATAATATATTATCACAAAATTACTACACCGGAAGTTATACCAAAAAAGTGCCTACGTAATGAAACTTCCGGTAAATCGTTACCGCTGCGCGTATTTCAGGTGCGTGGACACTGATTGTTGTTCCCGGTGAATAATTTCACTTTGCTTTGAGTTTAGGTTTTTTTTATTTGTTAATGGAGACTGATATGTATCCCCCAGATTACACGTGTTACGACTGCGTTAATCTCTACCATCTAAATTGTGTATTTAGTTGCAGAATTGATCTCGCAGTCGTCACTCTAGCTAGTTGAGCTAACGTCCGATAACCAACGAGTTAGCATCATCCGCGCCGCTTCCAGCGGGCTTTTTATTTTAACTAATTTATCAAAAATTGTCCTCTTGTCTCGGTTACTCGCCCTCAGTCTGTTAACAAGTCCAGTTAGATACGATATAGTCGGCGTGGACCCAGTAAAGCTGTAGTTTAACGTAGCTCAGAAAGTGGAGCGAAGCTAAACATTCACAACAAACGCAGCTCAACTTCCGGTACAAACATTTATGTCTGAAATGTGGTAAACATTTATGTCTGAAATGTGGTAAACACCCCGCTAACGTCTCGTTTGGATTAGTTATTCATTAGTCCTCGTATTACGTTGTGTAGAAAAAACAAAGGAGGCTTATTGCAGGTCGTTAAAACATGCCGTTCCAACCTGGCAAATCATTTGATAAACTGTTGGTTTTTTGTGGCTAATTGTGAATAACTAATAGATTGTAAATTCTTAAAATGTATTTTCCTATAAATGGCAAGCGAAAGTGTATGAAAAGCATTTGTTTTCTAATTGTCGTAATGTTGACAGTTTATGTAACACTAAAATAAAAAATAGATAAATGAGGAGACTAACAAGTCGTTAGTGATAAACACCTATTAACATTTGGTTTTTGGGAATAATCAATGTTTGATGTAAAATGATTTTAGTGGTGATTTTAGATGTTTCCCTGCATCAACACACGTGATTGTAAATAATTATGTTGTCAGCTTGCCATCAAGGTCTACACAAGTCTGTTAAGGACTTGTGTCATGGTGTGGCAAAGCAGGGAAACATCTAAAACATGCTGGATAAAGGCTCTCGGGGGCCAGGGTTGAACACAACTGGTTTACAATTTAGTATTATATTTGTTTTCATTAGTTATTAATCGTGACTTGTGTGCTATTTTTGCATTACTTATATTATCCTATTACTTCTCATCATCACTCCTCTGCTGCTCTGCGGGTCACGTTTTATAGGTCTCCATGTGAAGTTTACTGTGAACAAATCTCTTTATTGTTTACCTGCCAGAAATATGTCATTAGGACTTATGTTGTGAATCTACTGTGGGCTAAAGTCATTATATGATATCACACTGCCCACTGCAGTTCCCATAACAACACTGGGAAAGGGACAGAAAAGAGTACTACAGGATTAAAAGAATCTCATGACCTCGGTATCTAAAACAGACCCATAGTGGCTTAGTGTTGGTTCTGTGGTTTTTGAGTTCTTAATCAGATTTGTGACGGTAATGTCAATGAACTTCAACTGAAATGCATTTATTGCCTATTACTAATTAGCCTCACCATGCTAAGCAAGTGTGGATGCTGTTTTTGATCTCAGATTCTAGCAAACCACAGTGGAGAAAGTTTGAAACATTCAGTCTACTGTTAGATTTGTCCAGCTGTTTTTGTATATATGGAATTGAGATAATTATTCAAAAAATTGTCCAGGTCTTCTGCATACAGCGGTTATAACTTTATTCAATCACTGTGTTATTAAAGTGAGCTGTGATACATCTGGGAAACTCTTGTGCATCTGTGTGTTTGTCATTTGAAACAGATGGTGGCGAGTGGGTGCTGATGGGGGACGAAAAGGACACCTGGAAAGTAAAAACTCTTGATGAAATCCTACTAGAGAAAAAACGCAGAAGAGAGTTGGAGGAGAAAACAGACCCTAAGCGCCATAAAAATGTAAAGTATCTCAAATATACTGTAATGTAATATCCACATTTCACATGTGAACTGTGTAGTAGAATTGTAGTAGTTGTATTTCTTTAATGATAAACTATTAAAAAGTGCCATTTTACAATCAATGTTGGCATTATTCTTTTATTATTCAATAGAAGTGGTTTTTGTGTCATTCTGAAAATATTTTTCAGTAGCTTTTGCAAGTGTTACACAAAAATGATTCTGATGTAAATGTGTTCACAAAAAACAAGTTAAAATGGACTGATTACCTTTAACTATATCCTAAATGCTCTTGATCTGTTTTGGAAGTTATGGTTGTTATCTGAATATATTTCTGATTTTTGGCTTTAACCAAAAATTCTTTTTTCTTGTTTTGCACAGTTCACACAAGGCCTTGTTCCGCAGGCGAATGATCGGGAAACCAAACGAGACACTCCGGAGGAAGGAGAACTACGAGATCAAAGGATGGAAATAACAATTCGTAATTCCCCATATGCCCGGGAAGATTCAGTAGAGGACAGGTAATTGAAATTAAACTAGACAAGCTTAGGTACTTTCAAATAGCACATCTGGTGATTTAGAACAATCATACGGCGTCTGTCTCAATGTGTTCCCCTTATGTTTTTGCTAGAGGAGAAGAAGATGAATCACTAGCAATTAAGCCTCCTCAGCAGGTAGCAAGGAAGGAAAAATCTCACCACAGAAAAGAGGAGAAGAGAAAAGACAAAAGGCGTCATCGCAGTCACTCTAACGAAGGAGGTGAGGGAGTGATTCTTAAAGAGGTGTTTTCTCGCCCATTTTCACCAAGTCTTGTGTAGCTTGTTCGAAGGTCAGTTTATGTTCATGGTTATGACTAAAACAGGCGGGAAGCACGCTCGAGTCAAAGACAAAGAAAAAGAGAGGGAGAGTGATCGAAGGAAGCGTCAGTGGGAAGAAGACAAAGCCCGGCGAGACTGGGAGAGGCAGAAACGAAGGGAACAGGCCAGAGCTCATTCACGCAGAGAGAGGTGAACATCAGCATGGGGATGTACTTTTTGAAAGCTCCTAGTTACATAAAGCACTAGTTGTAGTGTGGCAGATGATGATGCTTTTTTCATGTCATCTAGGAACCCCCAGAACCATAGTCCGCCATGTAGTTTCCGTTATGTGGAGTATAGTGATATGTATTTATTTATTTATTTTTGTCTTTATGGAGGGACCGGCTTGAGCAGTTGGAGCGCCAGCGCGAACGCGACCGGAAGCTTCGTGAGCAGCAAAAAGAGCACCGGGACATTAAGGACAGAGAGAGAAGAGCTGAAGAGCGGCGCAAAGAAAGAGGAACTCGACGAGAAGGTCAGCCGCTATGTCGCTGCACGACAGTGACTTCATCACAACAGATGCATATTACCATTATTTGACCCTGAAAGGAAGTGAAACATTTAGCTAGATTTTTCACAATTATGGCTCTTGGTGTAACATCACTCAGAGCCAGTGTTCTACAGTCAGATTAAATTAATCTCCTTTCTAAATCCTTTTAAAGTTTGAGCTAAGTTTGGTTTCACATCTCACAAGAGATTGTCTCATCTAAAGTGCCGACTCATCATCGAATGCTGCCAGACGAGTATGATGACAAGTCAAAACAAAATCACCGCAGTCGTAGTCCCGCTCGCGTTCCTCGGGACAGGTCAGACCACGGAGAACCCCGGAAAAGTGCAAGTGAGTTTACTTACTATTTGTATCTTTCCAAAAAAAAAAAAAAAAAGATTCTCAAATTTTAACAAGGCTTTCTTTTTTCTTTCAGCCTCAAAGGAAGAAAGAGCAGACATCAAAGACCTGCTTGCAGACCTCCAGGATATCAGTGACACTGAAAGGAAGACCAGCACTGCAGAGTCCTCGATGGGTAATACATGACATAACAACACTTAAAGTAACTAGCAGACAGCCAAGTCCTGCTCAAAGACCGTACTACACCTTAATCAAATTTCTTTCCTAGTAAACATGGATTAAATCCCTAAAAATGAATTTTTTTTTCAGTAAAATAATATTTTTTCACCTATGAAAACAATGTAAAAAAAAAAAAACACTTAAAAATTAATAGACTGCACATGTACTGTCCATCTTCTGTAGCATCAGGTTCGGGCTCAGATGAAGAGGAAGATGACGATGAAGAAGAGGAGTCCAGCAGCCAGAGTGAGGGCGAGGAGGGGGAAGAAGAGGAGGAATCTGTTTCAGCTTCAGGGCCGTCTGAGCAGAGTGCAGGTAACACTTTCAACTTTTCATTCTCTGAGAATTATGTAAGTCCAGTAACACACACGGTTAACGCAGAGGCTCCCTTTCAGAGGATGTGAGTGAAGAAGAACAGTCAGAGGAAGACTTTGAAGAGGAGAGGGAAAATGGAAACCACATAGCTATAGGTGAGTAAACCCAAGACCAAGTTTCTCTCTCTGTTTGACCCCTCTATTTAACATTTTGTCAATTAAGTGAATTAACCAGTGCATGGGGGGCACGGTTAGTTTACCAACATGGTCCAGATGACCATTACTTCTAGAGCCACATGAGGAAAAAAAATGATCCTAATCATAACAAAACCCAAAAGTGAGATCAGGCCAAAAAGAGTAAACAATATTGGCTCTAAATGTACTGCCATGATTTCTGCACAGAAGTCTTGTATTTTCTTGAATGCAAACTAATGAAAACACCTCAGCAAAATGGTCATGGAAGAGACGTATCTTATAATCATGAGTGCACATTTGTCAAGAACAGAGATGCTTCAAACAAAAATATCAGTAAAAACAATATCTACTTTGGTCATCGTTACAATGATGGTCTCTTGGTATCACAACTTTCAGCGTGTAATACTCGTTTCTAATTAGGAACTTGGAGCTGAGTTCTTCTCCCTTTTCCGTGGAAACACTGTTCCGATGCATTAATCACATCAAGAGACAGTAACTCTGGCTTTTAAAATGAAGCCCTTCATTTCAAAGTCAGGTCTTGGCAAGTAAAAATAATTATTTATGACATTAAAACGTTACTTTAAAATTAAATGATAAATCTTATGATACTACAATATAAAATATGCAAAGACTGGCCCTCCGAATTATGTTGGAGTGTGGATTGAGCCAGATAAACACTCAGACCTCTCTTCAGTTATGTAAGTAGGATTTGGCAGTCGGCTTAGATCGTTGAGTTGTCAGGATGCATAAAACATTTGTTTCAGCAAAAGCTTTCTCAGGTTGTCTGCTAAATATCTTGGAGTTATATTTATACCTTCACTAATAAAGGTTATTAAAATGCAGGTTTCTTAAAGGCACAATGTAGCTGACACTTCTGACCCATCATGGTAAATCATATAATAAGTAGGTTGACTTATTATATTTAATTTGTACTCTGTGTTTAAAATTTATTTATTGTGTAGCACCGAGGGTTTGAGAGTAACGTAATTTCGATTCTCTGTGTGTATCTCACATGTAGTAGAATTGACAATAAACTTGACTTTGACTGACATTGGTAATATGCAGTTTAGTTCAATATCTGATAAATATGGCAGAAATTCTGGGTCTGGATCATATCTAGAATCTCACAACGCTCATTAAATGCAGCTGATCAATGCTTACCTTCACTCTTTGTCTCACAGTGCCAGAATCCCGTTTTGACCATGATTCAGAGGAAAGTGGTGAAGACATGGATGAAGAGGATGAGGAAGAGGATGAAGGGGGAGAGGGTGAACCCACCCCACACTCTCAAACCCATTCACGTTCCCCCACACCTGAGGAGAACTACATCCCAGACTCTCCTCCAATATCGCCTGTCGAACTGAAGAAAGAGCTACCCAAATACCTGCCGGCTTTACAGGTGAATCTCAGCAGGACATAAATACTACTCAGATCATATGAATCAAAATATCCATGTACATGTTATGTCATGCCAGTAAGCAGTATATGGTACTCAAATACAGTTTATGTTCAGGGATGCCGCAGCGTTGAAGAATTTCAGTGTCTAAACCGAATAGAGGAAGGAACATACGGGGTGGTGTACAGAGCAAAGGACAAAAAGACGGGTAAAACAAAAAAATAAAGTAAACTTTGTGTGCTTTTACAGTTTTCAGATGTGCTTAACGATGATTATATCTTGACTGCAGATGAGATTGTTGCCTTGAAAAGGCTGAAGATGGAGAAGGAGAAGGAAGGCTTTCCCATCACATCTTTAAGAGAGATCAATACAATTCTTAAGGCTCAGCATCCCAACATTGTTACAGTGAGGGTGCGTGAACTGCATGAACTACGTGCAAAGTCTACCCAAGTGTTTGAGGTCAATCTAATACTGCTTTTTTTTCCCGCTGCATTATCAGGAAATAGTTGTTGGAAGCAACATGGACAAAATCTACATTGTGATGAATTACGTAGAACATGATCTGAAGAGCCTGATGGAAACCATGAAGCAGCCTTTCTTGCCAGGTAGTTTGAGTTATTGTCGAGCTATGATCCATCTCTTTGTCTTTATAACTAGAAAAATGCTACTCGGACTAACTATGACATTTCTTTGGGGTTGATAACAGAATAATTCTTCTGTACCTGGCAGAAGCTCATGTAAAGCTGGACACTTATCTTTCAGGGGAAGTAAAGACTCTGATGATTCAGCTTCTTCGAGGAGTCCGACATCTCCACGACAACTGGATTCTGCATCGTGATCTGAAGACGTCCAATCTGTTACTGAGCCATAAGGGCATCCTCAAGGTACGCGGTGGTGCAGCAAATACTTTTAAGTAAATATTTTCTGTAAGATGTCATCAGTCTAAAATGCCTTACATTTTGTGGACTTTTCCCTGTCTTCCCTGTACTGTAGATTGGTGACTTTGGTTTGGCACGAGAGTATGGTTCTCCCCTGAAACCTTACACCCCTGTTGTGGTGACCCTGTGGTACCGATCACCGGAGCTGCTGCTCGGAGCCAAGGTTAGAATCCAAATTCGAGCTGCCTACCCAGACCGCAATACCTTTGCAGGGGCTGAAATTGCATACATTAAGATGATTAACGTTCACTGAGGTGATGGCATCATCTTGAATAACACTTTCATATATAGATATATTGCCATTACAATACAACATCTGTGAATAATTTGGCTCATAAGATACCAAATACCACAAAGTGCTGCTGGACTTGTAGCATATGTGATTAATCCAGCCAGGTGGCCGAGGCCCAGCGAGCCGTCAGTGCACATGCACTTTCACACACAAGATAGACTCAAACATAAATGTGCAAGGCAGACTGTCTGTCTAGTTGATGTTTCTGTGGACTACCACTGTATTTGCTCTTCTCTCCACAGGAGTACTCCACAGCTGTGGACATGTGGTCAGTGGGCTGCATATTTGGCGAACTCCTTACCCAGAAACCTCTTTTCCCTGGAAAATCTGAAATTGACCAAATTAACAAGATTTTCAAGGTAAATGTTGTCATTTGCTCTGAAAGAAAAAAGCCCCAGAGCTGTTACCATAAAGAGTGAAACTCTTGTGTTCACAGTCTGTAAATCTGGAGTAGTGTCTCGAATATTCACCATGTAGTTCTGCCATTTATCTCAGGGTGGAGCTGTTGATAGATAATTGAACACCTTTCAACTGGCTGTTTTACATAGAATGGCTGTGTGAACGTATATCATTTTTGCCTCCAGTGCCAAATTGTGCCAGTGATTCATTAAATTGGCTGCTGAAATTATATCAACCAAAGTAGGAATGGCTCATACTACTGAACATACGTCTGCTGACTCTTGGGTGTGTCTTTGCCTGTAGGATCTAGGGTCACCCAGTGAGAAGATCTGGCCCGGCTACAATGAGCTGCCCGCTGTGAAGAAGATGACTTTTACAGAGTATCCCTATAACAACCTGCGGAAGCGCTTTGGAGCACTGCTGTCAGACCAAGGCTTTGACCTCATGAACAAGTAAGACTTGTAAAGGCTATTGAGAAGTCTACAAAGGTGATGTCTAGAACTGCAGCAACTACTGGAGTATACAGGTGATAAACAACATAATAAAGAACTAGGAAGGAGCAGTGGAAGCTAGAGTAAAAAAAGTGGGTACGTATGGTTGCAGTATGTGTGTGCAGTATGGTTTCCGTACATGCAATGTCACAAGGTGCTGCACGGTGTCTGTAGATTTAGAGAAAGTGTATGACAAGAGTGTCATGGTAGATGTTGTGGTGTTGCAGAACAGCATGTTGGAGTAGTAGAGGACATGCATGAGCAATCTGTAAACTATCTGTTGTTTGTCATGGTGATGGATTGGTTGACAGACAGGTCAGACAGGAGTCTCTATGGACTATGATGTTTGCATATGACATCTCTAGTAAGTAGGGAAGACAGTGCAGGAGTTAAAAATGCTTGGGGTCATCTTTTCAAAGCAATGGGGCATGTGGAATAGAGGTGAAGAAGGCAGGCAGAGTGGAGAGAGATTATTGGGAGTTATCTGCGATAGAAGAGTGACTATGAGAGTACAGTCTGTAGTGAAACCATCCCTTCTGTTTCTTGAAGACGGCAGCACTGATCAAGAGACAGGAAACAGCTGAAAGTGGCAGAATAAAAGATGTTAAGATTGTCTTTAAGAGTGAAGAGTAAGAATAGGATTATGAATACATATGTAACAGGAGCAGCCAGAGTTGGAGCACTCCGAGACAAAGCAAGAGAGACAAGATAGAGATGCTTTGGACATGATTTTAAATACACTGAGTCACCAAAAGCATTCATTCAACTTCCTTGACTCACATATGAACTTAACTAACATCACATTTCTAATCCATTGGGTTTGATATGATGTTGGTCCACTTTGCAGCGATAACAGCTTCATCTTTTCTGGGAACGCCGTCAACACAGTTTAGGAGTGTGTTTATCAGAATTTTTGACCATTCTTCCAGAAGCGCATTTGTGAGGTCACATTGATGCTGGACGAGGAGGCCTGGCTCTCAGTCTCTGCTCTAATTCATCCCAAAGGTGTTCAATGTCTGCGTGCCTAGGTGCTTGATTTTATACACCTGTGGCCATGGAAGAGATTGGAACACCTTTTCCCAATATTTGGAAGGGTGAGCAAATCTTTTTTTATAGTGTATATTGGTAAAAGGATGCTGGAGATGGAGTTGCCAGGCAGGAGTTAAAAGGAAAGTCGAAGAAGAGATGTGGAGAAAGAGGATATGCAGCTGGTTGGTCGATGAGGAAGAGACGGTTAGGATGGAAACCAGTGATCCATTGTGGGGACCACCAAACTGACAGTCACATCCTGCAATTAACCCACATTACATACAAACACTGTACATACGTAACAAAAACAGCAGAAAATGACAATGTTTCATGGCGTAAATAATTTCCAGAAATGTATATGTATATAATAATGAAATAACTTTCATGGCCATTATGTAATAGCCTTTTATTTGTGAATGGAACGACTTGAATACATGAAGTAATCGAAGTCATACATTTAGTCGAAGTCATCGAGCTCCTACAGTGGCAGTGATTGTCCACAAATATAACACGTTTTGATCAGGCCAAATTCTGATGCTGTCTTTGTAGTTTTTCATTCAGGAAGTGCATTCCTGGCAAGCTGAATTAAAACATGACTGCAGTAGTGGAGTGGTAATTCATCAGTGGGCCTCGGCAGGAGCATTCACATGTTCCATTTCATGCTCCACACTAGAGGAAAATGTTTTTGAGATCACACATTTCATTTTCACATACAGAGTAGTAGTTCCATAATTCTCTTCACATTCCAGATATCAGCACTGTTTAACAGCTGCAGGGGTGAGCCTTTCAACTTTCATTTTAGATCTTTACCGAGCCGCTGAGTCTTTTGTCTACACCTGTAATGACCAAACCATACTGCACAAGGTGGTAACAACAGCTCCACTGTGCTGCTGGAGGATCACAGCTCAGTGGAAGCCTGGCACCTCTCCAGTGCTGTCGAAACCTTCCAGCTGTCACAAAACTCAAAGAGCATTTCATCCAGGGACACATTCAGAGCACAGCAGGCCAACACGCAGAGAAGTTCTGTTTGAAAAGCTTCAGAGCAGAGCAGCTCAGAGGGCGTTTGGCAGGTAGACATCACAGAACTGTTTGGAATATCACACCCCCCTGTGTAGGAAAGTGTTTGAGGGTTGTGGTATTTACTATTCAACCTGTGGAGTAGCTTCAACCCACAAGTGATTTCCTGAACCTGCTGGTCTTGCAGTTTCAGAGGAGGGCTGGGCACCAAACCAGCATTGTATCGATGTACACTGCCGGTCCAATTAAAGTCACACGTTATGTTTTGTTGAACCCCCTTTGGCACACATTTGCTGTGGCATCGTTCTGATCAGCTTCTCCAATGTCACAACATTTATTTCTATGCAGAGTTGCATTAATTTTTCACCAAGATCTTGTTTTGATGGCGGAAGAGAACACATCTCTCCCCAGAAGATGACTACTCCCCACTATCCTCCCAGTTTTAATAATGTGTTTGACAGTTGTTAACTCAGTTTAAGTAGGTTCAGCAGTCTCCTCATCTTTGCCTGATGAATGCTAATAATTTGACCCTTCTCAAACAGATTGACATCTTTTCCACGACTGCAGGATGTGTCTTCAGACGTGGTTGTTTAAGAGATGAGACGCTACCTGCTGCATCAGTTAGGCTCCCTTTTTAACTGCTCAGTTAAATACAGGTGGTGTGTTTTTAAAGTAGATATCCAAGTAGAAGTATATTGTGATATCAATATCCCCTCTGCATGTGCACCCAGAACTCTTTGTCGAATGTGACACCACTTTATGCTGCATATTACTATACAAAAAGTGCTCTATAAATAAAGTTCGATTTGATGATGGTATATTAGAGCCATTTGAGGAAATACAATTGTGGGGTAGGGGTAAAATCCCAAGAAGGAAAGAAAAATCCAGATTTTTATAAAGTAACACCACACAGTTCTGTTGGAGAAGAGATGTCTGTTTTAATATAGACTGATTACCACAGTTGCCAAACAAAAGTAAGGATTTGGACGCAGTGCAGGCTTTAGGGTCACTCTTATAAAGTTAACGTCAATGTAATTGGCCACAGAGTCAGTAATCCTGATCAGAAACTCCTCACAAATAAAATAAGACAATTATTTGGTTGAATTATTTTCTTCTTCAGTCGGTTTTGTCTATGCTGCTTCCTCTGGCATGTTTAAGATCGACATGTTGACACGGTTAGTTTGACAGATGTTTTCCACAGTTGCGCAGCTCTCTACCATAATTTACCCCATCGTGTATAATAAGTAGTCAGCGCCTAAACTTTGTGGTTCCTTGTGTCATAGCTGCATCTCGTGCCCAGATTATCCACCAAGATGTAGTTTGATTAAAAAAAACAAAACGGGTTACATGCTAGTGTCATTACCAGACCTTTATAATTAAAAATTATCTATAAGAGCAAGACTTGCAGATAATCTGTCCATATTTACATTCCATATAACTGTAGTGAAACTGATTTGAAGTCCACATGTCCACTTCTACATAGATGCACATCAGGCAGAGCCATCAACCGTCGACCAGCTTAATCTTAAGTCGACAAAGAAGCAGTTAGTGGTGGTTATTGGCTGCTCGGAGGCTCAGAAACAAACCTGTACAGTTGTGTCAATCTCATCTGCTCTTGCGTCATTGGTTGGCTATTTCTTGTCCCTATTTTTCTGGCTCTGGCACAGAAAGATGACTCCTGCACAGTTAATCCTGCCTGCAAAGACCTGATTTAGGGAAACGGACCTCAGTGAGCTAAACGCCAGACGTGTTTGAATCACTGAAAGAATCTGAGGTGAAGGCAGCTATGCGGGCGCCTGGCACCTTTCTGTCGTTTCAAATCACTATTTTAGTCCACACAGCACTCTTGGCTGGTAGGGTACCTCTGCTTCTGTCAACAAGAATGTCCTTGTGGCTTGTTTACAGATTTCTCACCTACTGTCCCAGCAAGAGGATCGTATCGGACGAGGCGCTCAAGCACGAGTACTTCAGAGAGACGCCACTTCCCATCGAACCCTCCATGTTCCCCACCTGGCCGGCCAAGAGCGAGCAGCAGAGGGTGAAGAGAGGCACCAGTCCTCGTCCACCGGAGGGAGGCCTGGCCTACAGTCACCTGGTAAGGACATTAGGCTCCTTTTTCTCCATTACATACAGCTACCAGGCTTTCTGAATGCTGTCTGTGTTTAATAGATTACAGACATGCAGGCTTCTGCTTTGTGTCAGAGTATTTCCTCCTTGTGTTTTCCAAAACGAACTCCCTTTAGTTCCTAATGTTTTCAGCAGTGGTCCGATTTGCCCATAAGCGTAATTCTGATTTAGATTTTCTTCAGCAGCAGTTTCAATATTTTCCACTTTGCACACAAATTAGACCATGCCAGAGTTATTGGATGTTATTTTCAGTTTTATTCTTATCAGGGTGAAAGACCTTGTGAGACATACCACAAGCTTACGAAGACTCGCTGAAACCCAGAAAGAATAACGACAGTGTTACTAATGAACATCCTCATGCATGCTTACGTGGAATAACAATCAGAAGGTCTCATTAAATTCATGTTAAGGTCTGTCTTACAGCAACCAGTGTTAATATTTATGAGATCTTTAAAAAAAGAAAAGTGTAAGAAATTAAACCAGATGACATCAACGGCGTGTTTTTACTTTGTTTCTTCTGTTTTTTCCAGGGTGATGATGACCTGAAAGACACTGGTTTCCACTTGACGACCAGCAACCAGGGAGCATCTGCAGTTGGCCCGGGATTCAGCCTCAAGTTCTGAGCATGTGACTGCAGGACTGCTGGCCGTCTCACAGAGAAGCATGGAGCGAAGAGGTCTCGGACTTGTTTGTTTGAAGCCGGACAGTTTAGCTCTACAGGCCAGATCAGAAGCTGCTCAGCAACAACCGCTATCAAAGTCTGGACTGTCTGACAGCAAGACTGTGACTCCAACCTGTTGAATTTCTGCTGCTTCTCTGTGTTTTTAAGCCATTCGACCATTTCAGATGTGACGATTTTAGCTCCTCGACAGGGGGGGGACCACGAACCCCAAACTTCTGTTCTTATGTTTGACTTTGTTTTATTTTTCTTTGTATACTTCATAAGAGAGGACTGGATTTTATAAATAGCTGGTTACCTGAGCTTTACTGTATGATGATACAGAGTTAAAAGTACGTTCCATCCAACACTATGTTAGAGATTTACGTAGGAATGCCAGCTCACAAAACAACAGAGAGGCTGTTGATGATGAAGATGTTTTTTGTTAGAAATAAAGTTTGAAACTTTGTTTTGTCTGCCATTTTCCATGTATTTATAAACTCTGTCCAAACTCACTGCACACTGCAGCTGAGAAGAAAAAAAAGGAGAAATGAAGGGAAGTTGAGCCTAAAAGAAATTGAGCATTCAACCCAGCTTGGAAGTCGCTCTCCAAAAGTGATGTAATTCTGTATTGCACACTTTGTCTCAGTGCTTTTCTTCTTTCAGGCGAAAAGGGGCCCCGACTTTGCTCTGCCTTTGTTTTTAAATTGGCTTAACAACTCCAAAATTAAACCAATAAATTCTCTTGATTATGAGCCAAAGAAAAATAAACAGTACAACTTTGGTCCCTGCAAAGCCAGGCACTTATTTTGCTGGATTGAGCTCCCATCCCAGAGCTTTTATAATGGAAATATTCATTAAGAAGTTTTATCTGTTTCCACCAGTGGCCCTTCTGCAGATTATTACACCTGATGTGTTGAATAAGCTTGGAACGAGCCGCCAGTGGAACTGGACCACTCTGTCTCTGGAGGACGACTGCTGGCTTCAGTGAGAGGCTAGTAAAGCAAGCTAGACGTCTGAGGTTCTCCATGTGTGGGTTGAGGTCCAAATAGCTCAAAAGGCTGCAGGCAACATTGCTTATTCTGGCTTTAGTGGCCTAGTCGGTCAGTGTGTAAATTATTCGAACGGCATGCATCTAAGAGAGGATTTCTGCAACTTTTTCAGGGTCATAAAAAGAAGCACATTAGAGATGTGGATTTTTATTTTTTTGTCTTCGAGACTGATTTGTGTAGACTCCCTCCATCAGTCGTCTAAAGGTAGTAAATTAGACAGACGTAATAAAATAAGGCTAACTTTTAGATTATATATAAAATCTATGGTTATGACACTATAAAATGATTTGAGCCTCATTTTATTAAGCTACCTCAGAACTGATGGGTGGGCTTGGACCTCACGAGTCCATTAGCAGCTTTGAAGGAGTCCAGGCTGGAAGAACCCGGAGAGGATGTTGCCGAACCCAAACTGCTGACAAGGACCTCAGAACGCTCAGAATGTGTCTGCCATAAACACCTTTACACAGGTTTGTTTTTCCCAGAAAGTGTTTTGCAACCTGCGGTGGATTTTTCTTTTCTTTTTTTTTCTTTTTTAAAAAAAATCTCATTCTTTGTGAATGATAAGGAAATATATTTATCAAAACTAAAGTATGTGCCCTCGGGTCTTGTTCAGCATGCATGGGAGCTGGCGGGGCCTTCAGAAGCGCACGCGCACCCTCCACGAGTAGTTGGTGAGCACTTTGTCTTTTTTCTTCACCACACACGTGTATGTGCCTTCGTTGATGGCGTTGGCCACGATCGTGATGTGGTCATCTTTCAGGGAGATGTAGTTTGGTTGAGAGTACTCCAGCAGCTCCCCGTCTTTGTACCAGCTGAAACAGGAGCTGCGCTTCAGACAGCAGTCAACAAAATCGTACCGTAGTTACTGCAGCTCAGCCACTTACTATACTTTGCCTTTCTTTGATGCGATTTTCTTCCCACAGCGAAAGGTAAGCTTCTTGCCCTCGGTGACCAGTTTGTGTTTGGTCCTCGGAGGAATCAGGGTGGGAGCTACGGTGGGGAACGGGAATTCTGAAGGGAAATGAAAAGAGAGACTTGACAGGTGTGCCACAAATATAAATATTACTGACGGATAAGAATCCTCTTTGCAGTTTAATACTCATCAAAGAGGGTAAGAAGCCACCGGAGACATGAGTGGTTGTCTTAATTTAAGAAAAAAAAATCATTACAATCAAACACTTTAAAGAAAACCTTTACGCGTCAGACACCAAATATGCCGACCTGCCTGCACCAGGAGGCTCTTATCAATATAATCTCTCCCATCTGGTTTTGTTATCTAAAAAAAAAAATCACACCAGTTTTTGATAATCTCACAGTCTGCTTAAGAAACAGCCATTCTCATTAATTCAGAAAAAAAAATCCGAATTGACCTTGTGCGTCTCTAACCCTCAAGCCACAGTCTGAAATTCCAGCGGTTTGGAGTCAGTCAGGAATTTTCCACAGCCGTATGTCTCCCAATCAACAATGAGGAACAGATTACTGTGAGCCAGGATTCATATTCTCATGCCTCTCTCCACACTGTCCCTTGTTGCTGACAAAAATAAATAAATAAATAAAAATCTCAGGAAAGCCACAATAATCTTTGGGCTGTGATGGTTAAGAGGAGACATTTCCTGAGGTGCAACAGGATACCTCAGCACCAGAACATCCTACAGTATTCCTAAAGAGGTTTAGGAAGTCAGACTGCTGATGTGTCACACTTGTAGTCAAGCAGCTATTGACACTGTAATCAATAAGTATTTGCCCTACTAAGCCTTCCTGGAGATACAGGTCTTTTCCAGAAATAACAAACAAAAAAACTCCTCCAATGGCCAACGTAATCTTCCATCAAATGGGATTCTTGAAAACCTCCATCACAGCTCTGTGAGGCTGGACCTGTTGGCTCCCGTTGCTTCATTGGCAAACGGTTCACAGCTGCTTCTTGTGCTGCTCAATTGAGGGAAAGCTTTCGACCCCCAGCCCGCCCCCGCCTCCGCCCCCCACGCCGCCGCTGCTGCTGCTGCTGCTGCTGCTGCTGCTTTCTCCTGTCTTACCGTAACAGAAATCACAGCTGGAGGGGCAGTGCTTCTGCATCAGCTTGCGCTTGCTGTCGCAATATCCTTTCCGAGCCCAGGCAGGACAGATAAATAATCGGTCCAAACATCCTGGAAGAGAGGGGAAGATGGAGTTGAGAGGGAGCAGCAGACTGCAGCTCCCAGTCAGCAGCGAAAGAAACTGGATCCCCAATCTGACTTTCATGCCAGTGAAAATGACTCACTGTAATACACACTAATGATGACTCATGAGTGCTTTATACAGTATTCATTAATGCCACGTTGGCTTTCAGTGTCAGTCGTCAACACCGGGGACGTTTTCGTTCCTTCCATCCAAAGAGGCATCGCAGATTTTGTGCCGCTGGTTCTTCACAAGTGTATTGAGACGTAACTCCCTAAATTACAGGATGAGGTTACAAAATGTTTTTGCATTTTGTCATAGTTACTGTGTCAGAATGGACCATTACGTTAATACGTTAATACGTTAATTCTCACCCTGACTTGGCCGACAGTCGTGACAGGCTGAACGCTGGACTGCAGCTCCTGAGAGCTTGTCGTCTATCATAACAGCTGATCTCCAGCATTCTTCCACTTTCACTTTAGAACACTTAACATCATAGAGTCTGTTTATAAAAGTTGTCAAATCATGTGGAGGGCAGAAAAACCTCTCTCTGCTGGTCTTTTCAGGGTGTCAAAAGGCTTCCAAGATGTCTGCAACTGCCTCTTAAAGTTATAATTTTTCCAGAAAGGTTTGTGTGAACTACAAGGTCTTAGAAAGTATCACTAACCGTCACTGTGGCAGAAGGGACTAACCTTGAATGGCCACTTGACACCCGGTCCTGAGTCAGTTAATGTAAAGCTGGCCTGGGACACAGTTTGTGTTTACTGATGTCAGGTGGGTTGGGGAGAGTCGTTCCTATTAGGATGCTGTCCTTCATAGGTCGGGAAAAGTTCTGTCCAGTCCTCTTTGTACAGTCTAGGGAGAAACCTGATGACTATGAACATACCGTAGAGCCGGTGCACGCCCCACACCTCATCCTGCGTAATTAACTTGCGTCCCGTCAGAGTTGCATTCAAGTGCATTATAGCGTTCGGGTCCATGGAGTGCATGAGTCCCAGCACGTGGCCGATTTCATGAGTTGCCACGTGGACAAGGTCAGTCAGCCAGACCCCTGCAACAAAAACACAACTGGTTGCTTTCGCTTGTTCAGTGCGGAGTGCTGAATCAACCTCATTCTGGGTCAAAGACCAGCAGTGGGAGCAAACACAGGGAAGATGGATGCCTTTCTTCCAGCTGAAGCGCATGTTTCCCAGAATCCAGTATTCGTGGTCATCAAAATGGATCTCGCCGGTTGGCGGGAAGAACGCATGGGCCAATTCTCCTGTGATGCCATCGAAACAATGGTGCAAGAAGGACTGCCAACAGTCTGTGTGGTTGTCTGGGTAGAAGCCTGCCAAGATAAAGAAAAAGACTTATAACTGTGAGCCGAGGAGGGAAGCCCTCACTTTTTTCTTCTCTGTGTAGATTACAGCAGGGAGATGATGGATTGCAAAAGAAAGAAAGCTTTGCTCAGCCTTCGCCCGGCAAGATGACAACCATGCCTCTCACTGTCACAAAAAATTTAACGCAGGACCCTCGTTTGTTCCCTGCGGGAGCAATAAAGCATTATTTTGATTGCTTTGCCATGAGCTGACATGAATGGGAGTTGTTAAGCAGTCGCGTTTTTTTTTTTCATCTAAAATTATGAATCATTCCGAACATCAGCTTGGTAATACTGTCCCAGTAGTGTGATTTAATGATACTGGAGTCAAAAGCTTTTCGGAGATGACAGCATGGAGAGAGGAGCAGTAACGACATAGCAGAAGTCTGCAGCTTGGAGCCAGAGAACATCTGTTGGGGACGGATACATACAAAGTACCCACCGATCTTTATGTCTGCCTCTTCGTCGGCTGGCACCTCTCTGAATGTGAATGGAGAGACATCGCTCCACATGCTGAAAGCCTTGGCGATGCCTCGACGTGTGTCGCTGGCATTTATTAAGTTTGTAGGAAAGGAAAGCAACCTGTCGAGAAACAACAGCATTGCGTAGTTAAAGCTTGTCTCCGTCCACATTCCTGCACACTGGAGGAAACTGCCAAAATACGATGGCTACTGTTCAGACACACAAGAACTCCCAGAAGCACTGCAAGAACAGCTCCATTACCGAGAGCTCATTCTCTTACATATGTTAGAGGGGGTTAGGTTTACACCGACCCCCTTTTTTTTCTTTTCTTTTTTCTCCGTCAAGAACTATTTCAATTTGCTTTAAATAAGGTTGATGCAACCTTAGGAGCTGTCTGCTTAAAGTTGTTGCGTTAAGAAAATTCAGTAAGTGAGTTTCTGTAGTTCAAACCAATCTCCCAATTAAAGACTTTATGGGTTCATTTTACAGTTCCAGAGGGAGTAAAGTTGTTGGATCTATCAAAACAGTTAGCGCTGGGCAGACAAATTGATTTGAAGCAAAGCGTCTGCGATCTGACTGCAGACGTCCCTGGTATGCTCTTTAATTTTCCTCTTCTCCTCAAATGGAACTACAGATTTGTGCATGGTGATCATTGTTGGGTGAAGACCAACTTCTGGTGGACAACCTTGATTGTGTATCTTGGATGAGATGGCAAGCGTTTCAGTTCTGAATAAATGATCCTTTTAAAATGCATCTAAACCACATCAGCAACTGTCAGACTTCTGGAATGTAGTGAAGTCTTTTTTTGTTTTTTTTTTAAACTGTGGAAACGTGTGCTTGTGTTATCCTTGTCAAAAGCAACATCACTCAAATGCTCATCTTCCTGTTTTCTCTCCTTAAAAAGCACAATGCAGTTGTTCTTTCTTTTCTAAGGAATATTTTCCACAACCATGCTTGGTTGTTATGACAACAGGAGAGACGGTGAGTAGATACTTGTACGTCAGCTTGAACTTGTCCCATTTGAGCTGCTCTGGGGTCAATGTGTAGCGCTTGTTCCTGGAGAGGTGAAGCACTTGTGACCGGGCCTCTTTCCGGATCCCAATGAGCAGAACTGTGGTGTGAGCTTCTTCCTTGGACAAAGCAAAAACCTTTAATCAATCATCTCGCACTGTAAAGTGAAGTTAGCACCCGTGTCTCGATGCCTCTCCCATCCGGAGAGTCGAAGCGTGTCTCGTCCTTCCTAAGAAAATCAAAGATATCATTTTTGTTGTTGTTGTTGTTGTTTTTCTCTTGGAAAAATGAGGAAAACAACCCTAACCCCAGCAGCTGTAGGCACAAAACAGTGTTAGTTGTCTTGACAATCGCAGCTGCTTTTTCTTTGTTTTCCACGAGAAAGCCGGATGTTTGATTTTCTCATGAAGGCGTACCATCAAAGAAAAGTGATCAGCAATAAACATGTTATAGTGAGTTTGAGCCTCTGCACGGATCCACTGAGAGGATATCTCTTCAGGGGATATGCAACAACAGCTCCACGCAATCCCTTTTAGATTCTGCATTTTCGTAACTTCAGAAGGTTGCTTGGGTCACTTTTTTATTGCTTTGATAAATCTGCAACTTTTTATGGCACTGGCCTTAACAAACAAATCCTCCTTTCAACACTAAAGAGATGCGTCAATTCTGATCCAAAGGAAACAGAACTGCGCTTCACAGCGGGAATGTGTCTTGTCCTGTCCGATGAGCAGAGACTGATAATAAAATATGCTGGTCAAGAGCTGCTCTCTTGTGCAGACATTCCTAGTAGGATATTATACTGATACCGCTTTTCCTGTCGTCTTCTTTTAAACTTAACCAATGCATATCTCTGTCTTTACTCACTTGAACTATAACAACTTACAATCTGTACACACTAGCCACAAACACAAACAACTGCAGTGGCAGTGGCAGGAGGAGCTCGGTTACTGACAGTATGTTTGCTTCACAAAACATGAAGTGAGTTGTCTTTGGTCTGGATCCTAAGTGTGACTGTGCATTTTCTTCTATCTCCATGCCAAACCCTGGGGCAGCTACCAGGTTATGCATTTAAATATAACATTTATTGACAATTGGTATCAGCCTTCTTTTTGTCCCATACATTCTATATCGGCCTAAATTTAAATCAGTTGGATTCTACTGGCAAATTAGAAAATTGGTCAGATTGTACCAATAGGGGAACTGATTGGTGAACTGGGAGATGCTGAGGGAGGAATTCCAGGGTTGCATAAAGAAGTCTATAGTAGTAGTATGTTTGAGGATGGCAAGACAGCAGTGAGTTGTGTAGTAGGAGTGACAGATGGATTTCAGGTGGAAGCAGGACTGCATCCAGTATCGGCCCTGAGCCCCTTCCAAGGTGATGGATAGGCTGACGAAAGACGTCAGACAGGCAGCTCCATGGACTATACTGCTTGCAGATGACATTGTGATCTGTAGTGAAGGTAGGGGGGAAAAAAACCTGGAGAGGTGGAGATATGTCCTAGGAAGAAGAATAGAGTTCACTCAGACAGAACACATAAGAAGGCAGAACAGTGAGGCTGGAAGGAGTGGAGGTGGAGAAGGTGGAGGAGTTTAGATACTTGGACTTAACTGTTAAGAGCAGTGGGGAGTGAGTTAAATAGGTTAATTTGCAATAGAAGAGTAGCAGAGAGAGTAAAAGGTTTACAAGACAACTACGGGAACAAGCACTTCTGTGGCGTGGAGACAGCGGCGCCGACCAACAGACAGGAAGCAGGGCTGGAAGTGGCACAGTTGGATATGATGTGATTTTCTTTTGTAGAGACAACCGGTGAGATTCAAAATGAGCAAATAAGAGGGTGAGATGTCTTGGAGATAAAGAGAGGTTAGATTGAGTTGGTTTTGGACACATAAAGAGGAGGGGATAGTGAATACTGGTAGAAGGATGCTGGAGATGGAGGATCTGAGAAGCAGCCGAGGGATCGCACATGCCCAGTCCATGACCTGCTGCCAAGGGTTTGGACGTCCCTGCTCACATGTGTACAGTTAACGTTTGGGTGAGATTTCTGACTTTCCTTCATGAAAAGGCAGACATTTCACGAAACAAATCATGTTTTACCCTTCACTTTGAGTGCTTTCTACACCTGAGGGTCGTGGATTTTCTTCCTGGGACAAGACGCTGACAGTGAAAAGCAAATATCAAAGCTGTTTCCTTCATTTGGTATTCTCCACCACGTTGTCTGGTTCCTGTTCCTGCTAAACCCAGTTAAGACTAATAAAAACAGCGCTTCCCTTATTTCCTTCCCAAAAGAGTGAAACGGGGCTAGACAGTCTGGTGCACTGTCCCATTCTTCTGTCTAACCTGATAATGTCTCATGTTATGAAATAAAGAATAAGGTTCCTCTGCTGAACTGCATGCAGGCCAGTTTTCATTTTATTTTTTTACTGCATTTACTGAACTGACCTCAAGCTGACACACGCGTCCCGGGTTCAGATACTTATGAGGCGTTTGATGCATTAAGGCCAAAACAAGTCTTTCTGTGTCACCTCTTGTTATATTCTCTCCACATCTAGGCTCACACCGTGGCTCAAATTAAGATCAACCACAAACCACGAGGACTGGAGCAATCCCGCTAGACTAAACTTGGAAGACAGTGCTGAGCGCCAGCATGCAGAAAAAAAAACCCCATCTGAGGACAAATCTCTGAGGATCTTGCAAGGAGTCTGGAAGAGTTTAACTTTAAAACGGCTAAACAATGGATTATCATTTTTATTCCTAGACTCAGAGACACAAAAGGGTCTATTCAACGAAGGCTGTGAATGGCATATAAATGAAAACGCAGACTGTTTAACCTTTCATAAGCAAGTGTGTGCTTGGCTAAATTAAAACAAAAGGAAGATTAATCATTCTGGATGACCATGAAGTTGTAAAGCAACAGACAGTGATAATTAATGTGTTAATTAACGTGAAAATGGTTAATTACCTTTAGTATAAATCACAACATTTTGACTTAAATTGAATCACTTATAAATTTAAATGTATCATTGAAGCCTGCAAGCTTACAGTCATGTGAAAAAGAAAGTACAAAAGTACTCTCTTTCTATTCTAATGTTTTCTCTATGAATTCGTCTCAACATACAATAAATAAATAAATAAAAACAAACATGTGGTTCTTATCAGGTCTTTTAAGTAAACTAGGTAAATACACCCTCAGATAATAAAATAACCCATGACACACAACACTTTCCCATTATTTATAAAACAAAGTCCAAATACAGAATGAGTGCATGGAAAAAATAAAGTTTACTCTATGATTTCTGGAACCGCCTGTAGCAGCAATAACTTCCAGAAGTTGTTTTCTGTAAGATTTGATCAGTCTCTTACATCACTGTCAAGGAATGTTGCTCCATTCCTTTTAAAATGGCTTCAGCTCACTTATTTATTTATTTATTTACTAGTGAACAATATGTCTCGTTATAGAAATGGGCCTTTAACATATCAGCATTTGCTTCTCTAAGATCATTGCTGATGTCTTCACTTCTTGGCATTGTGTTCTCACAAACCTAAATAACAAGACCAGCAAAAAATAAATTAAAATAGAAAATTACTGCTTTTGTAAAGACGCTTGCACCTTCGGATGATCAAGTGCTTTTGATTATCAGACACTGACTGTTAATTGCAAGGAAAAGAGTAATTAGTTTTCACAGAGCTTCCAGATTTTGGCCTCTGTGTTCTTTTTTTAGCTACCTATGACAGTGTAAAACATCATATGTTGTTCATTTTGAGGTTATCTCATTTCAAGACCTGGCGAGGACCGGATGGTTTTAGTCATATGTAAAACCTTGGAAGACAAAGAGGGTGTACTTTCTTTTCCACACGACTGCCAGCAGAGTTCATGATTGACACGTAATGAGAATGTGCGGCAAAGGGGATGACATAAAGCTATCCCTCGGGCTGCTCATCACAGTGGGTGGTTCCTGATGATAGAAGTGTGTGGAAGAACACATTTATCCAATTCACTGAAGATATTGCCACAGGGATCCACTGCATAGGCCTCCGTTAATTTCTGGCATTCATTTAATTTAACTTTGGCTAAAGATTAACTGGAATGAACTGAATCCTGTCTTTTATCATAACTGAGTGATTCCATCTCTGGATGAATCACAAATAATCCCATTAAAGAAAACAAAGATTGGAACTGCATGAACACTGAATCCCTATTAAAAGTCCTGCACAGATTACTCCTATCTAACTTTATCTTTATCAAATTGATGCATCTGGTGTAGATTTCCTCCCCTTCAATCCAAAAAAAAAAGAAAAAAAACCTTTTAATAAATTCCCAAAGGTACAGTAGTGTGCAAAGGTTTTAGGCAGCCTTGCTCTTTCAGCAAAATTTAAATGGCACTCATAAATAAAGCGAGACTATGTAGAAATACCACTTCTGACCACAGGAGGGACGCAGATCACATGGAAGTTCATGGCGTGAGACTCAACAAAGTTTACCTCCAACCAGAAGGTTGCTGGATCGATCGCCACCCCTGTAAAGTTGAGAAATGTCCTTGCTTGGGACACTTAACACCCCACTTGCCCTACTGCCCCAGTCAGTGAGGGGATACATGGCAGTTCTGTCACAGTTCCAATCCCAAGGCCAGATTGATGGGGAGGGTTGTGTCTAACATAAAAACCGAAGTAATGAGTAATGAGTAAGTCGAAGTAATGAGCAGAACATGATGATCCATCATAAGGACCCCTAAAAGAGAAAAGACTGAAAGAAGTTGCACTTCTCAACACAATATATCTATAGGCCTCCGTGGGGTCAGATACGGTATTACTACATAGAGTGGCTTTAATTTCTGGTCTCTTTAAGATCACAGCAGCAAACATGGGGACTTGGCCCTCTTAAACCTAAACAGCATGGAACTTTTAATTTTTTATGATTATGTTAAATCTGCGCTTTGGTTGTGAGCGATGTTACACTAAACACTGGCCTCTGTCTGTAGAAACATTTTTTTATGAACATTGTGTGGTTTTATGTACATATTATCTTTAGATTGACTGAAATTGGTCTTTCTACACCCCACACCGTTTACCAAATGGCCCACAATCAGCCAACCGATGAATCAGTCTACTTCTAGTACCACTGGTGTAGTTTCTGTTTTTATCTCCGTAGGGGGACTAAGACAGCTAGTCTATGTTGCAATACCACATCTTATCTTTACTCTTTAGCACGGTATTGTTAGTCGCTCTTTTTTATGCCCCCATGTGGTCAGAGATGATATTGCTACATGGGGCTTCAGACTTAGTTAAAACAGTAAGAGTAGGGTTGCCTGAGACTTTTGCACTGTACAGTAGAATTAGAGTGGGTACAACCCATGTTGCAGGTAATCACTGTAAAACTGGGTTTTAAATCTTACACTGTGTCATATGTAGCCTATTAAAGTCTCGCACTTAAGTTCACAACTTGTGCAAACAGAGGACAGTGATCACAAACAATATCACACCTTTGTCTTCCCAGTATGACAATGACATGAAGCAGATATACATTCTGCAGAGTTACGGTTAGTGGATGGAGTTCTGAATGGGGTTTGTAGATAAATCATTTGAATTGGTAATCAAAGGAACGTGTCTAGAGGTGGTCACAGCATACCTCTAATCTCCAGGAGGGAAACGCCGTGGTGAGCTGCATCCCTGCGACCAGAAGGCTGAGCAGCGCGGCGGCCAGCAGAGGAGCGGAGGACCCCTGGCTTCTGCGTAAACATCTGGATGTGCCGGAGCACACCATGGCTGCGATATCACACCTCCGGGAAACAGCAAATAAATAGGCTGAAAACTCTCTGCGAAAACGACTTCAGCATCAATGCCGGTGCGGGAGCTACTTCTGGGCCATGGCTCGTTTCGGGGCGGCTCGTGTTGGTGCGGCAGCGCAGTCCAGCCCGCCGACCGGGTTTTAATAGTGAAAGCAGCGCACACTGCACATCAGCTATGCTCGGCTCTCTTCCGCACAGCATGGCTGCCAGCGGGCTGGCTTCACATTTCTGCAGCAGGGGCAGGGGGTCAGTGTCGAGACGACATAATGAAAACCAAACGCGCGCTGTCCGACGCACCACTTGTTGCAACCAGCGGAGCTCAGTGAAGGCAGAATCAGATCCCAGCATGATTTGTTAAGGTTTATGTAACACTGCTGAGGAAGAAAAAAAATCTGTTTAGTCTCCTTTTACCACTGTGTCAAGCACAGACACTGAGCTTTTATTCGTCCCACCATAACAACGTCATATAACCCAGATTAGAATAAAACAAGAAAATATACACACAAATGGATGCTGTGTAATATGTTAATAAAAATAGAATATAATAATACGGAAGGCTCAGATTAAAACATTTTGTCATTTGAGAAAAGTTTGGACATTGCCAACACCTGGAGGAACATCTTGCAACTCTTTAGGTCATTTGGCAATAGCTCAGTGATATGACCGGGTATATTAAGAGCAGTAGAAGTGAAGATCAGCAGAGCTTCGCCAGTCTGACAAAACAAAAAAAAAACAAAAGAACAATGCTTCTCAAATTGCAAAGTCTTTGAATATCATCATTGACACAGAGGATCCTCAGAATCTAGAATAAAGACAGGTGTGGTTCTGTACTGGAAATCACTGCTTGGGCGCAGGACCAGTTTCAGAAATCCCTGTCTGGGAGTTCACCGTGCCATCCATGAGCACAGGTTCAAGCTCGATCTTGGAAAGAAGAGAATTGTGGCAAAGGGAAAACTGTCTGAACAAATCTAGCCCAGACTAAAGAAGAGGGAGACCATCCAGCTTGTTTTCAGTGTGCAGTTCAAAAGCTTGCATCTCTGATTGGTTGGAGATATGTAGGAGCCTCTGTAAGAGGCATTGTACACATCTGGACAGAAAACATAAGTGGTATACGGGTTTTAGAGCAATGTGTGCTGCTATACACATGTCTATTTCAGGGAAGGCCTTGCATCTTTCAGCAAGACAATGCCAAACCACATCCTTCATCCATCAGGACAGCGTGGCTTCACAGGAGAGGACTCCAGATGCTGAACTGGTCTTCCCGCAGTCCAGACATTTCACCAACAGAAAACATCTGGCGCATCATAAAACGGAAAATCAGGCAACAAAGACCCAGGACAGATGACCAGGTAGGACCCTGCATCAGACAAGAATGGGACAGCATTCCTCTAGCTATTCTCCAGCAACTGGTCTCCTCACTTCTCAGAGGTTTCCAGGCAGTTGTTTAAAGAAGTAAAGAAGAGGGGATGTTACACAGTGTTAAACATCACCGTGTTCCAACATGTCTGAGCTGTGTGGCTGCCATCAAATTCAAAAATGAGCTTGTATTTGTTAATGAAATCATAAATTCAACATTAATTTCAACGTCTGATTTCTGTGATTCTGTGTTGTTTTTGTTCAGTTGAGAATAAAATGTGGATTTATCAGATTTGCAAATCCTTGCATTCTGTTTTTAATTGATATTTTACACAGCATCACAACTTTTTGAGAATTGTGGGTATATATAAGAGACAACATCCTTCTCCCAAAGCTGGTCTCCTCTCTTCCCAGATGTATACAGATAGTGTTTTAAAGAAAAAGCAATGTTCCACAATGGCAAACATCACACTGTTTCAACTTTTTTTGAAATGTGAGACAGAGAAGATCATGAAGATGAAGACGGTGGTGATGCCAGTAGGAGTTGGAGCTGGACCTGTGTCCTTCAAGCTGGGAGAGTGGCCCCAGCAGATCCCAGGAACAACGTCAGAGATCTCAGTCCAGAAGAGTGGAGTCGTAGGAACAGCAAAAATACTGAGCAGAACCCTCAAGCTCTGGTAGAGGACCCGAATCGCCCACAAAAGAGTAGGCGAGGGTGAAGTTAAGGTTATATGTATACAGTGGTGGTGTGCTGGTTAGCACTGTCAACTCCCAGCAGGAACATTCCTGATTTGAATTCCAGCTGGAGCCTCTCTGGTTGCTGTTTGCATATTCTCTTTGCGCCCACATGGGGTTATCTTCTGTGTACTCGTGGTTCCTCCCACTGTCTAATAACACGCCTGTTACATAATCCGCTGCTTCTTTATCGACCGTCGGTGTGAGTGTCAGAGATCGCTGGTCATTTGTCTCTGTGTGGCCCTTTCACCGACTGGGAGCCTGTCCAGGATGTTTGCTGCCTCTCTCCCTGTGACAGCTGGAAGACAGCAAGAAGAAAATGGGAGGATGGCTGGAAGCAATAACGTCAGGCCATTCGACGTCTGCAAAACCGCTGAATAAACTGCTCACGAGACATAACCCACTTCGTGACGCAGTCTGCCTTCACTCTTCGTCATGGACCTACCAATTGAACGATGGGACTCTAGAACGTGAGGGGCAGTAAGGATGAAGAGTAAACAGATGATGTCAATAAACAGGGACCAAAACAGGGGCACGAGAAGTAGGTGCACATGTCAGAGGCACAGAAGCACTTCAGTAAAGTTTAGAAATAGAGACGTGAGAGGTTAGGTTTAATAGAGTGCTGTGCAAAAGTCTCAGGCCACCCTGAGACTGTTATTTTATCAAAATTTACAGTTTCTGTTTGCAGCCTATAAAAAGTACAGTCAAAGTCAATATCCAGGTGGTATTTTACCACAAATGTTTGAGTGGAGATATAAACGGAAGAATGTCGTTATACTATGCACTGTGGTGACCCGAGAGGGCGACAGGGGAAGGGTTCACCAGCAGGGAGAGCGACGGGTTCTCAGAAGCAGCAGGCCAGACACACCTGAATCAGACACAGTCATCAGGACAAAGCCGGCACTCCTGCCCAGCTGCAGGGAATTAAGGCCTGGTCAGCTGGAGGGATAAAACGAAGCCAGGAGACGCCAGACGGGGAGATTGATAGTGTGGCTGATGAACCTCCGCCAGCCGGGACGCGGACTTACAGGGTTTTTCCTGCCGAGGGCTCTATTTTGATTTTCCAATAAACGGCCTCTCGGCTGTTTTTGGGCACTGAAATGACGTTTTGCTCTTGTGTAATCAGGGATATCTACCACGTCCCTCCCGGATCGCCACAGTACACAAACTACAATCACTACAAACAGCTTTTAATCATAAAAATTAGTGTTGCAAGTCGAAGATGGCAGAAATTCAGTTAAAAGTGGAACTGCCTGGAAAAAAAAAAGCAGACAAATGGCTTATGTGACTTTTACACTATTGTATACAATGCTGTTAAATCTTTATCAATTATGTACTAAAGAATTAGATAATACATACTATAAGGAGCTATATTTTCTTTCCCAATAAATTGGCTCCATTTGGGTCCTAATGACATGCGTTGGTTAACAGAGATACAGTACAACAGCTCCCACTATGTGTTCTTCTACAGCTGCGTTCATAGCAGCGGAACGTGCCAAACGCTTGAAAGAACCCGCTCCTCTAATGTAATCAGCGTTTCAGCTTTGAGCTTTACAAAATGCAGCAGAAGGAAGTGGCAGAATAATTCCTCTCATTGCGAGTCTGGGACGTCTCAGTGTCACGCAGATCTGAACGGCTGAATTTATGACGCATTTTCAAAACTTCATGAACATTAAACTGTGCATGTACTTGAAATACAGTATTGAATATCAAAGAAAAAGCACAATCCGATGCAAAGTCCTTGAGTAAAACTCTGAATTTAAATTTCACCTCCGTCTACTTTTCTTGTTAATTTTATGAAACCAGAATTGCTGTTCCATTAAGTCCACAACATTTATTTATCCCAGTTCCTATAAGATGCAAAACTTATTACCTTCATAGACTCTTTTATAGAAATACTTGCAAAAAGCCAAAGCAAAAGCTTTCGATTAGTTCAGGGACTCTTGAGGATGTTACAGCCGCTTAAATTCAACATCCAATAAATAGGGACAAAATAAGACGGCAACGGTTTTTACATCCCAACGCAAAACAGAAAAACAGAAATGCAGTTGCAGAATCATGTTAGTGCATTAAAATGACATCTTTTTTTATTCTAATAATACAAGATCACGTCAGGTTGTCTTTTGTGCGTTTGTTTTTTTAGTGAACATAAAATGTAGCTGTTAATCCAAACATGAACACGTTCAGGGTTTTAATACTGCACATAAGTCCTGGCTTGTCAATCCAACAAAGCCATCACCAACAGTCATTTGTCCCATCTAATATTTTCCTGCTTCCTCCAATTCTAAATATGCACCGTGAGAATCTTCTCAGAGAGATTTTTTATACTTTTTTTGCTGCCGTTTTACCAAGAAAAAGCAACGTTGTTTTCTCTGTTCAAAAATCCCTGAACACGATGGCTTTTACGTAGCACCCTGGACCTTCAAATTCTTCTGCTATCACTGAGAGGGTTCCTGCTTTCAGCGCTCTGGTTGGTGGCTCATCGCTCAAATATGCACACTGGAAGTCAGTCTGAGCATATCTGCTCCTTCTGGTAGATAAGTTCTCAGAGCAGCGTTTCCCCAAGACTGCACGCAACAGTCCGGTCACCAAGAAGGAAGCACGTAATCCTGGCTTGTTCCAGGGTCAAGGAGATGCAAGGATCCTCTCTGCTCCTGTGTTGTGACCTTAGGAGAAAAACAAACAAATACAACAAACATGTGACGACTGTTGTTGGTAATAAACACGCCCTACTGAACGAGATGCAAAGCAGAGTCTTTGTCTCTACGGTTACAGTCAAATAGTCAAAAACATGACCTCTTATCAACTCTTCTGACCCTGCTGGAAAATGTCGTGCTGTCAAACAAAGATGGTAGAAGACATTCATGAGGACTTTGGAAAAGGCGACCGCAGTGAGAATCTGTCAACACTGGAAAATCCAAAGAAATAAAGAAATGGCTGCAAAGGCCAAATGGGGCTGACGCTCACTCTGTTCATGCGTTTATCTCCATGGATCCTATTTAGTTCAACAGGATGAAAAGTGCCAACGTCACAAGAAATTGTGCGACTGAATTATCTCCTTTCTTTTAATCACAGATGGTTACTGCAGTAGGTAGAGAAGTCAACCACCCAAAGACGAGACACATTTTTCCTAATCTGGGCTTTTTCCTTGACGCTTCCGTTATGACACTGACAAGTGTGAGGAGCCACTCTCACGAGCAAATCTCGGCACGGCCGTGCCACCCTCACCCTGAGTCAACGGGATCCGTTCAGGGCAAATCTGGGCCAACGTAAACAACAGAGGTGGTTTATTTGCTCCTGGGCAGCTCTCTGGGGCCACTCAGATCATTCCACGTCATTTCACACAGTCAGGGAGCTGAAGTCTTTTACTGCATATCCCCACATGCTTCATCCCCTAAAGCTGCATCCTGCCTATTAGAGTAGGACAGAACCACGACTTCATGTTGGGTAGAAACAACAAAACGAGAACATGAGCAGTGCATGTTGTAATCGGTGAAGAGGTTAAGTAAAGTTTAAACTTACTCTTGTTTTCAGTTCTCAGATATTTCCATTATTCACATTTTTAATTCACAAGGACTTTCCCCACTTCCATGTTTGTTATTTATTTATTTTTTTTGTTATTTTCACCATTGAGGCTCCTCTCTTGAAATTAAAAATCGCAGCTTTGTGTTGTGGATGATAATAATTGTAAAATCATGTGAAATCATTATCATATCACAGCTGTTTTAACCATTTAATTCCTGATATATTAAATAGTACACTGACATTTATTTTTTTTATAAACTGAAATGTTTTTTGTTATATATTGCAATTACAAATTCACCCAAATTTGTTTTCAACAGTTTCTAAACAATATATTTTTGTATGATTATGAATACACTGCGCATTTTTTATTTATTATTATTTTTTTAATTGTGTAACTTTTTATTTGTCTTTTTCATGTGGGTTTTGCAGAGCTGATAGAAATTCAAGTATCAAATATGATACATCTGACATTACACGGTCAATCAAATCCCTTGGAAATGGAATACAATTACGCTTTAGTAATTGTAATAATCATTTAAGAGGAAAACTAGATCTTGTAGTAACCACGGACATATTCGTAGACGCCGGTGGACGCTGCTGGCTGCTAGAGCGGCGTGCCGATTGGGCGACCATCTTGGTACAGACCTGCTCCTCCATGTATTACATCAACGGTTATGAGGAACAAGGCGCCTCGACTGTTTCAATGAACACAAAACTGTTAACTTATTCTTTAAAAATAAACAAACATAAAGCTAAATATAGTAGTAGTTTTTAATTAGCATATATCCTTGTGAATGGATAAAATTGTAGTTAAATAACAACGGCTATTTATTATTATTGCAATTTCCCTCTGGGGTTAATAAAGTATCTTTAATAATTTCACAAGTGAATGAAATTACGGGTACATAATGACATATACACGTCTATGATCCGCACTTCACCTTTCACCTTTACCACTCCAAGTCCAACTTAACTACTCGGTTAAAACTCAACTCATCAGGACGTTTCTTTCACATAACTAGTATCATTAAGTCAACGTGTTAATATACGGTATGCAGCACATTCTGATCAGCATTAACAGTTTACCCGCGTAGCATTCCAGTCCGCCTGGAAGCTTCTCGTTTAAGAGGTTCTTCTCCCTCAGACCCTCCAGAACTGAGCGCATGTTTTTCTTTGCCCTCAGCTCTCGAATCTTAGCATTCCTCTTCTCCCGCTCTAGGCTTTCCACTCTTGCCAAGGCTTCACACAGCCTCGCCTTCAGTGCAGCGGGGGAAGTCGGCAACGCATAACTGTGGTCCTAGGAGAAAGAGGAAAGGAAATGTTCAATGCACGGCTGCATGGTTTCTTCTGACGAGTGATTCTGTTGTCACTTTGAGAAACGGCACAACTTAAATACGAACAACATTCGCCGGAGGCTCAACTTCACAGGGGGGCCGAGTCCGGTCCACTGGCACGCTCTCCTCTGCCTTCTTCGCAGTAAGCGTGGTCCTTGTTGCTTCTTTCTATAATATAAAACACACACAAAACTTTAGAATCAAATTTTAACAGTTGTGTTGCAAACTACACAGTACTTTAAGCCAAAACCTTAAGGAAAGAAAAACCCAAAGCAGTGGGACCAAATACCAGTCAATGATTATTTGACGTATGCCTACACAGCCGCGTGAGACACACACTTTTTGGAGAGACGTTGGAAAGTTGAAGACAGATGGTATGACATCAGGTCTGAGCCGAACAGTCTGCCCAGTTCTGTCGAAGTCATGTGACTTGAAGTGCTCACTGCACAGCAAGGACCTTTCTGTTGCAACAAAACGGTCCCATCGCACAGCCAGCTGCCACCGTTTCCTCAAGACCCCATCTTTGGGAAACCTGGTGGGAAACAAGGAACCAGATGGCTTCATGCCACAACCACAACATCTGGACTACATTTACTTGTCAATGAATGTGAATTTAAAAGTGATGTCCCAACAACTGGGCAACAGGTACCAGTAAAGGTGTAGGCTATAGTTAAAGTAAACAGGTAGGCCTTCAATAAAAGGTCAATATGTATATTTTCAAAAAAAATAAACACTGTAATACTTTATCTTTTTAAACATTCAAAACAGATAGGTGTGCAAATAGCTTATTACAAAACATAAGGGTGTAAAGTGTAATCCAATAGCCTAGAATCAACAGTATATACAGAAAATGGTCCAGTCTCACCTGTGGAAGGTGATTCCATGGGATCTGGTTTTGATGCCTCTTTTATTTGAGCAGCCAGAAGCTGAACAAAAGTCAGGCATCTTGTCTTCAGAAGCTCGGTTTTTTATAGTTAAACAAACTTTTAATTCGGTCAATTAGTCCTGCACAGCGCGTACGTTGGTGACGCGTTCAATCAAGCGATTTGCCCAGAAATCGGTCGGGAATCCGACGGGTTTTGAGTCATTAAAAGGACGAAACACCGCGTGTAGCGGCAGGTCTGTACCAAGATGGCCACGCTGTCGGCACGTCTCCCCCCGTCTTCACGTGCACGGCAGAAACAAGTGACGGTGGAACCTTCGTGCGATGTCCCGTTTCCTGGGCAGACACGCTGTTACACCCGCCACGGAGGAAATGGCGCCCGTCAGGTACAGCGGGGCTCTTCAGTCAGACGCGTCTCCTCGAAGTTTGCCACGTAACCTCTGACCGCGTCTACCGGCACCAGGCCCAGCCGGCTCAGAAATATGGTCGTCAGCGGAGGGCGGCTGCTTTCGTGTCGGATGTCGAAGACGTCGCAGGTAGGAGCCGCCGCCGCCAACCGTCCGCTCCCCTCCGTCCGGAGCGGTGGACGTTAGCTCCGCGGTTAGCCGGCAGCGTTAATCCCATAATCTCGGCAGTTAGTTACCTTCATCTCCAGGTGGCTGCTGTCTCGGGGTCGGTTTGAAACGGTCTCCTCCTTCAAGTAGCGCCTTTCACTGCCTTTTGGGTATCAAATGAAATGCCACGTGCGCCCTCCAGATTTACGAGTGGCCAGTATTTATCTCAAACTGCTCACTTTCAGCTCTCGAAACTTCTTTCCAGTTTGCAGCGACAACATATGGCATTTAGTTTAGATCTGTAAAGTACTACGGAAACCACAAGAGTACCCGAAGGCTCTGGAAACGCCTTTTAACAAAAGGAGAAATCCGTTTTTTAATGACTGAACCGGTCTAGAAGGGGGACGGGTCCAACGTGAACAACAGTTTTTAAGAGTTCTGTGTTAGAGGAACAAAAATACCAGTTTAGTAAGTAAACAAGAAAATATGTTTGTCAGTCTTCAAACGGAGTGAAGATTACTCCTACCTGATAATCCACCCATCATTATCCATCCCCGCTTATTCCTAGTCAGGGTCGTAGGGATCAGCTGGAGTCTGTCCCAATGCTCTTCAGGTGCAACGGTGGAGGGATCGCCTGTCCATCACAGGGAAAACGCTGACGGATGACCGCGCTCTCTCCTGTGGGCAAAATAGAATCACGAGTTACTCTAAAATACTTGTTTTTGGACCGGGGGAAGAAGCCGGAGAACCCGCAGAAAACCAGAGAACATGCAAACTCCTCACAGAAGGAACCAAGCTGGGAGTCGAACCAGACGCCAACCAGTGTTGGCCACCAAGCCAGAACAATGATGGTGACAAATGGCATTGTTGGGATTAATCTCGGGGTCATTTGAGGAATATATTTTGTAATGATTTTGTCGAGTGAATGGAAACTGCCCAGAGAGGAGGAGGGAAGACCTGCAGCAAAGACCGCATGTGGGACTCGGACCTGAGCCTTCTGCATGGAGGACTTTTAGCCTTTATTGCATAAACAGTTATGAGTACAGCGTTGGCCTGAAGGCCACTGTGTTAAATTCCCCAAACCCCTCACATCTAAACCGCTTTCAGGAGCTCCATGCAGCTGGAGAAAGCAGCGTGTTTACAGAGCGTGATCTCCCAGCAATGTCAATACTCGCATTGTAATCGTCGTCGCTGTGGCTCCTGCTCTTGGTGTGACGCTGTCAGAAGTCAGTCTTGTAACCTTGCTGATGTGCTTTCCCTCCTGCAGGAACACCAGGCGTGTACTTTGGGAGTGTTGCTCATGCTGTAGACCCCGTGCAGAAGAATGGCTAAAGAGCAGAGGCAAAGCAGGGCGGAAACATTTGTACTGTCTGGATCAAATGGTCATAATGGCCAGCAGTGTCAGACCGGTCTGAATAACTCGACACAAACTCGCCCTGCTGCCACGAACCTCATGTCGAGGATGGCCTGTGTTGCCTCAGATGTCCGACATAAATGCGCGGCCTACGTGCTGGCCCTGAGACCCTGGAGTTTCAGCGCCTCGCTCATACCCGTGGCCCTCGGCAGCACCTTGGCCTACAAACTGGAGGGCTCTGTGGACTTGGTCATCCTGATGGTGTGTGCGGTGGCTGTCCTCGTCGTCCACGGTGCAGGAAACCTTGTGAACACCTACTATGACTTCTCTAAAGGAATTGACCACAAGAAAAGTGACGATAGAACTCTTGTGGATGAAATTTTGGCGCCACAGGATGTTGTCATGTTTGGTGCTTTGTTATACTCTTTGGGGTGCTTGTGTGCCACTTTGCTCTTCTTTTTGTCAACACTTAGACTGGAGCACTTAGCCCTTATTTACTTTGGGGGACTTTCCAGCTCCTTTTTATACACTGGAGGTGAGTAGAAAATAAACTTTATTCTTTTTGGAATTGCTGATTTATCATTCAATTTAAACACAAATCGGAGCATTTTTACTAGGAATATGGCAGTAAATTGAGCAAAAGATTGATGGATTAGGTAGATTATTTCTTTGTTGTAGCAATGCTTCTTGGGAATAAATCTTACACTGTTGGAAAGACTGTTTTTTTCCCCTTTAAAATGGTGACACATTTGTTCTAACTGCTTTTTACGGATGATGTTGTTCTGTTGGCTTCGTCAGGCCAGGACCTTTAGAATAGGCTGGGCCGGTTTACAACCACGTGCGAAGCGGCTGGGATGAGAATCGGCACCTCCAAATCCGAGGCCATGGTTCTTGATCGCAAAAGGTTAGCGTCCCCTCTCTGGGTGGGTGGAGAGGTCCTCCCTCCAGTGGAGGAGTTTAAGTATCTTGGGGTCTTCTTCAGAAATGAGGGGAAGATGGAGTGTGAGATTGACAGGCGTACGGTCACCGTGTGGACCAGACGCGGAGAACGCTTTGCTGGTTGCACCGATAGAGCAACATGTTTTGGTGGAGGCAGTGTGATGGGGTGGGGCAGCATCTCCCTCGCCACCAGAGAGCAGCTTCGTCAGAGACCACCTCCAGAATTTGGGAGTGGAAAACAGTTGTGGGATCAGCTTTGGTGTGCGGTTTGTGTCAGAGTGACCAACACAACCACGGTGGCCCACTTGTGACATGCTGGTGAAGAACGGGAGGCCGTCCTACAGCAGTGTGACAGGCTGGTGACCAGCGTGAGGAGGAGGTGCCAGGCTGTTGTGGGTGTGTTTGGTTCTTCAACACGCTACTGAGGCTCCTGTTTGTTAAACTGATAAATTCTTAAATTGCAAATATGTGTTTATTTTCTTCAAACTCAACCGTCCAATCAACAAAACAAGAGTTTTGGCTTTGGAAGAGATTTGGCAAATTTTTAGTGAGTGCAGCCCTCATACTCAGCTCTGCTGCTCATCCCACAGATGCACGTTCCTTACAAGTGTGTCACAATTTACAAGGGAAATAAACAGGCTTTCCAACAGTATAAAATTTATTGCCAAGAAGCATTGCTACAACAAAGAAATAATCTACTGAACAAAAAATTCCTTACTTTTTGTGCAGTGTTTGCATCTATAGTGATGGACACTGTCATGCTTTATTAAAGGGCTGACCAATTTCTTATCAAATTTTACTGAATAGAAGCTGAGCTTAAAGACCAATGAACTTGTTTGGTGTGAATGAATTTGACTGTGTAGCCTCACAGAAGATGATGGTAGGGAGGAATCCTGGCCAAGCAGAAGCGGCTTGATGAGGAAGATGCAACACTTGCAAAAACTAGGAATTAACAGGAAACGGGTCTTGAGTATTTTTATGGGTTTTATTTTGTTTTCACTGGGACACGTTGCATATTCTTTTATGTCACCAAGTATCGGTCAAATGTGTTCTGTAGAAGTAACTTGTTCATGTCATCAGTCATCAAATGCATATTTTCAAATCGTGCCTCTTAAAACTTCCTTTCACTGATGGCGCTGGAAAAAAATAAACTGCCATGGTGAATCCCAGCATCGCTGTAACAGTTATTCAGCTCTGTGTGTAGTCCTGCATAATCTGTTTAAACCATTTAACCGCTGTTTGCAATGACTGGACATGTTTTTGTCAGACGGTGACACTGAGGGTGTAATTAAATATGTAACGGGAACCCTCCATTGTAGCGCAGGAATGCAGAGCTTTAAAAACTATTATACATCCAGGAATGGTCTACTAGCCTATATTTGTATATAGATGGTCAGAATTGCAGGATTTAGTGAATGTTTAGGTTTAACTTGGAATCATGTCACAACATCTCTGTCCCAGTCCTTTCATGTGCTCCTGACAACAGTTAACCTGTTTGAGTTCTGATTATGAACCAAACTGTAAAAGCTGATATTCTACCTATATTCCTGTATTTTTGGGATTTGCTGCTGCGCGTTTGACAGCTGTGAATCACGAGGTTGAATGTGGCTCCCTCTGGTTTTCCTCTTTTCCCCAGGCATTGGACTCAAGTATGTGGCCCTGGGAGACGTCGTCATCCTCATCACCTTTGGCCCCCTCGCCGTCATGTTTGCCCACGCTGTGCAGGTCGGCTACCTGTCAGTGCTGCCTCTGGTGTACGCTGTACCGCTGGCTCTCAACACAGAAGCCATCCTCCACAGCAACAACACCAGAGACATGGACTCTGATAAGCAAGCTGGCATCGTCACCCTGGCCATCCTCATAGGCCCGACGCTGTCTTACGTCCTCTACAACCTCCTCCTCTTCGTCCCCTACGTGCTCTTCTGCATCCTCGCTACCCGGTACACCATCAGCATGGCGCTGCCGCTGCTCACGTTACCCATCGCCTTCCCCCTGGAGAAGCAGTTTAGGAGTCGATGCTACGCCAAGATCCCCCAGAAAACAGCCAAGCTTAACCTCCTCATGGGACTTTTCTATGTCTTCGGGATCATCTTGGCCCCTCCTGGTAGCTTGCCATTACTGTGATTGATTAGATTTGATATTTCAAATATTTGTTTTAATACAAATTAGTTTATGTACTTCATCGTATTTGTGCAAGGCTACCTGAAGGCTTTTTGAGGATTTAAATTATTGTTTAATTTATAAGCTGAACAGATTTAGTTTAGTTGCCCCTCTGTTAATCAATCAAACTGATTTCTCTGCAGAAATAAGGCCCTTGAGAATTTGGTGTCATTTTAAAGTTGCGGGCAACACGTTCATCATCTGAGGACAAATGATGAACCTGTAATCGACATATCTGTAGTTTTAAAGGCATAATCCATAATACGGGCATCTAAAAACGTCAATAACCGTCTTCAACATGTAACTTTCTCTTATGTCTGTATGGTACAAGTATTTAATTTAATCATTTGTCATTTTATTTTTGGACAGCCAAAAAGTATTTTATGTAATTGTATTAAAACTCACTGATGCTTAATTGCCATGTTTTACTTTTTGGTTGAAGACGAGGATATTGCATTTGCTTACTGAAAAGCTGAAGAACCACGTTGTTATATTTGTGTTTTACACATATAAAAAGGTGTCAGAATGCGAAAGCTTGTTGACTTGGTTTCTTTTGAGATGTTTCAAGTTGTGTCATTTTAAAATGTTATGAATTGGAAGATAATGAGCATATTTGCATACAGCATATTTGATGAGATCGGTGAGGCACGGAGCAGTTTATAATTTATTACACCGTTTCCTCTGAGCTGCAGGACAAATGCAAAAACAATGGTCAACA
Organism: Xenentodon cancila; assembly: GCA_014839995.1. Classification (NCBI taxonomy): domain Eukaryota; kingdom Metazoa; phylum Chordata; class Actinopteri; order Beloniformes; family Belonidae; genus Xenentodon; species Xenentodon cancila. The sequence continues at coordinate 26,073,267 of CM026204.1, read as the reverse complement.
TATTTTGTTATACTCATGTTTAAGACAAGCTTCCAAGCCAATATTTGACTTAGAATAACTGTCTCAAGTCTAAATTTTAAGTTAATAAAGTTGGGGGTAAACCTTTTTATGCAACATTTTAACCTGAAACTTGACAACACTGTGTGCAATTAAAGGAATATTCTTACGTTTCTTTCCATTTCTGGAGTACTATTTCTGCATTTAGTTGCGATGGATTAAGTGACTTTAAATGCTAGAGATAACGCCTTTCGAGTGTAAATGTACAGAAACGAGAAGTATTTCTTTCGTTTGTCAGCAGGTGGCAGCATTTAACTAAACAACCGGCACAGAGTGTTAAATGGGATTCTGTATGTGGAACCACAGGTTTTGTTCACTAGTTTTCAGCTATTCCAGCTGCTGACCGTAATTGATCATTTGTGCAACCCTTATTTTTACAGGTCAGAATATGGATCCATAAAGCGTCTGATTTCCGGTAGAACCACTGTCTTGAATTTGAATTTAAGGCTCATTAACCACCTTCAGAAGACAATTGTCTTCAAAATGATCGAAGTAATCACAGGAGTCACGTGATAAAGAGATATTTTGGTTTTGTTTATTTGGCAGTGTTATTGGAAAGACCAGTTTCCCAGTTCAAATCATCAAAACACCTGACTGACCTTAAAGAGGATGTTGAGACATTTTTTTTTAGCTTTTAACTTCTATTTATATTTATTCTTTTACAAATTAAATGTAATACTACATTTACCACTGTAATACCGGCGTGTTTTGGTGTGGTCGTAAATTTGAAACGCTTCATAAAGCAACCATAAAATGAATGTTGATTAATTTCTTTACGAGGCGTACGTGAAAGCAGCATTAGTAGTGACGCAATGCATGGGCGTGTTGTCATGGGTATGAGCTGCAAAACCTTTCAGTCTTGTAAATACTTATTTATCACAAAGAACATCATGTCAGCGCTCGTGCGTGACAGCAATATGGAATTTCATTCTCCTACAAAGTGAATATTCCTAACCACGACCCGGTAAGTAACTAGGCCAGGCCAGAAGTTGCTTCTTGAGCAGCACAGGGTGGATAAACACTAGTTAGCTAGCTAGCGACAACGTTGGACAAGCTAGTGCTGCGTCCATAAAAAGTCCCGGTCTGGTTCCCTGTTTGGGCTTTTCGTGGACGGATGTACGTGCGTGTGCGCGGCATGCCCTCCCAGCGCTGGCATCTCTCTGGGAAGCCGAGCCGTTTGTTGTGGAAGCGGCTCACGAGCTCAGCAGCGACATGTCCTGATTTCTCGTGTCAGCTGTTAGACGCAGAAACGGACATCGAGGCGAACAGACACGGATTTGAGCGTTTCTGTCGCCCGGTTTGCTTTTGTTTGGCCAGCGGTCCAGGTCCAAGATCCAGGCTGTGTAAGGTGTAAGGGCTCGTTTGGGTGTTTGTGGGACCCGCCGCCACGTCTCAGCTGCACATCTCGGTTATTTGTGGGAATCTTCACTGTCTGTCACCCGACTGAGTTCATCCGTGAATAAAATGTGTCAGCATAAATTAAAATGACTGTGACATATATTTGAGTCTTTTTTTGAACCCCTTACCGGTTTAATGTATGCCGGCAGCGATGGTAATGGTGGTTGACACTCAGGAGCTGCAAATGATCAGTTGGGATCGACTTTAGTTCAGTTCAGTCCCACAACAGAGTCTCTTCAAAGACTCATTCTAGAGGGTTGTTGCTGTGGGCAGGAAGAAGCCTCTAACTGAAGAATGCAAAGCTTCCTTAAACACCCTTGTTGCATTTTTTTGCAAAACTTGATTGACTTGAATGGTTACTGTTCAACAGTTCAATACAACTTTTATAGAAGCCATGAATAAAATGGCTAAAACCCATTTCAGATGAGTTCATCCATGTACTTTTAATGTAAAAAATTAATTTTGCCCTTATCCATCCATCCATGCCTTTTTCTTCCCACTCAGAGTCATGGGGGTGTGCAGCTAGACTGATATCACAAGAGTAAAAGCTTGTTATTATCACTCTAGTCTGAAAGGAAGATGCATGCACTTGATGGGTTGATGGGTTAAATGGCCCGACTCCCCCCTGTTGCCTCCAACAGCATAGTCGCCAGTAAGCCTGCACAATATATTGAGTCCATCACAGTCCAGTCCATCACAGGGCCACATATAGACAAATAACTGCAAACACTCACTCCAATGTGAAGTTTTAAATCATCAGTTAACCTAATGTACTTGTTTTTTGGTGTGTTGTTCTTGGTGAAGGAGTTTCAGTAGGATCTTTTTTTTATTGTGTGATGGTAAATTGAAGCATCCACAGGTGCAAAGCGAAAAACCTTTTGATTAAACTTTTAATTGTGTCAGAAATTATTAGAACTAGGGCAGCACGGTGGCTTGGTTGTTAGCACTGTTGCCTCACAGCAAGAAGGTTCCTGGTTCGATTCCGGCCCGGTGGGTCTTTCTGTGTGGAGTTTGCATGTTCTCCCAGTGCTTGCGTGGGTTCCCTCCGGGTACTCCGGCTTCCTCCGACAGTCCAAAAACATGCAGGGTAGGTTAATTGATCATTCTAAAATTCTCCCTAGGTGTGAGTGTGATTGGTTGTTTGTCTGTGGCCCTGGATAGACTGGCGACCTGTCCAAGGTGTACCCCTGCCTTTCGCCTGATATGTGTCGGGATAGGCTCCGACAGACCCCCGTGACCCGGAAACGGATACAGCGGGTATAGATAATGGATGGATAATTAGAACTAAGCTACAACTGTTTGAAATTGCTTCCTTTCTGAGGGTGGATGGGAAGATTGTTAGAGATGGTAAAAGAAACTGCATTAATGTTGACAAGTGCCGGGTAATATGGTTGGAACATCTGAAAGCGTCTCTGGTGTCTTTGGCATTCATGGGAGCAGATGAAGTCAGAAAAGATAAGAAAAGCCTCCAGCAGAAGCAGCAGGTTCAAATTTTATATATTTGCGAGGGAAAGGATGAAATAATTCATAAATGGTGTGGGTTTTAACTGCGCAGTCAAGATTGTTTCTCAGTGTCGATGGGACATAAATAGAACAGTGTTTGAGTCACAAATTTTATTTTGCTGAGCTAAATATGTTTTCTGCTCCCTTAAGTCTTTTTGAAACACAAAACGGATGCAAATGAAGCTTCTTTTTTTTTTTTTTTTTTTTAAACTGGAATCAGTTTTTGATCATACACATGTTACAGCTTTATCCCAACTTTGAATCAACCCCAACCTTCATCTGCCTTTCCACTCTGGTGACTGACATCTGAAGTGTTTCAGCGAACATTGCTGTGTCAGTATCAATGAGGAGAGGAATTGTGTGAATGAAAGCCTCCTTTTATGTATACAAGACCAACACGTCTACTACATAGACAGCAAAGGCTTTGTGGACTCGATTGCAGAGTGGTGTGATAAACTTCTCTACAAGCTTGTGACTCGACCACTTTCTAGGCATCACTTCATTCATTGGCTGTTCAGTCTCTGCCCAGTGCATTCAGGTCTTTTTTTTTTTTTTGTTTTCTCTTCTGTTTCCAGTATCAGCTAGGTGGCTTTTTCGGCTTATTTCTGGAACCATATTGTTGACGCCTCCCACAGCTGTAGCTACACTGAAGTGAATTGTTTAAGGCTAGGTGTACAGAGAAGTGAATTGGTCTTATCTCTTTTCTGTGTGAGCCCGGGGGAGACTGTGGGCTGTCGAACCCAACTGGCAGTCGTTGCATGATCCAGTTTGTAGCTGAAAATGAGGACTTTGGCAGATGTCCATTCATCTTCTCCAGCCCCACCCATTTTTTTTATTATTATTTTTTTTTTACTCCAGAGCAATCCCCACCCCCCAAAACCCACCCTGCCCAGCTCCAAAAAAAACCACCAAGAAAAAAAAAAACAAAAAAACATCCAGACCCTGCCCCCTGAAATGCACGCTCCTCCCACCTCCCCTCTGTCCTCTGCTTGTCTGCTCATTGGCAGGGGGGAGAATAGTGTCCCCGTGGGCTACGAGACGGAGAGGGGCTGTACATCCTTATGCAGAGCTTGATGTGCCTGTGTTTGTACATATTGGTCGTTAAAGACTGTTTGTTTCACATGCGTGTAGCTGATGCTCACCCCCCCCCAGTGATGGAATATTGCAGTAGAGGAAGCATAGACTGAACCAAACCCACTGCCTTGTTTTTATGCAAAAGCAAGGGAACATCAAGCTGAACGCAGAGCTCGTCGGACAGCCACTCTCCCTGGCTGTCCTCCTCTCTCTACCCTCCTCCTCCTCCACATTGGTAATCCTTGCTGACACAACGCACAAAGGACTAAATGCTGGCTGCATCCTCTAGCAACAAGGCATCCGTCCTCCTTCCTCTCGATCCTCTATCGTCAACTTGCTTGCCTGTAAATCAGGATGCTGTTTCTGTAAGAACACTTGCAACTGTATATCACATCCCTGGAATGCCGGCCTTGCTGTCCTACTCCTCCTCCCTCCGTATCTCCTCCTCCTTGGCTGGTTCATTCAAAGGAAGCATCACCACCAGTTTTCAGCCGTGAAGAGGTGTTTTTTTTTTTTTTTTTTCCTTTTTTTATTTATTTTTTGTTAAGTCTTGCTTGAAGCTGATGGGACCATTTGTAGCTTATTTTTCTTCCTTCATCTGATGCATCTGTGTAGAAGGAGGTCAGACCTGCCTCCTTTCCCCTCCTGTTGTTGTCGATCTCCATTCATTCAGCTTCCCATCACTGTACCGACAGGTAAACCAGGGTTATCTATTAACAGATACAGACCCAGTTTTGTCTATTTATGTAATTTTAGCATGTCTTTGATATTTTCATTAATGCTGATCTTATGTTTTTGTTTTGATAGAGCTGTAGATGTTTGATTTTCAAAACAAACGACAGTAACATTTCAGAGAGAGGATGAGACGAAACACTGTCCTGCTTGATGAAAATGAAACGTTACTATCAGACTATCAATGCAGATTTTACAGTTTTCTTCCCCGAAAGCTGTGATGATGAAGTGGTGTGAGCACGCGTGCAGTTGGTGTGGATCTGTGCTCATGCTACCACTAATGTGCCACACGCCAGTGCAGAATGTAATAAAGCTAGAAGATATGCTAAGTAAGCAGATATCCGCTGGGCCTGGCAGGAATCTTTCTGTGTGGAGTTTGCATGTTCTCGTGTCCTTGTGGGTTTTCTCCGGGGACTTCGGCTTCCTCCCACAGTCCAAAAACAGTACACTACATGGCCAAAAGTATCCGCTCAGCTGCCTTGATTGTATATGAACTTAAGTGACTTCCCATTCCTAATCCATAGCGTTCAATATGATGTTGATCCAGCCTTTGCAGCTATAACACTTTCAACTCTTCTGGGAAGGCTGTCCACAAGGTTTAGGAGTGTGTTTATGGGAATTTTTGAGCATTCTTCTAGAAGCGCATTTGTGAGGTCACACTGATGTTGGACGCAAAGGTCTGGCTCTCAGTCTCCGCTCTAATTCATCCCAAAGGTCTTCTACCGGGGTGAGGTCAGGACTCTGTGCAGGCCAGTCAAGTTCACCCACACCTGACACCAGACTAGGTGCTTGATTTTATACACCTGTGGCCATGGAGGTGACTGGAACGCCTGGTTCCCATTATTTGGATGGATGAACAAATACTTAATAGTATAGTGTATGTTAGGTTAAATTGGCTGTGATGTCAGTGTGAGCACGTGTAGTGGTTGTTTCTTTATATGTGGCCCTGAGATGGACTGGTGACCCATTCAGGGTGTAGCCCTGCCTTTCGCCTGTAATGAGCTGGGATGGGCTTAAAGGATTAAATCGGTATAGAAAAAGAATTAATGCTCTGATTTAAGTCACTGATGTCACAGAAGACATATAGACATATAACAGAGCTGAATATTTAAATTATTTACCATCCAACTCCAACATATACCGGATTTGGTGCTTGGCAAGTAAGCAGGTTCCTTCAGCTCTCCTTTTTGTGTGGGTCAGCACAGGGGGGGGTCATCATGTTTCATACACTGAGTTGTAGTTTTTTTTGTTTTTTTTTATGTTGGACACCCATCCCCATTTCTCCAAGCCCAGAACCAGCACCTTGAGTGGCTGGGGTAATAGGGGTATATAGGGTTCGGTGTTCTGCCCAGGGACCCTTTGGCCTGTCATGGAGCACGAATGTATGAAGCTATCGCAGCATTTGGTTGGTATTTAAATCCTGAGAGTAATGACTCGAGTAGTTGTATGGAAAAAAACGGGTGATTATATTGAATTAAATTTTTCAAGCATTGAAGCAGATGATCCAGATACAGCTTAGATGAGGGCTGGTTGATTTGTTTCTGTTGAAGTTGGTGCAAACTGAAAACAAATCCGCAAAAAGCAACGTGTGACTCTGTGTTGACTTTTTAGTTCAGGCCTAAGCCTCCGAGTCGAGAGTCTGATTAAGTGTTTTTAAACTTGAAAGAGATTAGCCTTTAATACAGAAATGATCAAAGCTTCCCGTGAATGACCCAACACTAGCTGTCAGCATGCGAGGTAATGTATTTACCCGAAACACAGTCCTGTCAGAGGACAACACTCCACCTTTGTTTGCTTTACACAGCCAGCATGTTTTTAAACCCTGATAAGGCATCGGGCCTGTACAGTCCTTGACTAACATCTGTCTGACTGAAAAATTAGCAGATAGAGGGGAAAAAAACACCCAATATGTTCTAAAGCAAAGATCAAAGTTCACAGCTAATCAAATACTAAGATTGTGCAAGAAAGGTCCCCTGATAGGGGGGTGACTGCGTTGAACCATGGTGATGTTGGATTATTTGGTGGAGATTTGGGATAACAGCAGAGCTCCCTTTCCGTGAGGACCTTAGACTGGACTACAGCTGCTGGGATGTTCAAAGGTGGACTGAAGATCATGGGGAGTGAGTAGAAGAACCCACAACTAAGCACTGTAGCCAGCTCTCACACTTACCACCAGTGTTTTGTTTTCTTTAGGGATATTCTGATGTTTGTAAAAGGCTCTTGAAATTACAGTTACCTGTTTGAACTATTGTGCGTTTATCACACGTAGCTTTTAGTTGCCCTGGCTAAACTTTGAAAGGATTCTTCCGGATATGTTTTTCCAGTAGCTTCATGGATGTTGAATTACATGTGATCATTACGTTCATCTGTCTGCACTAATGAGTGTGTACAGAGAACAGCACTGATTTAGTTTGACAGAAGTACAGGAATAAAGGCCACCCATGCTGAAGAAACATTTGTGCTTGTATTTTTCACTCTAGATTCTTTATTGATTGTTTTTTTTTTTTTTCCTGGAAGACTACCGAATGTATTCAGCTTGAACCAGTTTCAGTTTTTTATTTTAATCTTTTTTTTTTTTTATACTAACAGCAAAGGAAAGCAGGCTCTTGTAATTAAAAATAAGACTGAGGATGCACGCCAGTTAGAGGATGTTTCAAAGGACAACCAGCTTCTTTACTGTTTAGTCTTTACTGTTTTACACATTTGTAAAACATATGAGATGTCACTGGATCTGTCCATTATAATAATATTAGTTTTTATTTGTCTGTTTTGTTAAGCTGCCTAGTGTAAAACTGGATTTTCCCTTTGGCTAGAAAAGATTTCTTTTTTTTTTTTTTTAAATCTCTTTTATCTCTTCTATCATCTTGTGCATCTGAAGTGTTTTTGTTCTCTGGCTTAGTTCATTTTAAGCACTGTAATGTTGATTCTGAAACATTTTGATAGTCTTTCAGCCCTGCGTGTCTTGGATCTGCTCTCACAGATCCATTATGCCAATCCCACTTGGTTCCTTGGAAATTCTTATCTTGTGGGCCAGTTTCAGCCCCACAGCAGCACTTGTGTGACCCGACGCCTCGCATTTTTGATTGCCTTTTGGTCACATTTTTTTAGAGAAAGCACTGATCATCTTTACACTGCAGAAATAAATGTCTCTACAGCACAAATAGTAAAGTGTGACGATCCAACATTTACATTTAAACCGTAAAATGTGTGTCTGATGTCATCACATGTACTGAACGTTATGCTCAATGACTTTCAGGTAGTTATGTGTTAAAATAATATATTATCCACAACAGGTTGGTACAAATTGTAACCGAGTAATAACACTACTTTCCAGGAGAACAGTTTCCACAAAGCTATTATGTACAAGAGATTTAAAACAAACGTTCAAGTCCTGTATTGGGCAACATAGCAGTCCTCGTTTATATAAACTACATATTTGTTCTGAGCAGGTTTTACTAAGCACATTTGTTTGTAGTAAAATGTGCATGTGTGTTGTTGCCAGAAGATTGCTTGTAGTTGTTTGTGTGAAGGAGGTGGATGTGTATGGCGGAAGCCAACCCATCTGTTGTTGCAGGCAGAGAGCTGTAATGCCGCCTGTCTTAGCCCTCTGCTGCAGATGGGCAGTGACATTTCAGCAACACAGGTGGCCTGGTCATCTTTTTTACACACACACACACACACACACACACACACACACACACACACACACACACACACACACACACACAAAACAGAAAAATGTCAGTATAATTAAGACTTTAGAGCCAACCTCTGGAGTGACAGAGCTCCTGCAGCAGCTGCACCTGTTGGGTCTCCAAAGATATTGACTCGCATGTAGAAATGCATTAATATTGATGGTAAAATATATAGTGATCCATAATAAGTCATTTAGTTAGTCACTTTTTTTTTTCCTAAAATGTCCATCATAAGCAAAGCCTTGATTTTAAAAGACGACTTGAACCTAATGAGTATTGTGACCTTGCTGTTAGTGGAGCGGTTTTATGATTCACTCATTCTTTTCTTTTTTTTTTATTTTACAGTTGCTAATTGTGGAAGATTTTCTGTCTGTCAGCATTAAAAAGAGTATAGGATTCAAAAAGTAGACTGATTTCATATTTTTCCAACTACGTCAACTTTTTTTTTTTTGTTCTTTTTCTTCTTCTCTTTTTTTTTTTTTTTTGGAGTATGCACTTGTGGAGGAACATTGTCTCAGTACTAAATAGTAAATGTTAGAAAAGGCCGTGTTGTGCAGGTAGTCATCCAGTGAGTCTTCCAGGTTGTGTCTACTTGTCAGCGCTGGTGTATTTAGTATTGATAAGATATCAGCGCTCACACTGCTGGAACATGCATCGAGGTGGTGCAGAGTGAGTGGAGTCGGAGGGGGAGGATGTGTGTGGCTTTAAATGTAGGTTATAGGTTTTAGTTTGGTGTCTACAGTACAGTTCCTTAACCAGGGATGCCTGGGTTATTTACAGCTTGTGATTTGAAATGATTGAATAAAAGGGATTATCTCTAGATTAAATTGTTGAGTGGATGAATAAGAGCTGCTTCATGATTGTTTCAGCCGTCCGTCCCATGTAAATTCAGGGAGCTGCTTGTAAGCTGCTGCTGGCCTTGACTGCTCCTCTGTGTTCATGTAGTATAATACTAGATAACTGGAATTTCATCTTGGTGCTTAAAGGAGGCAGTGCTGTCGTTTTGGACAGAAAGTTGGGTCTAAGCAGTCTGCTTTCCCTGCTTTGATCCCCTACATCCCATATAATTTTCAAGCCTGAGCAGATGCCATTAATGCTGGAATGACCTTGTAATCTTGATAAGCATGCAACTCGGCTGCCTTCAGACATCTGTCTGCCTTGTTACTCTAATGTTCCTGGCTCAAATATGAGTCTGTTGGGTATAAAATAGTAGAACAAAGACTAAAAAAGTGGAGGGAATGTTGGATAAGCTTGCAGATGTTTTGTAGAGATATTGGGGGTCTTTCTTTTAGTGTTGAAAGTTTCCTGTCTGACATTTAAAGGTCATATTACATGTTCTCTGTTAACAGAATGTTTTTTTTTTTTCCCCCTTATGATTGAAATAAAGTGAACTGAGAATGGGTGAAGGGCTAATCTGCTTGAGGAGTGCAGTCGGATGTGATCTTCAGATGTACTTAGTTTTGAGATAAGTGTGGTCATGTGACTTCACTGCAATGTTGTTGTTTTTTTTTTTTGCAGTGCTTGGATGCTCCTAAAGTTGCACCTCCTCTGTCTGTCCTTGCTTTGTTTTGGTGTTACCTAGACAAATATTTAAAAATAATTATTTGATTCGGATTTATTAATCCAATACCAGTAAAGGTCTGATTAATACTAACAGTGTGGACATAGTCTGTAAAATAGAGCTTAAATTCGGAGCCACTTCCTCCTACCCTTCTGCTGCGTGCTACAATCTACAATCTGAGAAATCTTTTTACGAAGATTTGGATCATGTTGCAAAGCACATCTGCTTGGCTTGTCTCGTTAACAGTTGCAAAAATCTAAAGAATGTGTTTACAACTCATGTGCAGGGATTCTTGTATATCTGCTCTGTGCATCATATCACTGCCCGGGATGATTGTGATTGGCTCCATAAATACTTTGTACCTTCCTTGTTCTAACTTGGAGAGAAATTCATTGTTAAGCCAGACCAGAGTCTGCTGTGAAACAACATCTGAGATGCTGACATTAATTGCTGGAAAGCAAAGTCTGTCAAAATATCCAGCAAGCATTTGCGGAGTGAAAACTCCTCTCAACTGCAACACACAAAACCATTTTAATTGTTTGTTGTTGGTTATTTTTTTTTTCTCGCATTTAGGTGAACATTCAACATAAACTATATGTGTCATATAAACAGAAACAGGCACATTACTACATTAACAAACCAGGACTGTTTCACATTTACACAAAATCTTTTTGTGTCAGTAGAGATAAAAAAAATCTATTGTCTAAAGAAACATTTGTCACATCTGATTAATGGGTGTAGTTGGATGATCATGCACTTCAGCAAAAGTTTCTTTCCATAATGCTGACTCAAGAGTCCGCGTATTGTAAGCTGTGCTTCCTTTCAGTATTAGTTCCTGTCTCCTGCACCAGGCAGCATTCATTAAAACCATTGGTGCAATCGGTCACGGGTGGGAATTGGGAGTACTTTGACTTCTGTCCTTGATTCAAGGTTTTAGGTTCAGTACAGTAGGGCAATACATATTGACAGAGATTGAGTAATTTTTTGGATTTTGTTTCGCCTTGCTGTCGTTGCAGTGAGTGATCACTACTTTCGGGCCTTTTTTCCCTCCGTGATTAAGGAGCATGGGAAACCTTTGGCATGAAGGTTGTTTAATACTAGAAAAATATGTTTATTTATTTGCTGAAGGTTTTCAATTTTCACTTTTTTTTTTTTTTTTTTAGTAGCTAATTTTATTTTAAAGGTGGATTTTAGGGAAAGAACGAGGCCATAGAGGGCAAAAGATCCTGTTAAGAATGTAAGTGCAAGTTTGTGCGTTTTGTGTGCGTTTGTGTTAGGTCAGGGCATGATTAGCGCAGCGGGGCGTAGCAGCCGAGTCCAGCTGCTCTCTCCAGAAGTGTGCCATGACACATAACAAGGCCTGCAGTGAATGATCCACCAGCAAAGAGAAACTCTGCTCCGAAATTAATGAGACATATGGCATGCTGCTTTATGATTCACTCTCAGCCACTGACAGATGCATGCAGATCGTGTGAAACAGCATACAGGTTGTGCTGTTTACTTGCTTAATGATGGTGGACTGGATCCAAAAGCGTCACCTGTTTGTTAGTTAAGAGTCGAGGGAAGACGCTACTCTGGATTGCTCTAATTCTTTTTTTGTTTTATTGTGACTGCTGTATTTTTTATTTTTTAAGCAAACTTTTTTTATTCTGTCATGCTTTTAGTCACCCCTGATCTGTTCCCGGAAACCACCCTGGTGCCATCTTTGCCGGCAATATCGTCGGTACGATCCAACTCTGCACCTCTGAAGCCTCGGAGGTGCCGGAGCAGCAGAAGAGCCGGTGCTGCCAGACCCTGGCCGTTGCCCTCAGCCTGTAGGCCAGGCCCCAGCCGAGCCAGCATGGAGGTGGGAATGCGTGTGGTCCGCGGCCTGGACTGGAAGTGGGGAAACCAGGATGACGGCGAGGGTCATGTAGGTACTGTGGTGGAGATCGGGCGGCAGGGCAGCACCACCACCCCAGACAAGACGGTGGTAGTTCAGTGGGACAGTGGCACACGGACCAACTATCGCACTGGCTACCAGGGGGCCTATGACCTGCTGCTTTATGACAACGCTCAAATTGGTAAGCAGTCATGTCATACAGAAACTTCAAACTTCCAAACTAGTTTTCAGCTTGACATATTAAGCCAAATGTATATAAATTGATTAAGTATTGCACTGTTTCTCAAGACATGTCTGGAAAGTACTCAGGGATAATTGCAAGTCATTGCTTACTGAAAAAGTAATTAAATTCGCATTTCTGTTAACTAGTTACTCATGATGAAATAGTACAGAAGTAGGCTGTACTTCTGAAATGTAATCTGAGTTGAAGTTTTCAGGCTTTGGCTCCAATTGAGCTTTTCAGCCCTGTAACTTTTAGCTCATAATATATCAACTTAATGTCTTTACAGCTTTAAAATATGTTTTTTTTTTTTTTTTTTTTTTTTTAAATGTTAACAACAAACTCCTCATTCACATCTTCATCAGCTGGGAAGGTCACTTGTTTGTGTGCTTTCCTACATTTTCGCACTGATTTGTCATTGGCAGGCCTCACAAAGCCCATTTTAGAGCGAGGGCTACAGTTAAGTCTCTCTTGTCATCAACTATGCAGCTCTTTTTTTCTTTTTCTTTTTGGACTTTAATGACACACACACACACACACACACACACACACACACACACACACACACACACACACACACACACACACACACACACACACAGACACATTAATGCAGGACTCATTAGTATTTTGCTCCATTTAAAGCAACATTTTTCTGCATCAACAGCTTGCCTTTCAACTAATGGAGCAAAAGATGATGATAAATGCTGAGGAGCCATGGGGATGGGAGTATTTTTGTCATGCTGTTTGTGCCTCAGTTCTTTGCCATCTTTTGATAGTAGGCACGGTTATTAGTCACATCAGGCAGGATGTAACCTATACCTTGAATCCTGCCATCAGCGGACCACGTTTAAAATAAAAAATGAATTTATTTGAAAAAAAACAAAACAAAACAAAAAAACAACCAGAAATCTGAGTAATTGTGAAATTGTGACGCTTTTCACTGCTTGGCCTCTTTCCTTCCAGGGGTGCGTCACTCCAATATTATCTGTGACAGCTGCAAGAAACATGGAATCATGGGAATGCGATGGAAGTGCAAGGTGTGCTTTGACTACGACCTGTGCACCCAGTGTTACATGAACAACAAACATGACCTCAGCCACGCTTTTGAACGTTACGAGACAGCACATTCTCAGCCGTGAGTATCGCTGCCAGCTCACCAGCACAACTGATCCTCATTTTCATTGTGATCACACTGTTGTCTTTGACAGTGTGTTCACACGTGTCAAATACGTGTACTGCTCCAACCCGGTTGAATGATGGGGGGAAAAAGAACTTAAAAAAGACCAGTTTCTTCTTCTTATTTCTTTATTAGTGAAAATGAACGTTGGATTAGTTTTTGATGAAGTCTCTTATGAGCGGTATTAACTACATGTACATAAGCATATCTGATGTTTTCAAACTGTTTACTGTTAAAGGGGACTATTATTAACAAAAACCAAACAAATAAACCTTTTTGGTGCACCACTCAGATAAGCAGGTTTGGTGATGTCATAGACCCAGATCCGACTACTCTAACCCAGAAGAAAGGAAGTGTATTAATTTAGCTTTTTCTTTTCTTTTTAATTTGATGATCTTCAAAATAACAAATGAACCAGTTTTGTTGGATATCAGAAGTTATGGAATTACAGAAAAAAAAACCTTTACATTGTCAAATTGAATATTTTAACATGTATACTAGACATGATTATTGATCATTAAACCAACGTTGGATGAAGTGCAGCATCAGTTAGTTTGGACGTTACAGAAGGAATCCAAAAAGAGAACAAGTCTATGTAAAGGAGAACTTGATTTGATGCCTCGTGGACCGTAGATGTTGAATTAATTACAGAAAAGAGAAAATCAGAAGACTAAAAGGCACCTTAGATTGAAATCTCTTAAATGGTGTCAAAAAATAGCTTTAAGGTAATCATCTTGGTACTTTAACTGTTTAGTGACCTAAGGTCATATTCAGAAGTTAAAAAAAGAAAAAGGTTGAAAAGTAAGAGATAAACGATTTTAAACTGCCTGTCAATGAGCCCTTACCCCAGATACTATTGAAGCCCTTCAGAGCGAGGTGACTTGTACCACTGACAAAAGGGCGAACGTTGAAGAGCTTAACGCTTGGCGGTGGAGGAGCAGCAGAAACCAGCCGCTATCGGGCTGAGAGGACGTTTTCAGTGGCTATAACTTTTATATAGATGCCTTTTTTTTTTTTTTAATTCAAATTTTGAATGAAGGGTGTCAATCAATGTGTCACACATTTTCTGTTTGTACTGTTAAAAGGTTCCTGAAAAAGAAAATACAATAGTAATAATGCAAACACAGTTGAGAAGCCATAACAGCCAGTCAATTACTAGATCTTTTATTTATTTTTTTTAATTTTCATCGTGTAGCCATTGTTCTTCCTTGTTTTATTGTTGGTTGTCAGATATTTAGTAATTTAGTTTGTGCTAAACGAGGAAACCTTCTCTATGGCACGTTTGGCTCTCTTAGACAATTTAAGCACTGTTTTGTTTTGTTTTATTTTATTTGTCAATGCAGTGCAGAATTTTAAAATTAATCCTTAGTAAAAACACAAACAAACAAATGCGTTTTAAAAACTGCAATGCTGTATTCATTTTTTTATATATATTAAAATATGAACAGTATTGGAACAAGGTGCCTTAACCTCCTAAACATACATTACTAATAAGTGAGTTGATTCAAGGTTAAATTAAGGAGCAGATTTGTTTTGAGGTGATCTTTGTAATCATACAGTTCTGTTATGAAGTCCGTTTAGACAAATCACTTGGGGTGTAGATGTTTATAAATGTTTAGTGAGTGTCGCACGTATCCAGAGTTACTGGAGTGAGTTCTTCCTTCAGAATCCGCTCTTCTGCATCAGATCACAATGAAGCCCCAAACTGCTGCAGGCCACGTCTGAATGTCAGCTGCGTGGCCGGTTCTTATTTTAATGAGGTGATATGTATGACCCACATTTCTTCTATAGTTTAGCCTGGTCCAGGTCCATTTATTTTCCTGAGCCTGCTGTCCAATGAATGCTGCAAAAAGGTGTCTGAATCATGACTCACTGCTCCTTTCAGTGTGATTCAATCATCAGGTTGAGGTTGGGAAGCAGCAGCGACCGAGCAAGAACGAGCCAAAAAGCAACCATCCTTAAAGACGTGTAAATGTCTGACAAAAGAACTCTCTCAGAGTCAGTGAATTAGTTTATTTTCTTTCTAGTGTGTAATTGAAATGGTTTAATTAAAGGAGCAACACCTCCAGCTCCAAATGAGAACCTGATAACTCCCAATATCCTTTACATATCTGTTCTTTTTTTTTTTTTTCTTCTCACCTCCCGCTTTCGATTTAAGAAACTCATTCTCCCGAAAAATGACGAATGATATTAGCTTTTCATTTGAGATTTTCATTAGTGCCCCATGTGTTTCTGCACCATAGGGTGTTGGGGGTGATTGTACAGGTTCACACCAAGTACAGATCCACACAGTGATCATTTAACATTCTGACAGTAGCTGGAAATTGCACCTCAATGACATAGCAGAAAAATAGAATTTGTTTTGAGGGGGGGTTAATGTTTTGTGGTTCAGTTGCATCTTTTCATTATGATGATGTCATTGGTGGGTCAAGCATTACTGTCTATCGTCAGTGTAAAAAAGAGGTTTAGAAATAACCTTTTTAAGTAACCCCTAACCCTACTTGGTGAAAGGAACCTGATAATAAAAATAAAAAAAGACGAAGCAAATTGTCTTTCTTGATTAGTGTGTCCAGCTTTGTTCCTCTTAGTAATTTACATCTTCAAGCTGAGCTAATTTAAGATTATTTGAAATCTCATACGACTTAGATTTTCCATTAGGAAGATGACCAACCTTAACAACAATGCTGCCACAGTTGTTTTGTTTTGTACTATTAGAGGATCATCTGCTGACTTTGCTGAGGTTGGGCTTTCCACAGCAGGATCCCTTTTTCCATTCTAGTTGAAATCTCAATAAGAACATTAGTAAAACTTCTCAGTACTGTACAACCTTTTTGTTAAGCAAGAAAACTTGAAATTAATCAATGCATACATCTTCTATACCCGTTTAATCCGGTGCAGGATCACAGGGGTCTGCTAAGGCTTATCCCAGCTCACTACAGGGAAAAGGCAGGAGTACACCCTGGACTGGTCACCAGTCGGTCAGTTGAAGGACTGCATACAGACAAACCATCACACTCACTCCTGCAGGCAATTTAGAATCATCAGTCAACACAACACGCATGTTTTTGGACTGCTGGAGAAAGCATGAGGAAAACATGCAAATGCCACTGGGAACTGGGAAGTTCTTGCTGCGAGGCAACAGCCCTAAAGAATAATGTCAGATATCTGAGATAAAGTGTGAAATGGATCAGTTTTATTTAAATCTAAAAACAGCTGCAGTATCCTAAATCACTTTGAAGTTTAAAAATAACTTTGGAAAGATGCTTTGCCTGCAGCACCTCTGAATTATTTGATGTTGCTGATAAAACTTTGGGTTTCTTATTCATTACATGTTCCAGATAGATTACTTTTATCTTGACGAAAACAGGATTTTATATATATATATATATATATATATATATATATATATATATATATATATATATATATATATATATATATATATATATATATATATATATATATATATAGATATATATATATATATATATATATATATATATATATATATATATATATATATATATATATATATATATATATATATATATATATATATATATAAATATATAAATATAAATAAAATTTGTGTGTATTATTAAATTTTGTTGAGAATAATCATTCTTATTTATATGTCCTGAAGTAAAATTCTGCTAAATATGCACGCTTAGATTATAAATAATGAACTTTTCTTTTTGTTTTATTGACTAATAGCACTTGGGGGTGTGGGTGTCAAAATCTGGTGCCTAGCACACTGTGCTTCTTTTTTTATTTTCAGACCACAGTGACCTAAATTTCCCTGACCATATTTCAGTAGACTGATTTATAGCATGACGGTCATGGGACACTATTTGTTTGGAGAGTCAAATTTAGCTCGGTTTCATAATGAGTGCCTGTGTGACATAACGGAGGCAACTATGATTTCTGTGGGGAAACTGCTGGTCATGAAAGACTCCAAACATGCGTGCTACTTAAACAGCTTGGCGGGCCTGATCTATTTCAGTTCATGGACATACTGTTAATATTAGTGTAAACGGCTGCAGCTTGCTGACACTGGAGTGGCAGCATCACAAACGTGGTGTGAGACCTGAGCCAGATGAACTGTTCCATTACAATTACATCGGCTTTAGCTGGATTAGCATGCCGCCATTCTCAGATGTCTGGATTAGCATTTTCAACTTCCTAGAAGACGTTTATGAGATTATAACCATTAGATCTTGTGGAAGGAAAGTTTTGGTCGGCAGCACATTTTTTGTGATCATAGAAAAAAGTTTGAAGCCGCATTTTTTTTTTCTTTTCTTTTTCAGGATATCACTGTTACTTTTTGCAATACAATTCTTGTTTTGTTTATAAATAGAATATAAGTGTTTCTTAGTGTTTTTATTAACTTTTTCTTACAACTGATTAACTTCAATGAGTTGAATTACAAAAAGGAAATCTAGAGTTTGGTGCCAACAGTACACCAATAAGCAGCAATTGAGCCAAAGAAAGATGGAAAAGTTTATTAGATATTCAAGAAACTTTTGATCTATAAGATTTTAGAAGTGGTACATTAATCAGTTGCAGATCGTAGGAATGAGTGTGTGTGGTTGTTTTATGCACTATATTGCCAAAAGTATTGGCTCACCCATCCAAATAACAGGAATCAGATGTTCTAATCACTTCCACGATGTGCAGTGTGCCAAGTGTAAAGGTTGGTGGAGGGGGGATTATGGTGTGGGGTTGTCTTCAGGAACTGGGCTTGGCCCCTTAGTTCCAGTTACAGGATCTCTGAATGCTTCAGCAGACCAAGACATTCTGGACAATTCCAGCTCCCAACTTTGTGGGAACAGTTTGGAGCTGGCTCCTTCCTCTTCAACATGACTGTGCACAAAGCAACGTCCATAAAAGACCTGGATGAGTCTGGTGTGGATGAACTTGACTGGCCTGCACAGGGTCCTGACCTCAACCCTATAGAAAACCATTGGGATGAATTAGAGCGGAGAGCCAGACCTTCTCGTCCAACATCAGTGTGACCTCACAAATGCGTTTCTGGAAGAATGGTCAAAAATTCCAATAAACACACTCCTAAACCAGGTGAGCGAATGATTTTGGCCATATAGTAAATGTGACTCTGTGACAGACTGGCGACCTGTCCAGGGTGTTCCCCTGCCTTTCACCCAAAGAGGGCCGGGATAGGCTCCAGCAGATCTTGTCAGTCTTATCTTCTCTAAGCAAGGATAGGTTGTAGGTCACCACTTTAAACTTATCTCTGTCAGAGAATCGTTAAACAGTTTTAAAAACAGAACAACATTGCAACGAGCCTGGGTGTTTTAACATCTTTTGCATAATAATATTGAAATCTGGGGAAACCCTGGTACATAAAATTAGAGAAAGGAAACTGCTGTACCCTGCAACGTTGTGCCATGTAGATCAGTGTTGCTAAATTGGCTCAGACAGTTTTTTAATGTTGATGATAATCCTGCCACGTCCCCCCAGAATGTAACCTAAAATGTTATTACCCAGGGAGGAAGCCAGGTATGTACTCTCCACAGAAACGAGTTCTCTTGGCGAGGATAGGGGTCCTTGAGTTACTGGAAAGTCATTCTTCTTACGTTGATGCTGATGAGAACAATGGAATATTACTGAGGCATACTCTACCATCGAGTAAGCATCTTCTCCTGGGACACTATTAAGGCATATGTGTGCGTGCATAACAAAGCACAGTGCGGCATATATATATATATATAGCATGTGTTTTTCAGGAAGGTGGTTTGTCTGCAGCTGGTTAATCGGCTCTTCCTCACACAAACAACACGCATGCATGTCATGACCAGGTCAAATCAGCTGCTAATCCTTTTCTTCCACATCAAGCTCCCAAAGATCATGTTTATTCCTTTCACATAAATCATCAGCTCTTTTTAAATGTTGTAGTTGGATATGTGTTGTTTACTCATTAGCCACAATCACTATGTTGCTGTAAACACAATGACTAAGACGGTTTAAGTGGGGACATCTTACTTTTAGATGGAAATAGTGATCACGGCACATGACCAGTTATTTTTGGTCCCATAGACAGTTTTACTGTTTTTCTGACGGATGCCGTTTGTCTTGTAAATTTGTATTTCTGTACAAAAAGTAAACTTCCCTCGCCGACCACTGAGCCCGCCTGCGTCTTACGTGAAGGGCTGACATTTGGTCAATCGGGATTACAAATCTTGATCCTGCGGATGAACCTGCAATGAGAAACAAATGTCAACTGTTTCTTTGTCATCACACTGGGACATCTGTCACTTTACATTCTCCTTAAGCCTGAAATCTTCTTGGAAAAGTTTTCTCTCTTAATGAGATGATTTTACTTTTAAACAGAGCTGTTTTTGTTTGTTGTTTTAGGTGGACCGGTATTGTGAGCTAAATTTAGTTTGTGCCAACAGGAAATTGGCACAAGTCTACTTTTACTCACATCACACCACCTTATTGCATCCAGCGGCATATTTGTGCTTGATCTTTGCTTTTATAGCACAATCTCCACATCCACATGCATAAATATTTAAATATACACACAAGTCTCCAGCATGTGCATGCTCTGTGACTTGCCCTAAGGTAGCCTGCTTTCTGATTGCTCTGCTGTTCAGGATTAAGATCAAAGCTCTGCTCAGACACACACCATCAGACACACAGCAACAGACCTGTACAAGCTCAGTCCCAGATTTACTGTTAGTTGGCTTTACAAGCCAAATGTAACGCTGCTTCCTGCTGTGGCTCTGAGGAATCAGAAAGTAAGACTAGCAAAGCCATGGCACTGTAGATACTTTGGAGTTTTCACAAGAGTTTTACAAGGCTTTTCTTTTCTTATCTTTTTTTTTATTTTATTTTTTCTGCCTTGGATTTTGCTTTAAGCCTGTTACAAAACTGTCTGGTTAAAATGGAAGCCGGGGCTTGATGTTGTCAAGAATTATGGGAATAGGCAGCTCCTTTGCACCGAGATCTGATCAAATCTTCACAATAAGGTATGATTGATCAACAGGACGTGACGTGTGTGTGTGTGTGTGTGTGTGTGTGTGTGTGTGTGTGTGTGTGTGTGTGTGTGTGTGTGTGTGTGTGTGTGTGTAATTAGTGAACACACCATAGTACATACTCCTTCCAAAAAGGTTCTGTATCATATCATATTTTACTAATTTCTCATTAACTTTTGAATCGCTGCATCAGAACAGACCTTCAGCACTGATGGTTTGATATAAAAGCAGATATGGGCAGGAGCTCTAATTATTAAGCTACACGCTTGCTTTTAAATGCTGGGCTGTTATATTGTGTGAAACCAGGATCAGGACCAGCAAGCGTACATGATGGGCTGCACATGAATAACATACGCTCATGTAACACACGAGTCCTATAACCTGGCAACACAGCAATAATACACTAGTACAAAGAGTGTGATTTTATTGGTTTGCACATGTTTTTTGGGTTTGATTGCCACACACGAGCCCGTTATAACAGTCTTTTTTTGGGGGCAGCTATTGGTTATTATACCTCACATGCTGAAAGTGAGTCTAAAGCAGTTTGTTCAGCTGTATCTTCATACTCTCATCACAGAGTGAGCTTGACACCGAGGCAGAACCTTCCGCGGATCATCCTGAAAGGAATCTTCCAGGGTGTTAAAGTAGTTCGAGGACCAGACTGGGACTGGGGCAACCAAGACGGTGAGTGGTGCGGCAGTGGCCATTGTTCATACCACCACCTTAACAAGTGCCGTTTGAGTACTTTTTTTTTTTTTTTTTTTTTAAATCCTGGAATTGTATGTTTTTATAATGTCTCACTATTGAAAAGTCAACGTACTAACCTCACGACTCATTAACCTGAATAACTTGTTACGGTGTCTCTGTGCGCTTACATTGACAGTGAGTCATTTATGTCTGCCTGTTTGTGTCAGTGTCTTTATTGGGTCGTTGTTTTATAACAAGTCCGTTTCCTTTTATTCATTCTTCCATCCCTGGCTTAAGCTGAATCGCTGTTTTTTTTTCCGACTCTATGATGCATCTTTTAAGAAAATACACATGATGTCTTTCAGTGAGTGTGTTTATTACTTCCATGTCTGTAGTCAGTCCCAGGTTATGCAACAAAATGTTTTTTCAGCTCT
This sequence comes from Xenentodon cancila, assembly GCA_014839995.1. Classification (NCBI taxonomy): domain Eukaryota; kingdom Metazoa; phylum Chordata; class Actinopteri; order Beloniformes; family Belonidae; genus Xenentodon; species Xenentodon cancila. Next base: position 26,051,849 of record CM026204.1, on the reverse strand, counting down.
AAAAGCCTGTTCTGGTTCATGTTTGCAGTAGTTGAACTTTTGACTGAAAACAGTCTTCCACAGCGGTGGGCTTGAAAGATTCCTTTCTAGAAAGAGGGAATAGTAAAAATGTCTTTTTGTTTGCTGTTGTGACAGTAACATTTGTTGTCAAGAGTGAATGAGTCAAAATGTCTTTTTGGTGTCTTTGAACTAACCGCCCTGGGGTTTGGTCAACTCATCCATCAAGCTTGAACGGTGTATCCTGTAAGTGAACTTGGGACACTTTGAGCATGCTCGGAAACTCCCTGCCAAGTTGTTACACAGATCTCTGATGCAGTTGCCGGTGCTTTTATTATTTAATGGAGGTTTTCAGACAGGATGTGCACTAATAATGTAGCTTGGAAATGTTAAACACTTCTCGTTGATTCTTACTCTGTACTTTGATGTTAACTTATCAAGAAGGGGCAGTTGTTTGGTTTCTAGAGAAATCATGACTGTGGGAACTGAGGAGGATGGCTGTCACGCTTGCGAGCTTATGTCCAAACATGGATAACGTCTCTCTTCCACTCATGTCTATCACCTTATTTGTTAAATGTTTTGTGTTTGTCAAAGGAAACCTTCATCGTCCATGTGTCCAAGGACTTTTCTACCTTTTGATGTGATATTTCTTTTATTGAATTTGTCTCTGCTTTCTCCCACAAACTAAGTCATTGCTGTTTTTTTTTTTTTTTTTTTTTTTGCGTATTTTGAGTGTATTTGTTTTCTGTGCACTTATGTGTGTGTAGGTGGGGAGGGTAAAGTTGGGAAGGTAGTGGACATTCGCGGCTGGGACACAGAGTCTGGTCGCAGCGTGGCTAGTGTCACCTGGTCTAATGGCACCACCAATGTCTACCGCATGGGCCACAAAGGCAAGGTAGACCTCAAGTACGTGTCAGATGGCCAAGGAGGCTTCTATTACAAAGATCACCTACCTAAGCTTGGTAAGAGTATACTTTTGTGTCACATCTCTAGATGTTACAGTACTTTTAAATATTTTCCTAGTCAGCCGTCCTGATTCTTTCCCTTATGGACGCAAAGGAGTAGTCTGGTTCCTCTAGATTTGACTTTGATTTCCATGGGACAGTACTAGACATTAAAGGAAGAAACTTCCTCTGGACGTCATTGGATAGATCATAGTTTCTATCTCCCATGGTAAACTTTTACATTTCAGGCTAAACGTATTTTCATTAGAATATACAGTCATGTTAACTTTGAATTCTATCTGTTAACATCACCTTGGAAAACCAGGAAAATGAAAAGATGTTTGTCTGTGCAGGAGAGCATGCAGAGCTGCAGCGGCAGGAGAGCGCTGACGGCCACTCCTTCCAGCAGGGAGACAAGGTCAAGTGTCTCTTGGAGGTGGACATCCTGAGACAGATGCAGGAGGGTCACGGAGGGTGGAACCCCAAAATGGCAGAGGTACGAAAATACTCCCCTGGTAGGAAGTTGAACACCACGAAACATTTGAACAAAAGGCAGTTTTACGCAACTCTGCGTTTCTTGACAACATAATAGTTCAAAGTGTCCTTTCTTTGTGTTGCTCCAGTGAGTTTGTCCCGTGCACACGTGCTACTCATGTTTGTAGATAAACATGGCCTCACAATCGCAGCACGCTCCTTTAGTTCTTGGCGTGCAGAAAATTTACATAAGCAGTTCAGATGGGTGTACAGACAGAGTGAAAGGAAGCAGAGCGTCCAGCCTTCAAATCCCAGCTGCTAAAGGAAACATGAGGGTCACAGCCATGCTGAGAAGAGTCCCGGGATGAAGTCGTTCTTTTTTTCTTTTTCTTTTTTTTTTTTCTTAGTATATTTGCCGGATTGGGACTGTTCATAGAATCACTGACCGAGGAGATGTCCGAGTTCAGTACAGCAACAACATCCGCTGGACTTTCCATCCGGGGGCTCTCACAAAGGTACTTGGAAACAGCTAAGCTGCTGCTGGAAGCAAACATACATGACTCATAACGCCTGCATTATTTCAGATAGATTTAGCTCCTACTGTTGATAATAATCTGCGTGCTTTTCCCTCTGATAGGTGAATACCTTCGGAGTTGGTGAACTAGTAAGAGTATTGGATGAGATGGAGACCGTGAAAAGACTTCAAGCTGGCCATGGAGAATGGACAGACAGCATGACTCCTGTATGCTCCTTTTAGCCTGATCATGAATGACAGCCTGATAATACTAACTCCTAATTGGTCTTTTTGAGGAGTTTTGAATGCTCGCCGTGTTTGTGTAGAGAAGTTGTCACCTTGAGTCACTTCACTTGTGGATCTTTAAAAGCACAGCCAACTGGACACTTTGAATGATCGGCTAACTATTTTATATTTAACATGCATAACTGAACACATTCAGGCGGATTGTGAATACTTACTTATGCTGAATACTCTGAATGAAATTTTGCACTTAGATTTTCAAGATATTTTGTGAAACTTAATCTCTAAATGTGCAGTTTCAGATAGTTTTTCCTGACTTAAGCTTGACTTGTCCCACCTGCTCGTCTTGAGGTTATTTCCTTTCTGTGGCTATGTTTACACGGACAACTATAATCTAATTAATGTGGATAAGACGATGTTCCGATTAAGGTGTTTACGTGAGTTGCTTTCGGAATATTTACTTCGCATTCCTGGTTTACACGTTAAAGAGCTTAGTGCGATGTCCCGTCCCTTGTGCCTCCAGGCCTTATGGTTCTCCGTAGGCATGCAGAACTACAGCTTCTTTATTTTAGCGATTGTATTCTTGCTTCGCGTTGGTTGTTGTACAACATTTCACGGCTGCCGTACGTGGAGGCTTTTTACCGTCACAAAAATATAGCCAAACATCCAACAGGACGTCGTATAGCCATTAAGATGTTTACATGTTTACAATATTGCGACTGCACACTCCACGTGTCTTAATGCGATTATTGCTTACTTCGATTATGACCATGTTTAGATTAAGTCACTGTTTACATTGTAGTTTCTTAATCTGTCTTAATCATATTAATGCTGGAGTTTTGTGACGTACGTGTGTGTGTCACCCATCAAATAAAACCTCTTTATTTACTTGGCATCCCTCTGAATCTTAAGAAACCTCAAATATTGTCTGGTTGATTACCTAAAATGAAGGCGGAATTGAGTTGTTTAAAAGGCACGACTAGGTGCTAGTCTCAGTTTATTTTCCCCCGTTAACCCTTACTCAACCCTTACTATCCATGCCACAGCTGCTTCACTTACTCACTCTTTTCTGCAGGTGCTCGGCCAGGTAGGGAAGGTGTTGAAAATATATGGGGATGGTGACCTGCGAGTGGCATTTGGAGGGCAGACGTGGACGTTCAACCCAGCGTGCCTCTTGGCCCAACCCGTGGAGGTGGATGCTAACCTCATGACGGCTGAGAATCCCAACGAATCTGGAAGTAAGGACTCAGCTGGGACCAGGGGGCTCGTCTCTAACGCTACAGCTCCAGCTTTGCCTCCTGCGTGCATGTTTCCGTCCTCCACTGCTCTGATTCCAGCTCTGGCTCTGCAATGCATGCATTCTCGCACATGCTGCTCTAGTGGCATCAGTGGTCTTTGCTTTTTCCATCACTGTGTGCACATGGTGTCTATTTCTTGAGAAGCGCTTCTTCCCGTTGCATGTCAGGATCCAGCATGCTGACAGCCAGTGGTTTTAGCAGCTCAGCAGACATTTTTCATAATGTCACAAGTTGTCAGCAGTCTCTTAATCATGACATACTCTGTGTCTGTGTTCACTTCAACATATGAAAGGGTGACAACAGAGTGATATGTGTGTGGTCAGACTCCATTGCGTGGTTGGACATTTTGACTCATTCCTGTGGTTTTCTTCAGTTCAGCTTTGACGCATTCTTCAACCAATGTGACTTCAAGATTGATGCCCTGCGTTAAGACATTTGTAGTTACTGTTGTACTGAAAAAGTAATACTTCTGTCTGTCTTTCTTTTCCGCCCCTCCTTGTCCACCTTCCCCATCTCTTCTTTGTCCTGTGTCTCTGTCCAGGTACCGTCATCTCAGTGTTGGAGAAGCTGCTGTCTCAGTCCACAGAGCAGGACAATCCCAGCCGGCTGGTCATCGAGGCAGCGCAGGGCAGTGCCAACAAAGTGCGAGAGCTGGTGCAGAAGTACCCCGACAAGGTTAGTGCAGCACTCCTTTTCTTTGCTGCAGTCCCACGTCTGTTCCAAAAAAACTCTTTCAAACAGTGGTTGAAAACTGGGGTGGAGATCAAAGAGCAACATTGACCTATTAGTGCAAAAAACAAAAGAGCAGCAGTGTACTTTGACACACTGATATTTGACAGTTTAATGAAATAATATTGAATAAACAACTAGTACTTTGGTGCATCATGACTGGTTTTTGTGACAGCTTGAATTCTTTAAAGCACTGACACTGAAGCAAATAAAAACATCATTCTTCATCCATCAGATTCCAGCTTTGTGTTACAACAGTGGACAGATCTGGTTTGCAGGCTGGAGCAAGGTGGACCATTTATTTATTTTTTTTTCAATTTCTACTATAAATGTTCAGCCAGTTGACATGTCTTTCCTGAAGACAAAGCGCTGAATAAACTTTCTCCAAGAATAGCCGTGTGTGTGTGTTTGTGTGTGTGTGTGTGTGCGCGTGCGTGTGTGTGTGTTTACTGACAATGACCTTAAAGCTGGGTTGATAAATTGGTGCCTTGTAATTTGGTCAGGGAAAATTGAATGGCCTTTTCCATGGAAACGGAAACATTTACATGCTTTCAAAGTCTTTGAAAGCAGAGCATAACAAGTTGACATTTCCACCTAATATTAGCGGTTTAGTGGAAAATACCTGTAATTAAGACATGCTTTGGAAAATGTCCCTGAGCAGAGGTCACTCCTGGAAAAGTTTGCTCTGGTATATCAGTTCTTCACACAGATGAAGCACCTTTTTATGTGTAATCTGCATGGTGAAAGATTCCAGATTCTGGTTTAAGATAAAACAGACGATACATGTCACAGTCTTGCTGCTTTTTTATTCACCAGCTGATGTGTTCACAAGGCAGGAAAACGATTACAAACTTCACATACAAAATGACATCACATTTCACATTTGTAATTAGCACAGCAGGTGAGCATTGTGATGTTTGCCTATATTTCCTATTACTTTCAGCATCTAAGTGGTAGTTCTCAGTCATCTTTGAACTATATGAGGACTTTGTTTGTATAAATACCAGTGGAAGAGTATTGATTCGTATTTAAAGTCTAATATTCTCTAAGATGTAATTGATTTTGTTTACAGTAAATAACCTGGTCACATAGTTTCCTGTCATGCCTGCTGTTCCTCCCTTCAGTGACAGCTTATTAGGATTATGTCTCCCACGTGTATGACGAACGTGGTTGCTGCTCACACAGATTATTTCCAGCCAATTTGTGTTCAGCTTCGTTGGTGTCCAGGCCACCTTTGCCCATGATGAATCTTCAAAGATGCCTGTGTTCCTGGCAGGTGGATATCAAGAACCAGGGCAAGACGGCACTGCAGGTTGCCGCTCACCAAGGCCACATGGAGGTGGTGAAAGCCCTGCTGCAGGCCAACAGCTCGGTGGAGGTCACGGATGAAGATGGCGACGCAGCCTTGCACTACACTGCCTTCGGGTGAGGATGCACACAGGCCATTTTCTTGCAGATATAAGCATTTTACTTTCTGAACGGATCGCTCATCAACTGTGAATAACAGTCAGGTTTGTTCATGTCTTTATTTTTTTTTCTTCTTTTCTTTTTTTGTTCGGTTAAGTAATCAGGCTGAGATTGCACAGCTGCTGTTGAGAAAAGGGGCAAATGTCAACCTCCTGAACAACTCCATGTGCACTGCACTCCACATCGCTGTCAACAAGGGCTTTACTGACGTGGTGCGGGTGCTCACCGAACATTCAGCTGACGTCAATATCCAGGTGAGAACATGTAGCGCACCGAACTTTCTAAAGCGGTACACATCTCAGCCTAAATTCTGTTGAGTTCATTTCAGTTTATTCAAATGGCTCCAATTCACAACGAGTTATCCTCTCTGGTTTGGTCTGTAGGCATGAATGGAGGGGGGCTGCTAAGTGAATATAAGTTATCCATTAAACAAGCCTCTCTGGCTGTCGGTCACATGTAACATCATAAACCACTGAAACGTTGCCTCTGTAAGCAGTAGCTGTGGACACACGGATATCCAGACGATTATGGTTTCCCGGCCTCACTTCGGTTCTCAGCACGATTAAGACAATGTGGCCTCTCTTTCAGAGGGATTTTTCAGATGGTCTAACATGCCTGCAACCAGGCCCTCAACTCTCTTACTAACTCGTTTGTTCTGCTTGAATAATCCAGCTATTCAGCTAAAAACATGCCCGCCTGGAGTTTGTTTGTGTTTATGTGAGGCAAATGTGCATATGGTCTATTTGTCTTTTTCTTTCTATTTTCTTTTCTTCCTACTTAAAAAATAACAAATTAAAATACATTCCAGTGGACAAAATCATAGTATTGTTTTCACAGAGCATTGTGAGGATAGTTAGTAGGTTATCATGCTGCTGTGGAAATAAGACTGTATTTCCGGGACAGTTTAATTGGGACACTGTGATTTTCTGTTATTATTTTGAGTTTGAATTTATATTTAAAGAAATGACCAACAACTGCACAGTACATATCTGGGTTTACAGTTAATGTTCAAAACCTAGTCAGTGTTAATCTAGGCCACAGATTCTAGGACTTTCTGTGCTAAATGACCTTTTTCTTCCGCTTTTCTGCCTGTTAGGATTCATACGGGGACACCCCGCTCCATGACGCCATTGCTAAAGATTTCCGCAGTATCATAGAGATACTTGTCGTTGTGCCCAACATCGACTTCACGCAGCAGAACCTCAAAGGCTTCAACCTGCTGCATCATGCTGCCCTCAAAGGAAACAAGCTGTGAGTAGGAATGCCAGAGTCATAAAAAACTGCAGCTGACTCCCAAAGTTAATGGTTGGACACTGATTTTATTTTATTTTTTAAAGGATTTCAGTCACATAATCGCACACCTTATTCGTTCATTCGCCGTGCCACCACTGCACATTGTAAAGCGTGAGACCGTCTTTTCGTCGCCTATCGGCAGGATTTTTTTTTCCTGATGAATCCCCCTATTTTAGAACTGCTTTGTTTGGGAACTCACTGTCTTTCTGCATCTCTCAAACCCCCAGGAACTGTTATGATGTAATGTTTAAAGCTCCAGCTGTAACGCCACCACTTGTTGTGGATGGAGCGCTCTAGGTGTTTAAAGGTCCAGACCCTGAATACAGAACAACCTGAAGTGTTCTTTTTATTCGGGTCAGTACAGTAATTAGGTGTGTTCTCAAGTGAATTCTCATTTTAAAAAAAACAAAACACAATTTATGGTACTCCTATAAAGTCTAATTAGTTGTAGAGTTCTCCCTTTTAGATTAAGAAAACTTGTGCATCACATAAATTCAGTGTTTAGTTCCCGAATGCATCACAGCATCCAGGACTTGTTCACCAACTGCACCATTTTATGCAGCTCTTAAATATAAATATAATAGCATCTCACTAGTTTAAATGTGTGTATCTGATGTGAGCATTGATGTGGCCGTGGGCGAGTGGAAGAAAGCTGTCCTGTGGTTCAAATGAGGATTCGAGGGTCGATTTGGAGCAATGTCTGTTACAGAGCGAGAGCTTTTCTCTCAGACTAATAATGCTGCTGTCAGCAGGCCGCCAGTTAATAACAAGCATAAATGCAACATTTACTTTGTGTCTTCCTCTACTCTCACTTTTGTGGATTCATAAGAGGACAAAAATTCCAAACCAAAGCTTAACGGTGTGCCGCATTTTTTCTGAGGAACAAATGTCTTTTATGGAGCTGTCTTGAATTCAACACATGCTGGAGCACTTCTTTTATTTGCACCTGAGGCCAGACGTGAAAGATGCCTAACTGACACCTGTCACAAAGGTTCCCTTGTCTTTTCTCTCATTGGGTTTAGGTTTTTTTTTTTTTTGTTTTTTGTTTTTTTTGACACTGAAGGTTTTTTACTCACAAACTCAGCTTTGATGCAGAACATACCAGACAGGCAGAAACTCTGCAGATAACAGAGCATCCTCACAAGAATAAGGTTTCATCCAGCCATGACACAGCTGTTATCCTGGGTTTCCTTTTTTAGCGTGCCAGTGTCGTCCGCTGTCTGTGTTGCATCACGTCACCTCCCACGCACCGCGACCAGCCTGCAAATGTAGAAGAGTAGAGGATGCACAGAGTGAATCATAATGCCTCTTCCAGTAATCATGGATGAAGGAAAACTCACTAAGTAGTTCCAGTTAAAGAGTAAAACACCACAGGATGGCAAAAGCATAGAGAAGTCAGCTGATCCTCATAACTTATTGTTTGTAGGTTATCAAATACGAGGTTGTGTCACATCTGTTTGCTGTTCAACTGGCCACTTTGGTCTGTAGGCAACATTACACATCATCTCTGAAAGTCTCTACATATACACTGATGTGGCTGGATGCAGATATTTCACGTTTATCAACTCTAGTCATTGTTAATGGCTTTAGGCATCATTGCTTACAACTGAGTTATAGGGTTTTATTAACAGATGGTCGCCCTTCTTGAGTCTGAGGTTTGAGCCAGAGGTTTCTTCCTGTTAAAGGGGAGTTTTTCCTTTCCACAGTCGCCTGGTGCTTGCTCAGGATGGGGGATTGTATGGAAGAGAAGTTTTGATGGTTTCCTTAGCTAAGCAGTTATTGTTTTTTTTTTTTTTTTTTTTTTTTTTTTTTTTTATCGCCTTTGTATTAATTAGACTACTTTGGAACAAGTTAAATGGTATTGTTAAGATGCCGTTAGATAACATTTGGCGCCATATAAAGTTTAAGTCCCTTATGCAGTCTACTCGCTGAAAGTCACACAACTTTTGTTTCCTTTTGCATTAGAACACTTCAGATGGAAATTATGATTTTCAACTCGTCTGTAATCAGAAGACTTCACTTCACATGAATAAGTTCTTGTTGTCAGACAGGACAGAGTAGGCAGGACCAAATAATAGATTATGAAAGTTAATTGTGATTTATGGTTGAAAAGTCTCATTAGCTGATGTTTTGCTCAGTTTGCTTGACTTTGTTGAGGTTCGTGACTCTTGGCTTGGGGGGTTTTACAACCTAGTAAAAAAAAGTTTCCGTTCCAAATATAACAAGACCATGTGATGGAAAACTCTCCCCGACGCTGTTAAACTAGGTCCCATCAATGAAAGGAGGCAACATTAAAAAAGCAAAAAGCATCACAATAGTTTTCCTCACTAATGCAATGCCACATCATTCAAGGAGCTTTAAAAGTGTGTTTTACGTAATCTGATGGGCGACGACCAGGGAATTTAGATCAGAAAGTTTTGGAATCCTTTTTTGTGACATCTGTACATATTTTCACACTGAGTGCATCAACATATCCTGGTCTTCTAGTTATCTCCCTGCATACTGTACACAATTTGATTAACCTGTTTTGTGCAAAACAAATCAAACGTGACTTTAAAGTATGTCATCCCCCGCAAAGTAAAGCTTTAAAATGACAGATTCTGACCCACATTTCTTTATCATTCAAGCAGCCTTGAAGCTTATGATCCCACGTATGACCTCAGGACAGTTTCTTGTACATAAGTTTAGTTTGTGGATAAATATCTGACCAGTAGGAGACAGGAAAAAAAAATTATGCAGCTGCTGCAAGTGAGAGAGGAAAAAGGAATAGTAGCGAGCAGAGGCCGCAGCAGACAGTCCTTTAACAAATGTCTGATCTGTTCTGGCAAGTGTCATATGTGCCGCTGTGGAAGTTCAGGCTGCTTTTCCCAGCGTTCGTCTAGGCTGACATCAGCGGCTGCAGCAGAAAAAGACACGTTAGGATTTACAGTGTTACGGATCAGCTCGGTTCACCAGTTCATTCATAGATCATCAGCAGGCCTTCACCACACCCCAACAGTCCAGGGACTCAGGTTTGCTGTGAGTTAACCTAGTTTACGAAAACCTAAATGGAAATTGTAAGTTCATTTTGAAGGTTCCACTTCATTACATGATGTGCTGGAGACAAGTGCAGACTTATAGTTTTCCTGCCAGTGTTGTTATTTTTCTTCCTTTTAGTTTCTGTTAGTGATAGTAAGCCTTTATAAGATCAACCTTTTATATAAAATTACCACAAGCTAACACAATCTGTGCATCTTTTTGAAATATTTCCTCTTTTAAGTAAACAGATGCTATTTTCCTCTTTTTTGGTGACAGAAAGACAAGTAGATTTTGTTTATTATAGTGTTTATTTATTTATTGTGAGGAAATGAAAAACGATAGCTAGCAGCCAAGTCTGCAAAGACTCCTGGGAAATTGAAGAATGAAAGCGTCCTGCCAGATTTGATGTTGAGGTTTTAGCTTGACACAGGAGACCAGCGAATATACAGCATGAGAACCTATTAACTGTATTTATTGGAAAAAGAACTTAACTGTATCTCCTCTGTTTTATTTCATTTCTCGTTTTTTTTTTTCTCAACACTTCACGCACATCCCTCCTGTACCTTCTGCTGCACCCTTTGATAGGACAGTAGAAACTGTCCACAGCCCCTTTCACATTGGCAGATACCCCACGTTTAATACTGGAATCTACCGCGCTGCTTGTCCTTTATGCATCAACTGACACAGGGTTGCATATCGAGCTGCCGTCCCCGCCCATTAACCCGCCTCTGGGGGTACCCCCAATCCCAGGTCAGAGGGTACCCCAATCCCAGGTCAGAGGGTACCCCCAATCCCAGGTCAGATCAAATGTAAACAGAATGACACGGGGTGGGATTTGTTCGGACTGCAAAAGGAAGAAAGACGGGAGCGGGCTGAACATATGTCCTCCTTGGGAAACATGTGACATGCATCCGGACCTGCAGTCCCAGTCCGTTGGAATTGTGGAATTTGGTTGCATATGCACACGCTTCTGCACCAACGCACAGCCCTCCACACCGCCGTCTTCCTGCAGCACGGGACTATTCTCCACCGCCGCCGTTCCCCAGCTTCCGCTCAGATGAAAATGCCACCTGTCTGACAGGATCCTGCTGATGGCAGGATAAGCGTGATACGTTACATTACGCAGATAAAGCCTCAACTTTGCTTCAGGCACTAGAGAGGCCACAACATGCCTTGCACTTACGCTGCCCAGTGTGTGAAGATACCTGGTTCTAATCTAAAAACGCTACATGACAGCTAGACTTGACTAAACTGCCCAGACACTTCTAAGTAAGCCTGCTGCTCCTCTCATCCAGTCTTTTCCATCGGTACAGAACGTACCGGACTACGTAAATCAAGAAGAACCAGACTAATTCTCTGTATCCAAGAGGCGTAAGATTAGTACAGCTGTCCAGGTTTAGACTTGACGGGAAACTCGCTCACATTGCCAAACAGTCATACCCGATGACACATGCAAGCAAACCCACTTTCAGTCCACATGTTAATAAAAACAGTATAATCAGTGTGCTACTAATGAGCCTGGTAGTGTTGTAGTTGTCATATTAATAAAAGCACATCAAAAGCAACCAAAGCAGGATTTTCAACAGTTTCGAGTGTTTCGACACTTGTTAACTGTTTGGTCACGTGTTGTAAAGGGAACTTGTGTATGCACAGATTTGTACGTGCTCTATTTGCTGCATAAATTAGTTAAGTGAAATGAAAGTACTGATAGATAAAAATAACAGACGGCAGCGTCGTCCATCAACATTTGTGATATAGTTTCCATGCACTGGAACCCCGGAGAGCCAATGGTAAATGAACTAACCTGCACAGAGTATGGTTCATGTCACGCTGATGTCTCCGTGGTGATTTGCCAGCTTCCTGGACGCTTACTGAGGCTGTCTGCTTCAATTTCATGTCATAAAGTAGACTCGGTCACAGAGCGGAGGACTGCTCAACAGTGCAGGCTGGGTTTGCTCTGCAGCCTCAGCCAGCTGCATGAAAGGCAGAAAGAAGTTCAGATGGATTCACCTCACTGAATGTGGCCTCATAACGCACTGCAACTGAACTCTTGTTACTATATTAACCTTGACGTTCACAATAATGTGCTCTAATAAAAAAAGAGATGGACACCAAAGGGGAGGGGTTAAATTTGTGTCCATGACAGAACCGAGCATTGACAGATTTAGTTGTCTCGGGTAGCACGCTCTCTTGTCATACTGCCGGGTTTACAGATCTGTGACGACGGCCTTTTAGTCCAATGTCGCGTCAAGGACCAAGTCATGGATGTTAGGTTCTGTTCTGACAGGTTTGTGAATGTTATACAATCTGCACTGATGCTGTTGGGGTTGTGAAATAAACTCAAAAATGCTAAATCCTCCTCAGCCAGTTGAAAACCTTTTTCAACTGAAAACATACTGATTGATTTACAAAAGGTCTGGTTGACTTCTCTGATATTGGCAAATATAGCCAGGCTGTAATATTTTAGAATTGTTGGTAAAAAGTTCTGGTTCAACACTGTTCATGTTATGCTCTCCGGGTTCCTTTTTTACACCGAAAGGATTTATCTCCTCCCAGAAGGTCCTGAGCTGTCTGGGAGGCTTTTCCTCCTTTACTTTACTTAAATCACCATCAAATACTTGGGCATAATGCATGTGCAGTAGTTAATCTGGCACACTTTGAACAAACTTGCCAGTAGATATTCATGACATCTTCTGGTTCTTCTTTACGTTCACACTGGTGACGTCTACATTTCAAACTCAAGACTTCAAAACAAAACAGCTGCAACATTATTTATTTATTTCATTTATTTCTTTGGTGATCTTTTGCTTAATGACACTTTAGAGATGAAATTAGTTAAGCAAAGTGTGACAAAAAAGTTTTTTGTTTTTGTTTAATAAAATATTTTCTAGTTTATAGTAAATTCTTAAATGTACACCATCTGGGTTCTTCAAGTCAGCAGGAGTGTTTGAGATTGACTCTCGTGTTTTGTGTCTTGTGTCTTGTGCAGGGCCACAGAAAAGATCCTGGCCCGAGCCCGGCAACTGGTGGACGTTAAAAAGGACGACGGCTTTACTGCACTTCATCTGGCTGCTCTCAACAACCACAGAGATGTGGTGGAGGTCCTCATCAAGGAGGTGAGAGAAGAGCCCATCAGAGTCCTTTTAAAGTGCTTTATGTGTGCGATTTTCACATGAAACGTTCTGCCACGCCTTCTTTGCACGGTAAAACTAAAATAGTTCACACTCTTTACTCACATTCCACAGGGTCGATGTGACATTAACATCCGCAACAACCGGAACCGGTCGCCGCTCCAGCTGGCGGTGATGCAGGGTCACACAGAGCTGGTGCAGCTGCTGGTGGACGAGGGCGCCGACGTCAACATGGAGGACGAGGACGGCGACACTGCCATGCACATGGCCCTCCTCCGCCCACAGCTGGCCAACGTCGTACTCGGCCCTTCAGTGGGAACCAGCAGCACCGAGGAGAACGGCGACGGGTGCTCGTCCACGTCGCTCTACTGCAGGGTGAGACAGGACGGGGCATTCAAAGGGGGAAGGGGGTTGTAGTCAAAGTTTTAAAACGTTTTTTGTTTTGTTGAAGTCTTAAAACGCTTTTCTGCTTTATACTTGGTGTTTTGGGGGCTCACGACTACTGCAGGCATCATTAAAATAAACTGATTTAAGGTTCCAGCATTGATTAGCAGAATAACATCCTGATCCTGTAACACGCACAAATTATTTCTAATTATTTTGCCGGAGGGATCAGGAGGTAACTCCTCCACCTCCCATGAGTCACCTGATCTCACGGAGAAGCACGTTTGAACTAGATGGAGACTGTTGAGCAGAAACTCTGCTGTAACCTTACAAGGGATTTACAGTCAGTAGAACAATAGATATGTATTTACACATCCATCTACGCCTCATTTTCTTACACTGCCAGTTCCTAAAAAGCTGTCAATAGAAATCAACAGAACGTAACAGAACAACAAAGTCATTCCTTAGATTCAATCCCCCGTTCCCACTATGAATATGACGATGAGCAACTGTGAAGAGGAACATTTTTTTATTTTATTTTATTACTTTTTTCAGTCCTGATGAGTTTGCAAGCAGTTTGGAAAGTTTCAGTCTGGATTACTGACATTACCAGAACCTTTATGCCAATTATCGGTACTGACTGAAGTGTCAGTACCAACCCCAGAGGAGAAATCGGCTCTACGTCTGCAGCCTGAGCCTGACATAAATAAAAACCAGCGAGAGTGTAACTGGGAGCCAAAGAGATGTTAATATACAGAACACAAGAAATAATTCCAAGAAATATAAAAATAGACTGAATGAGGAGGGAGCCGGACATGGTAAACTTGCAGTGAAGTAGAGCAGATGGATTAATGCGGTCTTAAGGATGTAAATAGTCTTATAGTGAGACGGCAAAAGATTCACTGAAAAATACACCAAGGATTAAGCAGAAGTAGTTGGGTTTTACCAAGTAAACCAAGGGACAAAAGGTGAAAGGTGGGTTGGAGAGCAGTTCAAGTGGAACAGCTGACTTAGGTTTATGTAAACAGGGCTGGAGAGCAGGATTCATTTCAGAGAAAGTAAGAACAGGAGTGCACTAAAGAAGGTGATATATATATATATATATATATATATATATATATATATATATATATATATATATATATATATATATATATATATATATATATATATATATATATATATATATATATATATATATATATATATATATATATATATATATATATATATATATATGGCTTTAACCTTACACTGCGACTTTAAAACAAGGTGTTGGCAAAGGGCTGAAAGAGATGGTGTAATAAATGCAGAGAGGAAGTCGTAAAGGGATAAGAGGTGAAGAACATCTTCCTTTCAGTGGTATAGCTTTGGCTCAGGTGGCGCTCTGGTCAAGGATCCTGTGATTAAATTTAGAGGAGCAGTGTAAACACATCACATTATTTATCCCCAGATGAAGTCTTCTTCATCAAATTTGTACAAGGTCTCATAAATCATCCAGCAATCTTAAACAAGTCATGCAATAATCATATCAAACATAAAGACAGTTCTAGCAGGTGTGTGGCTTTGGGATTTTTCAGTTTGAGCTCAATGAAACAGGTTTTGACTGTGGATGGATGCACCACGCCGTCACACCACCTCAGGAAGTCTTTACATGCTCTTTTTGTCTTTTAGTTTCATGAAACGTGACGAGTGGAAGTTCAATATCTACTCCTGTTTTTCCTTTCCATGTGCTATAAGAGCATTTGCAAGGCAAACATAAGAAAAATGTATTGATTAGAGCAGCTTTGGAGAAGGTCAAGACTTTTTCACCCGTTTTTTTTTTTTTTTTTTTGTTGTTTTTGGAAGCAACCAGACTTATAGCATTAAAGTGACAGCACGCTGCTTAATCTCCTTCATGCCTTTAGAAGGGCCATTGACTTGCACAAGCTTATTTAATATTATTTTGACCTTCACTTCTTCCGCTAATTCAAGACTTTCTATACAAGCACTTCTAAATACTGTCCCATCTGTTTGTGAGCATATTGCACCAATGAAAAATGTCCTTTTAACTTGACACAATTGCAAACACTGCAGCTCTACTTAACATCCTGGACACCTGCCAAGACAGACACACACACACACACACACACACACACACACACACACACACACACACAAAGTGAGACTGAAGCGCTCAGGTTTGGCCGCTGTTGGATGAGCAGTTTCAATCAGCCGTAATTGTTTTCCTCTCATTCAGGTTTAGTTGCTTTTGTGATTTTTAACAGGTTCTCAGTTTAGAGATAATGCTTTAATTTTGACTTTCCGTTTGTCTTTCTTTTGTTCTGTTTTCTTTCTCCTCAACTCGTCATCGTGCATGTCCACAGCTGAACTCCTCAGGTCTCCTGGGGAACACGGAGCTGAGTGTTGGCACAGCTATTGCATGTTTTCTAGCGCAGGAAGGCGCCGACATCAGTTATGCCAACCACAAGGGCAAGAGTCCTCTGGACTTGGTGACGGACAGCACCATGCTGCAGCTTATCAAGAGCTTTTCTGACAAGCACAGGTAGGCGGTTACAGCGGCGGACGCTTATATTTGATCCACTCTGATATGCGATGATCCGTGTTGATCCGGAGTGTTTTCTTACATGTGTGGCTTAATTGTCAGGTTGCAGCGTCTGCAGACCATCGCGTGTGGACAGGGTCAGAGCAGTGCCAGCATGCGGCGGGTCCACACTACGCCCAACACCATGACCAACCTGGTCCTTCCCACGGCGCCCGGTCCCAGCGAATGCCTCATCTGCTCCGAGCTGGCTCTGCTGGTTCTCTTCTGCCCCTGCCAGCACAGCGTGGCCTGTGAAGGTGGGTGGAGGGGGAGCCTGTGAGCACTGTTCATGTCTGCAAATAACTTGTACCTCAGCTGCACACGTTCAGCTTCCATTCTGTACTGACTGCAAAGTTGCATGGAATTTGACTGAGATTTGTTTTTGTCTAAATTGTCAGAATGTGCCCATCGCATGAAGAAGTGCATCAAATGCCAGGTTACAATCACCAAGAAAATTAGGCAAGGTAAGAAGACTCTTTTCACTCTTGGCGTCTACAATGCTTTATTAGTATAAGGATATAAGGATTTTCAGACAACAGTACAGTTTTGCTGCTGCCATTGTGACTGAAAGTCTCTGTTGTTGGCAGTAAACCAGTAAAATTGTTAGAAATCTGAAGCTTAAGCTATTCTTTTCTTTGAAGCACAAACAGTGAAACAGGAGTCCAGTCTCGTCTTGCACAGGACTGCATAGCTTGCATGAAATTCTCTCGACTTGACTGAAATTGACTCTTGCGGATGGCTTCCCTCCACAGACCAAACGGAGGTTGACTGCAGCCCTGGTACCGAGAACTCGGAGCAACACAACCTGCTGGAGCAGCTGCAGTCTCGCTACCGCCAGATGGAGGAGCGGATAACCTGCCCCATCTGCATCGATAACCACATCAAACTGGTCTTCCAGTGTGGACACGCCTCCTGCATCGACTGCAGCGCGGCGCTGAAAACCTGCCCGATCTGTCGGCAGACCATCCGCGAGCGGATCCAGCTGTTTGTCTGAACCCGTCTGTCCTCTCAGCTTTTTAAATGACCCCAAAGAGGACGTATGAAGGAGCTGCAGCGAGGCGAATGTGGGGCTGGGAGGCGTTGGGGAGGGGGCAGCTGTTGCTTTGGACGACCCCACATCTGCCCATCACAAGATCCTGAAACCCCCACGTTGATCAGACGTTTACTCAGCCCACTGGATGGTTTTTGTGAGAAGCTGGGTTACATTTGTCAGAACTTTGTTACATTTTGGTCATTTTCCCTCTCGAGCGGTGCAGCGAAGAATATGCTGATCACTTTTATTATATTTCCAGGGGGAAAACTGATTCTTAGCTGAACCTGAAAAGACTCGGATGAGGCAAAGGCGTGAGGCGCCGCCACGTTGAACCTTCTGATTGGCGAGATGGGAGGGAAAACGGTCCCTGACTGCTTCTGTTCCTAACTCCAGCTGGCCTCAGCTTCTTGTAATCCGTCTGATCTTTCTGCTGCTTTAAGTGGATGTCTGTTACCCATCATCCTCTGTGGCTTAATGGCCTTATGTGTTTACAAGGCTGCACAGAGATCAGTTCTTGTTGTCTTGCTCCTCAGCCTGTGAATTACTTTCGCTCTCATTTGTATTGGTCTCTTATTAATCAGTGTTAGTCTCCAAAAAGAGAGTTTGTATAACTAAAAGCTGTCTATATACTCCCCAATCACTTGTTTGTATGCAAGGGGAACTAAACACTATATATGCATGGGAATATGCATATTGGAAAGCTGAAAATGACTGACTGTTGTCATGGCTGGTTTGTGGATGTTTTATTTCTTTGTGGTCACATCTGTGGTTTTCTGTGTACTTGTGAGTACAGACTTTATTTATGTGTGAAAGTTGGTTTTAATGGTCCTGTTTCACTCAGTGTTTGCTTGGCAAAGATATTTCTGTTTCTGCTGAAGTTCACCCCAAGCCTATGGCCTCTTCTCAGGGTATGAAATCATTAAAAAGAACTTGGGATATCCATAAATGCTAAAGAGCTCCCTCCCAGGCATGCTGTCGCACCATCACCGGACAGTAAATGCGATATTAGTGGAGGGTCACTGAGAGGAAACAAAAGTAATAACCAGTGATAAACGTGTCCATGCTGACTAAGAAAGGCGGTGAGAAAAAAACTAATTTCATCCTCAGTCATGAGATGAATGTTTACGGAGGAGATTCTGCAACAAAACTGACAATTTACCTCCAAAATGTAACAACAAAATGAGACGGAGACGGCATATGCATGCTGAGGCTGACTCACAATAAAAACTTAGATCCAAATCTATATCAGCATCTGAATTTTATTGCTTGTAGCTGCGCCATTTCTGGTGAACCTTTGAATGGAAATCCATCCAACTTTAATTTATTCTGCTAACAAAGCAACAACGCAGCTTCCTCTGCAGAGGTGATCATTTCAGCTTTCCCCCTGTTTTTAAAAGATCTGCGGTGGCCTGCTCATCGGAATCTGTTGCTGGGTTTCCAATTTTTTATTTTTCCTCCACCAGATGTATTGTAAGATATTTAATCAGACGAGCAAAAACATAATGTCATGTTGTGTCATTAATTCTCCGTCGTCACCTCCAGTGTGTTGGTGTGTTTCCTTGAAGGGCTTTTGCATATGAAAAAAAAAAACAACAAAAAATCTATTTTAATCTTAATTTATTTTGATTTAAATATTACATTTCCAGAGGCAGAAGTTTTATTAATATTATTGCTATTTTAATGATTATTTTCTGGCTTCATTCGATCCCAGGTTTTGGGAGAGCCAGTGTTAAAGCTGTACATTTGAATGTTGGGGTGGGGGGGGGGGGGGTATCTTGTTTCGCTCTGCCTTTTTATGTGTTAAAAATGTAAAAGAAGGAGCTAGATGAACCAAGAAGAAATAATTTTTACACCAGTGCCAAATCGCATGAAAATGTGCATAGGCATGCACGCCCGAATCTACGTGGACGTACTATACTAAACCCCTCCCAGCTCGAGTGAGGACGATGTCAACAAACACAAACCTGACCTTTGGTTTCGTTCAGGATCAGAATTACGCTCTCGGCACACTGATTTCTGGTATCGGCGGGGGAACTAACTGGTGTTACCCTCTAGCTTCAGCAGTATTCACAAAGTATTCAGTCCGATATGGTTTGGAGCTTTTTACAACTATAAACTTATATATAATATATATATATAATATATATATATATATATATTTATACTTTATGAGACATTAATGGTCATCGGACAAGTTTCTTACAGAGGTTTCAGCATTTAAGGATTGTCCGTTGGTGTTCTAAGTTGAGGGGTTTACAAAGGCAATAATGTTTTAGACGATTGGGGAAGTTGTTTTAGGTTTTTAGTTTTTAATTCTCCATTAAGGGGTTAACGGTGAGAGCAGGCAAACGTTTATGTAAAAAGGAAAAAAAAAGAAAAACAACAAAAACATAAAGAAATGAAAAAAATATCTATAAAGGCAGCAAATGTCACTGTTGGTGTTTGTACAGTTCAGCTCTTGAAGTGTTTATGTCGGCCTTACTGTCCCTTCCTCCTATGTTGATGTTTTTTCAGTTGTATACTGTACAAAAATATTTTGCAATAAACATGGAACCGTTTTATAAGAAGTTGTTGTATTTCCTGTTCCCTCTCATTCATTTGACTTTCCGCTTTTAGGGGTCACCGCAGCAGAGGAGCCATTTCCACCCATTTATACCGTCTTTTCTTCATCTTCCTCTGTCACAGAAACCTCCTCTTCGGGTTTTCCTTTTTTCCTCCTACCTGCCAGCAACCCTGGCTGTTCCTCTGATGTGCTTGCCACGAATCCTTTCCATTGTTACTCCCAAAGAAAATCACAACACCTTAAACGCTGACACATCCAGCTCTGCTTCATGTCTCTTGGTCGGAGCTGCAGTC
Source organism: Xenentodon cancila (assembly GCA_014839995.1). Lineage (NCBI taxonomy): Eukaryota > Metazoa > Chordata > Actinopteri > Beloniformes > Belonidae > Xenentodon > Xenentodon cancila. The sequence continues at coordinate 26,031,884 of CM026204.1, read as the reverse complement.
AACAAGCTGCGGAGAAGAGCTGGTCTCACTCAGTCGACTCCTCTGTCAGATGACTCCAGACACCCCTCCAACCACCCCACTCTCCCTGCATTCTCTTAACCCCAAGTATTTAAAGTCCTGCACCTTCTTCATCTTTGCATTTTGGAAACATGGAAACGTGGGTAACATCTGCCAACATATCAGTCGTCATGGCAAACAACAAGGGGCTCAGAGCCAATCTTTGTGCAGTCCCACCTCCAAACACGTGTGTGTATATATATATATATATATATATATATATATATATATATACACATATGTAAATACATATGTAAATACTGCTTCAGGATCACGAGCTCCATGTAGCGTGTTCAGAGTGCCCGCTGTCTAAGCAGCGTCTCCAGGTAAACTACCACGCGCCTCCTCTTAAATCCTAATTGTCTTACAGCTCAGGCGACCGTGGGAGATGACTCAGCACTCTAGCAGTGACGTCCTCTCTGGACGTCCTGCTGATGACAGCTTGCAGTGCTTTGACCGACCATGAAGCCACGATGTGCAAATATCTTTTTTTTTTTTTTTTTTTTTTCTGATACTAACAAAGACAAAGAGATTCAAGCTTAATATGTAAGCTACACCGGCATTTGTTGGGGTTATTAGACTGTAGTGGATTAAAATTAATTTAGACAGACAGTGTTGTTTGATGCTTTAGATATTTTCTATTGCCTTTTTTAAAAAAAAAAGAAAGAAACCAAGTGAATTTATGTAATATGAGGAACTGTAGTTCTCAGACGATTACATTCTACCGTGTATCTGCCTTCAAATATACTAAAAGACTTCAACCACAATAAAGTTTTATGAGGATAAATATTCTACCGAAAGTCAAATACATTTGGTTTGAAGGAAAAAAAAACGCCAAAGTCGGACCTTTAAAAGCTTAATAAGTAGAATGTTCATAAATATACTAAATTTGGAAACGAGAGCATACAAATTCTGCTTTTTCAGCTTTTCCCATTTTGTCTACAGCGGATCATATTCCGCATATTGATCTGGGATCACTTTCACGTCGGACGACCTTCCTGACACAATCCTCCGCACGTGTCTGGGCTGAAGAGCAAACACTACGAGAAGTGGGGGCTCCGTGGGCAGTAGGGGCCCTGTGGGGGTCTGTGGGGCAGTGGGGGTCTGTGTGCAGTAGGGGCCCTGTGGGGTAGTGGGGGCCCTGTGGGGGTCTGTGGGCAGTAGGGACCCTGTGGGGTAGTAGGGGCCCTGTGGGGGTCTGTGGGGCAGTGGGGGTCTGTGTGCAGTAGGGGCCCTGTGGGGTAGTGGGAGCCCTGTGGGGGTCTGTGGGCAGTAGGGACCCTGTGGGGTAGTGGGGGCTCTGTGGGCAGTAGGGGTAGTGGGGGCCCTGTGGGGGTCTGTGGGGCAGTGGGGGCTCTTTATATATGTTGTGAACAAATACAAATAAATCTAGAATAAAACAGGCAAGACTCAGTTAACCTGTTAATTTCTTCTCATTGAAAAAAAAGCACAACAAATGAACAACAAAAACATAAAAATAAAAACAAAAGTACAGTTAGGTGCAGCCTTTAACCGTTCAGGTTTTATGCATCAGTATATACATCAAAGAGTGATCTGTGATAGTGAATGTTCCTTTGCACTGAGGTCTAACCCCCCAATGTGAAAACCCTCCTTTGTCTAACCTTTGTAAAATGACTTTATTGTAGCTCGATTTTGTCCCAGCTTGTTCTGACTGGAAGAGCTGGCAGCGCCATCTAGTGGCACAAAGTAGACCTGAGTAATGAGACAGACTTCCTGTTGCGTAACCTGTTCGGTTTTCAAACCAACAAACCCAGTTCTGTCACAATTCACAGATAATTACGGAGCTCCGTTCATTCTGCTAGGTTTATCTCATGTAGAGGGCTTTACTTCATAACACATAAACGTTTTTTACTTGTCTATCTTTGTGGAGCTGGAAGGTTCACTGCTTTTTTAAGGGGAAAGAAGGAAATCCCTGCCCAGTTCTCAGGTAATCCTACAGGGGGCGCGCTGCATCACAGATCTGACACCTGACCCTCATGAAAGCATCCTCCTAACAACCAGCATTTACGTTTGTCCTCTGCACTCACATAACAACGGTGACAAATGAGCTGCTCATTTTAAGCCTCTTCGATCTTTAATTTTAACTTTCAAAATAGAAGAAGAAGAGGTGATTACAAATCAGAAAACGTTGATACTGATTGCTGGACATAAGAGGGTCCCTACCAGAATGTTTAAGTTTGAATATTTAGCCATTTTATTTAACATAAGTTATTGAGGAAAAGCAACAATGAACAAGCTTTCATTCTGTGCATGGCATTCATTGTCTTGCACGTTTCTCTGCCTTTCTTCTCCCACTGTTGCAGGTCGTAAAGGTCTTAAGAGTTTGCAGGATCCATTATTTATTAATGACTGCTGCCAGTTACAATAAAAGTCTATCTTTTCCTTTTCAGCCGCTCTTTTGTGCTGTTAGGTGTGTGCTTCAGGACCGGTTGTTGATCGATTGAAAGAACTTCAAAGAAAGAGAGTTGAAAGAGCTCAAACATAAACGGCAAGTTTAAATCTCTTGATATTCTTTCTGATTTCTGATCTTTCCTTTGTTAGATTTAGGACCAAAGACAGACAAAGCAGCCCCACAGCATGACAGCACCTCCGCCGTGTTTTACCGTATGAGAAGACCTGGAAAAAGTCCTTTGATGCCACATGTAGGTTTCATGAAGAGTTGTTTTGAAGCCTCTTATCCCCTGTTACTGCGCAGCGCCATGCTGAAAATGGGCGGAGCAAGCAGGCCTGGAAGATGGCTGGGACACACCCACCTTAGTTATCTGTTTTAGTTTGGCTGATAAAGTTTACTTTACATCCGCTCTGATCAAATCGTTCCAGGCATCCTAGAATATCACCACCAGAGTTGACATAGAAGGGCCGTGAAATGCTCTGAGATGGAAGTTGCTCAACAGAAGACCCAACAGCCGCGAGCCCATGAGCTGGAGGTGCTCCAGCAGGGTTCCTCTGGTTCCCCAAAACGTGACTTGTTTTACTGCTTTTCCCAGTCAGATTTGAACAGAAGCAGCTTCAGACTGGCGGTTCTGGTTCAATCTGCGGCAATGTGTTTTCCAGGATCATGTTAACAGGCTGAGGCAGATGTTACACACCGTTGCAGTTGATGTGCAGAGGTTTGTGCCTCCTCTTTTAGTGCCATGCTTGTTGTGAAAAAAGAAAAACAACAATAAACATCTGAACCTGGGGCCTTACTATCAGACATATACAACCTCAGATGAACATATAACACAACTTTTATTATTGCTCTATTTTTTTCTCTTATAAAAAATTGAAGAAAAAAAAGTACATAAAGAAAAGACAAGCATTTAGGCACTACTAAGTACCCCCCATAAATCAAAAACTTGTAGATTTACCTTTGAGTGCCATAACTTTTCCTGGTCATTTTCTTGATGACTTTATCCGTCTATTAATGACATCATCGTGGTTGTGTATTAACCTTCGTTCCTACTTCTAAGCAGTTGTGTTGTTGCTGTTCTCTCCTCTTTGCTGTCCTCTTGACCCCCAACCAGTTGAGGCAGGCGCCCGCCCTTCCTGACTCTGGTTCTGCCAGAGGTCTCTTCCTGTTTAAGGGATGTTTTTGCTTTCCACTGTCGTCTGGTGCTTGCTCGGGATGGGGGATTGTATCTACAAATGTTTTGATGCAATCTATTGGTTTCCTTAGCGAAGTAATAATTATTATTGTTATTTAATTGGCTTTGTATTGATTGGTCTAATTTGGGCGAGTTGAATTGTATTGTTGAAGTGCCTTTTGATGACTTTTGTCATGATTTATACGAATTTATACGAATAAAGCTGAATTAAATCGAATCTGTTGAAAATTATTACATTAAGGATGTTTTTTTTTTTTTTTTGCTATATTTTCTATTTAAAATAAATGTTAATGGCACGGTGAATAAAGTTGTATTTTGTCATTCATCTGAGGTTGTATTTGCCTAATTCTGAGATCCACAATAATCAGAAGATATTCAATAGGTTTATACACAAAAAGACCTGGGATGAAAAGAGGAGCTTCCAGCTCATCCTAACATCATTTCTTAAAAATTCCAAAAGGAATTTCTTTTTTACATATGTAACTACCTGTAGTCTTTTGTATCGTGTCTTATAATATTTATTAATGTAATAATTCTGGGGACATTTCCGGATGCGCGGTTGTTAACGCGGCCGGTCAGCAGTCATCCGTTAACTGTCCTCAGCAGGGCTGGTTGCTGTCGGTTACTGACATTCAGCCAAGCGCTGTCCTGAAGCAGAATCCGTTGAGTGACTCAGATTCCTGTTTGAGGATGTTGGCAGGTTTTTCTGGTTGGCTCAGGCGCCCATGACATGTTTCCTCTAAAGCCCGGTTACAGTGAAAGAAACGGGTTATGCTTCTGCAGGGTTGTGCATGACTGTCTCTCGTTGACCTCTGTGACACACATCTGATCAAGTAACGTTCATTTGTCTCAGGTATGATGTGAGGTTCTTAAAATAAAAAAAGACGTTTTGACGCGGTTTACTGAAACAATACATAGTTTGCCACAAAGGACTTTACATGAACTGTGAGGAAGAATGACTTTCATTTGGTGATTGCTGCCAAAACAAGGTAAATACATGTTACTCAGACTGAAGTATTTCTTGGAATTGTGTATCAGTGACTCATCTGGTGGGTCAGGATTCAAACGAGGGCTGTGAGGTAAAGGTAAAGCTCCCAGATAAAGCTGCATATTTGTGAGTCTTTCAGGAACTACTTCTCAGTTGGTTCCCAAAGTCGGACCAGTCGAGAACCACTGGTGATCTTGATGCCGGCTTCACGATCAAATTGATTTCTTTGGTCTAATCTGGCATTAAACACTCACGTAATAAAACCGGCTGACATAGAGCCATGTGATCCACGTTAACGCCATCTCTGCAGCATGAAGCACGCAGCAACTTTAATCTTTGTTTTTGAAAGGACCAGTATTTCTTCTAATCTAACGCCAAACCCTCATTCTATTTTTTTGCTTTTTTCCCAGTGACAGCACGTGTGAGCAGCTTTTGTGCCTCTCCTCTCTTTGGACTCCTTTGTAACCATGTTCAGTTTTTTTAATGCAGGAAGATGCTCAGAATTTTAGGTTAGGTTTTAGTGCATTTTCTCCTCAGGACGAATCCAGCAATTCAAGGTGGGTTTGTTTATACTGTCACTAAACATCTGTTATCCCATCAACAAGTTGCGTTGTATCAGTTGCTTATTATTCCGGATAATCACCACCCCCTCCCAAAAAAAAAAAAAAAAAAAAAAAATCTGCATCAGCTAAAGAGTTGCTGATGAGGTTTGTGTCATGAACCAGTTTGGTTGGTGGAGGTTCTCTTCCTTGTGAATGCAGAGTTCCCTACATTCCCTACATTTGGTATAGGATGGTCATTCTAGTTGTCTGAAGTTCTGCTGTGGGATCACTGGGACCTGCAGACCTCAGGTGAGCTACGCAGCGTGCATGAAGCTCCCTTCTCTGTCAGTTGTAATTACGCACACTGAGAAGAGGCAGTTACGAGCCGCTGCAGGGCGTGCAGGCTGCTCTGTCCCCCCATCTGTACGACACCAAAAGCATGCAGATAAGTTTCTTCAAACAAATTCACAAAATAAGATGACAAAGTCAAACAAAGCAGCCATTTATAAACCTTAATCAAACCAACACGCATGGCCAAGCCTCCATCACTGAACCTTTTCAAATCATAATCTGGTTTGTTGCATCATATACAATTTGATGGCAAAGCTATCACAAATATCATCAAAGGATGTGTTTTTTTCACAAATGTTCTATCTAATAATAACAATAATAATGATAAATTTTTTTTATCGGCACCTTTTACTCAGGGTCACCGTGCAGATAAAAGCAGAATGCACAATAAAGACAATAAGATCCAGACTGTATAAATAAATATAAGAAGTGATAATAGATAAGAAATAGATAAAACAATGATGATAAATAGACAAGTATGGACAATAGTAGTTGTAGTAATAGTCATATGTACATACATAAACACATATTAAATCTGACATTTGTTGTGGTGACCCCTGATATGGTAAAAACAGAAAGAAGCATTACGCAAACTGACATTTGTCGGGTTTCTTCTCAGATTTAGTTGTTTTGTAGACTGTTGCATCATTCATGGTTTTATGAGGAATCTTTTCTGCCTTTAAGCTCCTCTGATTCTGTGATCCAGTCAGTCTTGAACGATTTATATCTGTCCAGTTTTAATTATAAGGTTTATATGATTATAAATAACATATAGATATTGCAATTTTGAATATGTATATTCATATTTTCCATTATATTGTTTGTTATTCTTGACCATAACTCATAACTTGACCATAACTCATAACTAATTTTGATACAATTTCAGAACTCCCTCCTGTTATTGCGTTTCTTGTGTTTCTTGTCTTCCTTCATACCTGCTTTTTCTAGGTACATTTTATTATTAGCAAAACCATAAACACTGACAGTCATGTGACTCTTTCAGTTAAATGATGCAAGTAACCTGGAGCAATTTCAGTGCACGAGGACCGAAGTTGCAACCCAAAGCTGGACCCTCTTAATCTAAATTATACCTTGAGTTAATTGTTTGGTTAAATTTATTTTTAAAAAGAGATTTTGTAAAAGCATCACCTTTCAGCGTTTATACAGAAATGTGCACATATCTGTTTAAAGAGGAACGTTACGTCAAAAGCACCGTTAATCCACATAAGTGGCTTCTCAGATTCCACTGCAGAATACGAGTGCGATACAATAAAACGTGGTGAGGAAAGAAATCATGAAAAAAACACAAATACAGTGTCTATGTTCAGTGTTAAATGTGTGCCATAAGGTGAATAGGTGATATTACTTCAAGCACTATGGTTGGAAATATTTAGAAAAATCGTTGTATCATGAATTTGTTATTAAAATAGTCAAGTCCAATCTACGGGTCTGACTTGACCGACCAGTTTAAACTGGTTAGGCAGGAGTCTTTGCAATATATATGAGCACTGGCAGAAAAGGCCTTGAAAGAGCTCAGTACTATAATGCTATAAGCATTAATAGATGATTTATTCTTTTTTTTTTTTGTTCTTTTTTTGCACTTTGTTTCTGTTGTTGTCTGCAATTACATACCTTCGTTTTTTATTTTGTTTTTGTTTGCTCATGCCGCCGCCGTCTGCTTGATGTTATTATCCCACAGCTCACCGTGCACACAACCTAACGAGGCTGCTAAGATTTCTGTTTGTAGACAAACGCCAAATCCTGCTGCTCGCCACATTTCCCAGTATTCAAACTCAGTATGTTCCTGACTTTAACTGTCACACCTTTTTAACTTCACATCGGCAGTTTTTCAGACTTATTTTGACGACATCATCAGGCTCATTTACTGAGACTCCTGCAGAGTAACGTGAGATTTTACATCCAAACCATTTATTACTTTAAGGGATCTACTGATCACTGATCTAGAGATCTACTGGATTCACTGGAGACATATTATTAGATATATTATAAAAACATTTTAATCTGCTGCTGTTCTCAATGTAAATGTAATGTTTTAATAATGAATTTTTTCCTTCCTTGGTCCCCTGCATTTAGGTCCAACCCCCTTCAAACTCAAACTCACAGCACAGCAGAGTGTATTTATTTACTTCTACACCAGGAAGGGTAACGTGAGAAGGATCCACAAACCCTGCGTGGCAGTTTGTACAGTACCACTATGCAGTGCAGTGTCTCCTCTTGTACCTTGCGCACACTCAGCTGGCGACAGTGAGGGTTACTATGGTTACGAGGACTTCCTTTGTCCAATGTGAAGCCTGAAACTTTCTCAGTTTTTCATTCAGTGACCTTCTGACTACAGCTATTTCCATTCACACTGACAAATGCCACACTGGACCTCCACACACAGACTCTCCCAAACCATCAGTAAACCATAACCTCAGTTTACGCTTAAGCCGAACCTGGAACCTGCACGTCAGCATCAAACTGCATCAAACCTCCTAAACTGCAGGATGTCTAGTCATTAAGATCTGTAGTCAAGAGGTGTCAGGTTTGGGGTGATTTGTTCTACCTTCTTTTAAATGTAATCATAGTTTTATCAACTTTTTTTTAAAACTATGTATGTGCAGTAGTTTTGATTCATTTTTGGGTCGTGGGTGTTACAGCTACTGCTCTGATCAGGAGCAGGAGGGGAGGTGTGAACATCTTGTTTTTCTGCGTGTGCTCGTTCTCTCCCGGGATGATTCTGATGCAACATCCACCAAGCGAAGCCCAACTCTCCGGGTAGAAGAGCCGGGGGGTTTTTGCTCCTCGTATGCTGCTTTTTACAAGATGATTGTGACAGAAACCTGTGTCATTGTGTTTTTCTAGACACACAGACCATCTGAGATTCCACACTTGTCATAAGACACATATTTCCCTTCACTTAAACTTCTCTTTGGTTGATAATAAGTGTCCCGAGCAGCCACGAGTCAGTTCATAGCCCCCTAACTCCCCCATAACTCCCTGGAAACCAACCACACCTTTGTGCTTGTGCTTTGCACTTCAATAACCTACTCTGTCTTTTTCTCAGTCTTTTGTTAGTTCCTGAGTTTCTTTTTGACTTACATTTCTGGTTCTTGATTTCAGAACCTAAACATTTTAGTCTGCTGTTCTTAATGTAAATTTACTCTTTTAATAATGAACTTTTCCTTCCTTGCTCCCCTGCATTTAGGTCCAACCCCCTTCAAACTCAAACTCACAGCACCGCAGAGTGTATTTATTTACTTCTACACCAGGAAGGGTAAAGTGAGAAGGATCCACAAACCGTGCGTGGCAGTTTGTACAGTACCAATATGCAGTGCAGTGTCTCCTCTTGTACCTTGTGCACACTCAGCTGGCGACAGTGAGGGTTACTATGGTTACGAGGATTTCCTTTGTCTATTGTGAAGCCTGAAACTTTCTCAGTTTTTCATTCCGTGAAAAATAATAAGTGTCCTGAGCAGCTATGTGTCAGTTCATAGTCCTCTTTTAACTCCATGGAAACCAAACACACCTTTGTGCTTGTGCTTAACACTTCAATAACCCACTCATGCCACAACTTCTGAACCCCCCCACCCCCCACCCATTGTATTTGACCTGCTGTTGTCTGGGCCCACAGTCCCCCTGTTGCAGCAAGTTTGTTAAGAAGGTGATCATTATGATTCCTATAGGAGAACATATACAGAGGGAGCTGCAGCAGATGGGAAAACTAAGGAGGAAGCAGGTAATTATGGCCTGATGGACCCCAGAAGCCTTTGACTGGAGATTACCTCACCCAAATGAAGATGTAAAGTGGGTTTTAGATATGTAGACATTATTTAGAAACCATAAATAGCAATTTTCTTTGTTTCTTTCAATATTTTTCTCACCTTTAAAGGAAAATGTTGCAACGTTTTCATCGATCTTGCACCTACGTACCAAATCATCTCTGTGGATAAGTTTGATGCTGGAGCCAGTTTTGCATCTTGGTTTGATTTGAAAAAACAAGTCAGGAAGAAACGTAAGCATGACTGGCCTTGTTTCCTGCACTTGGTTCTGCAGCCACTCACTGCATGCAAAGTTATTTGCATAGGAAAATTTTCAGGAAAAGTAGAGCTGAGGGTGATCAATCTCCAGGTGATTAAATTTTACGAAAAGGTGACGTCGATGGTAATGCTCAGCTATGTGAGCCACTCAAAATGGCTGTCTTAACTGGGTCCCATTTGGTCCAAATGAACCCAAGCAGGCAACATGGCGCCAATATGGAAGTGATGGAGAATCCAATATTTCATCCTTTTTATACCTCAGACGAGCACCGCATACAAATCCTGGCTGGGAAAGTGGTGTTATGTGTACTGCTGCACTGAATTATCTGACTTCATTGGTGCTTGTGGCACAAACAAAGGTCCCATTAGGTAGTGAATGAATTCAGATTGTCATATAGAAACTGAATGAAATGTTTGTAGTGCCGGAGTGAAGAATAATGGTGGGAAAATAGTCCAAACAGACTTTTATCTTGTGGCTGCGGCTTCCGAGCATGCGGCATATATGATTTACCGGTAGACGCTCTCTTCCACTCACAGTGTAACTTATTTGCATTTGATGCAAATATCAACTGTAGATGTGCTGCAGCGATGATGCAGCTTAGACAGAAGGGACAAAAGCATATATGAGTGTATATACAGTACATTTGTAAATGTGCTTTACACAAAAGAGCTCTGACTTTGAGTGGTAGACCATGGGATAACTCAGCGTTTTCCTGCCTGGCACGTGAAACTATGATTCTGTGAAGAAGCACCTTGTTCTTCCACCTGGTTTACTCGAGGGTCTTCATACATGACTGTGTCACGTGAAGGTTCATTTCTGGTTTATAGAGAAGAATTTTGAAAGATTTCTTTCTTCATGTGCACATTTGTTTATGTAGTCCAGCTGCAAGACTTTTTTGCTTACAGAGTCCTGCTCCCATCCATTTCTAAATTACACGGGTGATTCAAGAGACTGTAGCTCAGCTCTTCTTGTCCTCACACTGCAGAACAATGTAAAAAAAAAGACATGAGCGGAGGTAACAGGCAGGATCAGTCGTGCATTCTGGGTTTCATATGGATCTAAACTTGTCACGATAAACCGGCTCGTTATCGGCCCGTTTGCTCTCTGAGTTCCTTTTATTTTTGGCCTCTCATGACTTATCTTCTCTTGACCCGCTGATTATTATCTGTGATTAATATCCGCCTCCATTGCCATCAGCATCACCTCCACTGCCCACAATGCAACAGGTGATCCTAAGTCCATATAAAACAGTAATTGTGACAGTCACAACCAGTCAGTCCAGCTAATGAAGAATCCAACTTCATGACACACAAAGGAATTTCAAGTTCAGAGGGTCCCCCTAAAGACACAGAGGTCCAGGAATTTCTCTGGTCACTTGTAGCTCCAAAAATGCAAGATTGCTTCACCCAACTACAAGACCTACAAGAGGGAATGGGTGACGGCATCATTTCTATGTCCTCCTCTCTGAATCAGTTTATAGATTAAATATGCTAGAAATAATCAAGACTGAGTCTTGTTGTATGCAAACCTGTACAAGAAGTGATATTTTCCACAGGTAAAGACAAGAAATAAGGGAATTTCCCAACAGGGTTTTTTTTTATTTAATATTAAATACAGGATTTGTTTGAGTGCTGGAAGTTGATTAAAATCTCCAGCCACAAAAATGTCTTGCGTGATTAATGAACAGATGACTTGAAGATGGTGAGAACAGATCTCTCCTCATAATAGTTTGAATAAAGCACAATGTTGAATGATGATAATAACAGTGTGAATATGTTAGGGGAGGCTGTGACTGTGATGCACACTTGCACACACTTACACACCCTTCTTTTAAGTGTGTGTGTGTGTGTTTGTATGCTGGCGTGGTCCCTGTCTGCGGTTCCCCCCCACATGAATAGAGCCGGGCCTTGTGCAGTCGACAGCTGTCTCCTTTGAACGCCCAAAGACAAAAAAAAAAAAAAACAACCTTAAATCCAGCGAACTCCCTCTTTCATGTGTTCATCTGATACCTCTCGTCCTCATCGTGCTGTCACTCCGTTCAGCTTTTCAGCGTCGAGGCTGCAGCTCGTCACCACGCCGCGTTTGACCTGTCGAGTCCGTGGACTCATTTCCCTTCGAGGAAGTGTTTGAGTAGTTTTCACAAAATAAAAAACTGAAAAATAACCGAATGGTATTTATGTGTCTCTTTACAGAAGAATTGTGGTAGATATTTGCAAAACAAATTCAAGAGGACGTTCAGCTCTTCTGTGTATACTGCTCTGTCAGTATTATTTAGCTTTTTATGCTCAAGGAAGCAGTCTCATACAGAGAGTAACGCAACTGCTTAACTAACGTACATCAGGATGCTCCTTATGTCTCTTCACAGACAGAGAGAGCTCTATAGTCATGCACTTTCGTATTAGTCACACAATAGAACGAAGCTGTAGCAGTGAATCATGAGTTCAACATATGTCTAACAGCAGTCCTGATTACACATGCAGGCAACAAAGCGCCGGTTATTCACACGAGGCACTTAAACCATCATAAGACACATAAATTGGGTCACAAAAAGTTAAATAACAAATCTTTGCAAAATGATAACATCAAATAATAGTAATTTTTCAATCATACATGTATTTATTTTTTATTTTCTTCACTTCTCATGGCACATTTTTGTGTGTTTTGCCTTGCACATATGAGACGCATCAAAGCAAGTCTTCTGATGTACCGTCCTCATGAACCCCATACCCTTTAAGTAAAAAGAACTTTAAATAAAAGCTAAAAATAACACTGAGTTTTTGAAAGAAGAAACGGGAGTCTGGGCGGTGTGTGTGATAACCCAGGCAGGCAGCCCTTGGTGCGTCCGACTACCTCCCCATTCACTGAGGGTAATTAGAAAATCATGAGGGCAGGAGCTGCCAGGCTTTATGTGCATGTGTGCATGTGGATGTGTGTGTGTTTGTGCCAGCAGGCCACAGAGTGTGTGTTTAGCCTGTGCACTAGGAGGCAGAGGCCTAATATTGTACCAGGCAAAGGTTTCCACCGAATCGCTCTTGCATAACTGTGAGTGATAACACCGGCACATTCCTCTCAACACACATCACAGCTGCCAGCATCTTTTCCTTGGTTTTTCCCAGCTCGCATTAAATACAGTCCGCCTCGGAGCTCTGGGTGAACCGCAGAGTCTGAGTGTCCTACTTTGAGCTCTTCAAGAGGAGATAGGAGCAAAGTTGGCGGTTTTCAAGGATTCCCTAACTGCCTACGTGAAAAGATGGAGAGATTTGGGTGATCTTCCAGACTAGAAGAGGTCACATTCATCAGGAGGTAGGTGCCGAGTTATAGCTGCAGGTGTTCCCACATTTTACCTTCCATCCTACAGGGAAACAGACTGGGGAGATGGACGGGGAGATTTGTCTAAGGGGAAAATCATATACTCTGGGTAAATGTTTCTTTTATTTAATCCCTTACAAGCTGCACTGGAGATAAAGATGGATCTTGTTGGCACATTTGCTCATAGTTCTGTGTTCTGCAAGGCTAAAATGTAAAATGTTCATTTAGATATAACACCATGCTGTGTGTTATTGGCCATAAAACACCAGCATCGCTTCAGATCAGCGCATACACTCTGACTGCTTCTACACAGCCTTCACCTGCATTCCCAACACTTCCTTACCCATCATCTGATGAGCAGCTGGTCCCCATGATGCCTTCTCCCCCATAGGCTCCCACAGAAGCGTATCACACCCAGCTGCATGTGTCTGATTGGTTCAAACAACTATATGGACCTTCTAACCCGGCATCTGGACGGTGTGATGTTTACAGAGCGGCGCCCGAATCCAAAGTGTGCGCTTGGAGGGTTGTAAAACGCTGGCCGAGACAGCTGAATGCGTTAATGTGTAGCTTTGTAGCAGAGCGGCTGAGATAATGTTTAGGCCCACTGGACTTTGATCATCATTTTATTCTGATTCATATAAAAGCGTCAAATGTGCTGATCATTTACTTACTTGTAGCAAGTTTGAGTCACGCTGGGACGAAGACAGAGTGGGGATTTTCCAGCCCTGTAGCTTTTTAGAAGTTATCAGATTCACTTGACTTCTACTAATCATTTCACATCATCCTAAAGTTTGTTTTTCTTTTGATAACTGTGTCGAGAACTTTGTATTGCACTGATGATGAAACCTTAAAACACAGTTACACTTGTGACTAAAGTCTTTATTTCACTTACATAGATTAGACATGCAGCAAACGTTTTACTATAAAGCACTGGATGAGCTTATCAATAGGCTGTCAGTAGTATTATTGATTAACGTGTCTTAGTCTAATGGTGGGACTCGGCTGAAGTTGGCCAACCTTGAAAACATTAAAGGAGCAGTGTGTAATGTGAAGCCAAAATTTAAATTCCTACTCCGCCCTCCGACCAAGATGGGGGCGGTATAGCTGTGGAAAGTGAGTTGGTCTGCCCTCGCAAGAGAAACGAGAAAACGCACAGTTCAACATCGACAAATCGACAAAACGACAAATCTATGGCGCCAATTCAACGCCAAATGAATTGTGAATCGAAAAACAAAATCTGCAAATCAAAACGCAGAATCTGTAACCATGAAATCAAAGTCATTGTTCTCAGTTACACTTCACTGTTCTCGATATCATTTCTGAAACTATCTCTGTTTCCGAGTTGTCTTTCTTAGTTGTGCTTTTTTTTTTTGTTTTTCCTTAAGCTCAAATGGGAACTAGGGGGCGGTACTTACATGACTGGCAACAGCTACAACCACAAACCAGTTCTTTGTGTCATCAAGTTGTACTGAGGCTGCTACGTTGCTCGCTACCACCACACTTGGCAAAAACTGGTATTACAAGACTGGACGCCCAAATCTAGTTATTTAGCACGTTATTGCGGAAGATATCTCAGCAGCTAAAAATACAGTCATAAGTTTTTATGCCATAACTGCACTTATTTATTCTTCCTCTCTTGCAGTTTCTAGGTTATTTTGGGGATATTTTGACCTACAGTTTTACACATTACTCCTTTAAAAATGAAAATCATCATAGTGCATACTTTTTTTTTTCTCCTTCTATTCTTGTGTGGGATGGATGAATATCTTTTATCTCCCTGCCTCCCTCACAGCTTAGGTCAGAAGTATATTTTGGTCATGGCCATCAGGATTACAAAGAGCTGTGTGTTTCCCCAAACTATAAATCACACTTAATTGCATCCATTTTTTTTCTATGATGTTTTTATATAAGGATTTTAATGTAGAAATATGAAGTCTCTTCAGTTTATTTCTATAGCACCTCAAACACCACACACACACACACACACACACACACACACACACACACACACACACACACACACACACACACACACACACACACACACACACACACACATATATATATATAAAGGCCAAGTAAATGTGCTCAAGCTGGAGAAAAAGTCAATGTATATATGACACTTCAAGCAGTGAAGAACTATAAATGAAGTGGTTTTAACAACTTAGCAGCTGAGCAGCTGATATGGAAAGAAGAGTTATGTGGAGTCACGGAGTCATGAAGTCACTGAGTTTTGGAGTCAGAGTAAAACTTGATGCAGCAGCACCAGTTTCTCAGCATCCTGGTGGTTTTTTTTGGAATGAGGACTGGATATTTAGAGGGAATTTGTGGTTGTTTCAGAGCTTTTTTCTGCTTAAAAACATGGTGGTGTTATGCTTATAAAAAAATGTATCAGAGAAGGCAAAGAAATACGAGTCTTTCTGGTCCCGTTTTCTCGATTTATCACAAATGATAATCCTTCTAAACTTTTTATGGCATCTAGTAGTATTTTCCTGCAACTGTACACCATTAAATATCTGAAGAAGTCCTGCTGTCATTACATCAAGATTATTATTTTTATATTTTTTTTACAGATGCATGTTGATCTTGAAATCTTACAAACATCAGCGACATTTAGTGACTTTAAAAGAACCTGTGATGGCGTGTGATTCTGTTTCTGTCGTGGAGGAAGTGCAGAGGTACATGCGAGGATGCTGGGTGGAAGAGCGCGGTGTTTCTTGGTAACTGGTCCCAGCGGGTTACTTCCTGTTGGTGTCTTCACCTGAACCCTAGCTCCCCGGGGAACTTCCACATCACAAACACGTCTTGCATCATTAGTGTGACCTGCTGTTACCCTGCAGCCTGAGTCCATGATACACTCGGTGGGAGAGATCAGTCATTACAATACAACGTTTAATGGCTTCACAGAAAGCTGTAGCTCCATGAAGGTCATAGAGAAGCTGAAACAGCCACGATAGAAAAAGCTTTTAACTTATTTCCACGCGTTATCTGGCTGTGCCTGCTTTTTGTTTTCCTGTTCAACAATGTTGCAAAACAGGTTAACATGTATTATGTGACCATCTTTAGTAAAATTATTGTCTGAATCTTTAAAAGGTTTCAGCTTTGCCTCATGAGGTAGAGTTGGAGGAGTGGCTTGCAGAGTCCACATGCAAAAGAGTCCTCGTTTCGTATAGAAACATTAACCAAAGAAAGCAAATAGATTAAAAATGCCACATGAATATTTGTGTGATTGGGTGAAGAATGTGTGACGGAGGTGTAGACCGATAAACGTAAGTGGGTGGATGAAGAGGTTTGTGCTATCAATGTAGTTAAAGAGAATAATTGGCTCATAACGTCCAGATTAAGGATTTTGGATAAACTACATTTTTCTCATAATAGTTTTATAACTTCCAGCATAAAACTACGTTTGCTGGAGATGTTCCTGACTAATCTAAGCTGTAAATTCACATATCGCACCCGACAACAGAGACATTTGACAAAGAGCTACACGCACCTCATCTCGTGCTCTTAGACTTAAAAAGGCTCACGCAATTTCTGCCGGTGCCATTCATTCAGTTTGTCATACCCGGACCAACCAACACACACATGTACTAAAGCATATAGCTCTTCCCCTCAAAATCTTTGTCACGGCTGTTATACTAATGTCTCCGTAAACACATTACAGTAAGCTAATTAAATGAGACCAAATGGAAGGTCTTTTGGAGGAACAGACAGGTGTGTTTGGAGACGGGACGCTATCATGGCGCCTCATAATACCCTTAAACTGAACGCACACAAACCCAATAAAGACCAACAATGTCAAATTTGGCTGCAAGAAAGGCGCGGCTGATATGCTGTTTAACAACCGGGACAATGAATGATGACCTTGAGGTCAGCGTTTACGCTCATTTCCTAAACAAACTGTAACGTCTCGACCGTGAATGACTGAAACTTGACCCGGCCAGCAGCCCTGCAGGTGTGTTTGACAGCCAACAAGGGGCCGACGTTGGTACCTGCTGGCTGTTTGTGTGATGTTAGTGAACATAGTCCGGCTTTAGGAAGCAGGACTTTATTCAGCGACATTGAACTTCTTCCTCTCACGAATATGTACTTTTGCAGTGACAACGACTCTTAGTAACAGCACCTTTGATGCCGTCATGCATTTCTCTGCTCAGGTTTATGACTATATTTTAAAATCATTAACCACAAAGCACACCATTTTTTTTTTTGTTTTCCCAGTTATAATTACATCAGCCTGCATACTTGACGCAAGCTGATACAGAATAAGTACCAGGATGGCACATTGTTAAGGCATCCGTTAATATCACATGTTTAAAACAGTGTTATCTGTTGTTATTGACCACCTGAAAAGGATAACGGACATCTGAGACATTTCAGATGCCTACCGCCAAGTAAATATACTTAGTTAAGTACTTCATTAAAGGGTATTAAAGTTTTATCCAATTTCAAATCAATCACATGTAAATGTTCAGAATAAATGACCCTGACAATTTCAGTAAGACTTGTGTTTTAGAGGAAGGATGGAGGATAAATGATGCTTAACCTCTTAAGTTTGTATGTATCAAAGTTAATAAATACATTTCTGATACATCTGCACCTCCGGCATTATCAATACAAAAAGAAGAAAAACAAAGTGTCATGCAATAAAAAAATTCTAGAAATAAAAATATAAAATACCCAAATAAAATTGCCCAATGTACTTATATAGTTATAGATATATAAAAAAATGAATAAGAAAACTGTTGACAACATATTTTTTTTTTAGTATTTATGTTTTTAACGTCAATATATCATAAACACTTCATAAAAAAAGGATTTTCTGTGTATTATTTCATATTTCCAGCATTACAGTCTTCCTGTTTTGTGTATTTCATCTCTTTATATTAATGAAAAATGATTCATACACTTCAGATTTAACAACATTTAATTTTAGCTGCATGTAGGTCCAGATAGCACCCAAAAATACATACAAAGTGCATCTTTTCGGATCTTGATTAGACACAGCATCTGTGGATAATTCAGTTAATCTCGGGCTGATTTCAGTGACAGTTTGGCCATAAAGTAAGAGGTGAGGAAAACAGGTGTGTTGTGGAATAAGATGTGGTAATAATTGGTGTACCTCAGTCCTCTTCCCTATAGCAACATGCCCCATTGGAGATTATGGGATACGACTGCACCATCCACACACACCATCCTGCCCTAAATCCTTCGGGGCCAATTACCCGCTGCTGATGGCAGGCGGCAAGTCAGAGCATGGCAGCAGTTGCCAGAGTGCTTGTGTGCACGCTGCTCCCTTGGTGATTTTCAGGCTTTGTGAAAAGAAGTGGGGCTCAGTTTCCCTTTTCAAAGATGGGACATAGTCAAAAGTTTGACATACATCTATATAAGCATGTTTTGTATCACAAGGAAAAAAAAGTTTGAACAACCAAACAAAGATAAGATGTAGTCCATGTTTTCTTCATTGACTGTGACGCAGCGAGGGGGCTCTGCTGTGGTAGACAGGATGTTAATTGGCGAGAGACTTCGTAGAAATCAGTGGTTGAGTGGTGATCAGGGTAATGAGGGGCCTATAAACATCACACCTGGGCTAACTCCTCCAATTTCCTTGAAGACAATGTAAATCTCTGTAATTATCCCATCGTCACCTGAGCAGAAGGGCCGCGCCAGAAGACAGGTGGATAAAACAACATAAAAGAGCGAATAGACAGATGCTCCATATTGAGTGATAAGGCCTTTAATTTGGAGATACCTGTGGGAACAGCGGCTATTGACAGCTTTGCATCATGTCTGTGACATTTTTAGAGACTATGCAAAGATTGTTTTTCATTATTCATCACTGATGAATATGTTATAAGCTGGAGCATGTTGTGTTGTTGAAGATCAGTTTCGGGACCTGTCTGGTTTACAGTACAAGGTGTCTTTTTACTACTAGACAAACAATACCAAGTATCAGCATAGCACGCCATCACAATGACGTGTTTACTGATGGTTATCCATTTCTGTCCATTTGCAAACACATTTTATTTTCTACTAATACAGTCTCATTACAACATATAAGTCAGAAAGTGTGTATATTAACACCCCAAATGTTTCTTACCATAGGAACATGAATGGCATCAATGATACATACTGAGCAGTATAATTCTTTCTCTTTAGATGGGTTTGTAAAGGAGATGCCCATATTATTCTGTGCATAAACACGTTTTGACTGCTGGATGAATTATCATAATAGTTTACAAAGACATTTATGCTCCTTACAGGACGGCTCAAACATACAGTCTATGTTTATCTGGGATATTTGATCATGTTGTTTAGAATGTAATACCTGCTAAACAAAAGACATTTCCCAAATCCTCCAGACAGGTTCCCTGTTTACAAAATATTACAATTATAATATGTCTTTGTAATTATTATTATTTTTCTACTCAGTCTTGCATCAATCTCAAAGTGATTCAATGCAGTTTTTTTTCTTTACAGACTGTATTTGCATGCATTTCCTGCTTTGCATGAAGCACCTGGTTCAGTTTATTTCAGGGCTGTGTGATAAGTTTGTAAACTTCACGTTGGCCCATTTATTGGCAAGAGCGGATCATGGATAAGTGTTGGTTTAAAGGTTTAAGAGGAATCAATACACCCCACACACAGTCTTGTTCCCACTTTAATATCAATTAATGAAAACACCAGAAAATATATGCATCAGTACTGATTTATTTGACTCCTGAAACATCTCAAAGAGGCTACACACATTATTAAAGGGTAGCTGAGGAGTAGTAGGTTGAGATGGAAGGTCACCACATTGATCCCCAGCCCTGTCATGTGGCAAAATGTTCCTGTGGAGGACATCCTGCCTTGTTCAGTACAAAAAACATCTAATCTATCTTCTCCTAATGACTATAGATGTGTAGCCCTAACATCTCACACCATGACAGTCCTGGAGACTTTTATTGGCCCACCTGAATAAGCAAACAATTACCTTCTAGGACCCACAGCAGTTTGCTTATCGTTGTACGGTTGGAGTTGAAGATGCCATCATACACCTGCTTCAACGAACCAACAGCCATCTGGACAAAGCAGGCAGCACTGTGAGGATCATTTCCTTCAAATTATTGTTCCATTTTTCCAGTGCATTAGCCAACATCCAGCCTTCTTGAGCAACTCAAGAAGACACAGGCGGATGCCTCCACAATCACCTGGACTACTGACTACCTGACAAACAGACCACAGTTCATGAGACTGAATGGCTATTTGTCTAACCAGGTGGTCAGTAGCAGCGGAGCACCACAGGGCACTGTACTCTCACCACTCATCCTCACGCTCTACACCTCAGACTTCCAGCACAAGTCAGAGTCCGAGTCATCTGCAGAAATACTCAGATGACTCCGCAGTTGTGGGGTGTATCAGCCTGATGAACATCAGGCTGAGTACAGATGGTCTGGTGGACCGTTTAGTGGCATGGTGAGAGAACAATCCTCTCATCTTGAATGTTAAAAAGACAAAGGAGATGATTGTGGTTTTTATGTGAGCCAGAATGAACTTAAATAGTTTTTCCATCATGTAAGAAGAAGCGAAGGTTGTGGAGGAGTATGAATACCTTGATGTTCACCTAAACAAACAGACTGACTGGAGATACAACCCTGATGCTGTTTATAACAAATGACAGAGCAGGCTTTACTTCTTCAGAAAGGTTAGGTCCTTCAGTGTTTGCAGCAAGATGTTGTAAATCTTCTGTAAGTCTGTTGTAGAGAGTAAAATCACATCTGCAGTCATCTGCTGGAGGAGCAGCATCAGAGTCAGTGACTTAAAGGAACTGAACAAACTGACACAGAAAGCTGACTCTGTTCTGGAGCCTCTGGAGATGATTTTGTGAAGGAGGATTCTTAATAAAACGAAGCTCATGGACACCTCTGAGCATCCTCTTCACAACACAGTGACTCAGCAACAGTGTCTTCAGTCAGAGGCTTCGTCAGATCTGTTGTAACACGGGCTGCTACAGGAAAACCTTCAACGACTCTTTGAAGAGACTTAAATCATGAACACGACTGCAATAATTAATTTTCCTTCAGGGATTAGTAAAGTATTTTTGAACTGAGCTGAATTTGAAGGACACCGAACACCCCATTGCCTGTATTATCCCATTATCATATGGCCTCTATTGTCCCAGCAGCTAAGAGTTCCTGCCACCAGCCTGGATTAATGAGGAGGGTTGTGTTAGGAAGGACATCCTGACAAAAAACAAAGGGCAAAACTATATGTAGAACACAAAGATCGGCTATAATGACCCTTAAAGACCCAAAAGAAGAAGCTTTTGTTGCACAACAGTCTAAACTTGTAATAACCTTCTAATAAACGTAGGTAATAGTGATTATTATGCTTTCACATACTGAAGCCATATAATGATAATCTGTGCTCAGACATCCCGTATTATATCTGTATATAAGTTAAATCATAATTCTTTATGTCTTAGTGGTAAACCGCTTTAAAGGCCCCTTTTTGAATTCGTTGGGATTTTACACTGGCTGATCACAATTAAAACATAATCAAGAGGTATAAAGGAAAAAAACATGCCCAGCTTTACAAGTCACCTTGGATATTGCTTGCGGGTTAGCAAAGGGCTACGTGGAAATGTTCAGAAATAGCACCTTGTGGAAGATAAAACAAACATGAGTCATTGTTTTTCTCATTTGAGAAGCGGCACTCATCCAGCAAGCGCTCCTCAACTCTGCTGCGAGGTTTTCGTGAAGACAAAATGCAGCATATAATCCCTTTCCTTCCAGTAGCTTGTTAACGCAGTAAAACATGTTAACACTCTGACCCTGTGTGACATTTTTACGGTGCAGCTCATCTCTAAATCCTCCGGTTATCTGCTGCTCTAGATACATCCAGTACAGAGACTCGTCCAGGATCGCAGTGTGTTGGGATCAGGTATCAGCAAAGACATAAAACTCTGAGCTAAAGAGCTGGTAGGTGAGTCATGGTCATAATAGAGCAGAATTGAAACTGTAAAAAAAAAAACTTAGATAACTAAAATGATGTAAAGGAAACATCAGCTTGTGAGGTTGGCAGACGTCATATATGTATAGCTCAAGTCACATCTAAGAACTCGACACAACGTTTATATACGAATATTTGTATTGAAACTGTGTGGATTGATTGAAACTTACTTTAAAATGGGATGAATAGGAGTAGAGACAGCACTTTTTACCTATTACATTTGCTTTTGAATGTGTTCCTTACATTAAATAAAAAAGAGAATGTGTCAATAATGTCATTTTTACTGAGTGGAGATGGAATTAACGCTGAAAGAAATAAGTACACATATCAAAGACTGTATAACTACTGGACAACACCTCTGTGTCATCACCTACAAGTTTCAACAACAGTGCTTTTGAAGCCTTTTTTTCTTTGTACTACATGGGGCTATTTTGGGCGGAACAAAGACCTGGGACGCTGGCTGGAACACACCCACCTCAATCAGAGTTTTTGTGTCTGTATATATATATATATATATATATATATATATGTATATGTATTTTTTTGTTTTTTATCATAAGGAATTAGACTTTAGGAATTAGACATTTTACACCCAACATGGCCAGAAAACAGGAAAGACTTTAACATAAATAGTATAATTGTCCCGGCAATAGCTACGCATTTTTCTACAGGCAGACGCACTTAATGGCTGATGTCTCAAAACACACAGACAAAGATTGCTTCGAGTTGACCCTTGAATCAGCTCTCTTTATTTGGCAGTTGAGTCGCTTACATTTTGGCCAAACTTCTCGCTGAGCTTACTGGGTTTTGAGAAGCAGGCGTGTGTCGCACGTATGTGTGGAGTAATGTGGAGGGTTCACTTTGTGAAATACATTCAAAGGACCACAATGGCAACATCCAAACCTAAAGTATGTCTACGTAATTCATCTATGGAAAAATGAGGACATTGGATCAGCATTGCATTTGTGCTTTGTGTCTGTTTGTGTTGCGCACCTGAATCTGGTTGCTCAGCTCTGCTGATGGATGTCCTTACATCCTGTCTCGCGTGACTGGCTGGTCAGATAGCCATCAGTAGCCAAATGAGTTCAGGTCAGGCCTCTGTGCTTCACTCCAAACTTCATTTGGTATGCAAATGAAAAGTCTAAACAAAGCAAACCTTTCAGAAAAGAGCAGTTCACTACCTGTACCCATAAAAACGACTGAACTTTACAAAAGTTTAACAGTATAGTTTAACTTTGGATTTTTAAGCCTTGACGGATTTACTATTAACATGTTGGGATGTCATGGTTGTCCCCCCCCCCCCCCCCCCCCCCCCCCCCGACTGATGCTGTTTTATTGATCCTCTGGGATTAAACACGATTTAACTACAGTTGATGTTTTTTTCTTTGATACTGGTTGGTTAATTCCTTTAAAACTGCTCACTTTACCCCGGAGAAACTCAGGTCATGTTTATTTGTTGAACATACAAAACAGAGATTTTCTGCTTCTGCTTCTTTTTAATGTTTTGGGAAAACAGAAAGAAAGGAAAACTCTTGCAGCCTTCTCTATTAGGGCATCTGTCAATGACAGATACCTACTCAGCCTGAAATAGCTCATAAATCATGGTTCCATTTGAACTAATGGTTTGTGTAAAGCTTTATTTTCATAACTATCTCCAAATTCCAAGGTAAAACTGATAACCTGAACAATATTTTTGCAGTTTGGATCAGTGTTGCACAGACACCTGCTTGTTTCACAGCCCTCTCCCATCTTTGCATAGTCCTGCAGTGACCTGTGCCACGCCCCTACTGAAACAGGATACAGCTCTGGCATTGTCCTCTTTGTAGAGAAACTAATCCTGACAATTACACATCAAGACCGAAAGTGACTGCCCTGTCCAGCGTCAAGCTTAGCTCAGGCCAGGCTTTGGATTAGATGGATCCCTGTGGGACCGTAGGACCGCAACCCCCCACCAGGCCTCTCCTCCTTCACCTCTTACTCATCAAGCTGAGCCAAAACAGCTGGTGTGCCTTTTTCAGGTTTTACTCACTTGCACTTTGTTCACCTGTTGAGCTCGCTATAACTCAGTCAGTTTATTGTTGGAGGGTGAAAAGGTGTGCAGACACAAAAAAAAAAACAGGCAAAAAGAGAAGTTACAAGAGCAAAGGGCAGGTATTTCAGGTTATAGCGAGCTCATGCAGTTGGGAAGTGGGTAAAGGTGTATGCAGGTAATAATACCTCATAGATGTGTGCTTTTGAATGCCTGGCCCCTCTACTTTGTTGGGTTTCACGATATATTTTCTTTGCTGGGACAGGGTGGGTGTGTTTGGCAGTTGATGGAGATTTACTTGTCTATGTGGTAATAGGAACAGAGAAGGTTGTTCCCACAGAAGCTTGAGCTGACATCATAAAAAAACACATACACAACAAGTTACCTGGGGGCGGTTGGGGAGGGCTGAGGTAAGTGAACCGGTGAGTTGGGAGTCGCATGATGGGAGGGGTTAGGAAGGGTTTCGGCTCAACCACCATTGGCTACAAACAGCACAGAGGACACACCTGTGAGTGCCAGAGGCTAAGGAGATTGGCTGTGACCTGAAAATTACACCTGTGGGGGAAAAGAGAAGGAGAAGGCGGGGGGGTCAAGCTACATGTAAAGCAAGCCCTTTACAAATTCAGCCTCTGTCTTCTTGAGGAGCTCAACTGCTTTACACCGCCAAGGAGAGCACAAGGAAAAAAAACAAGTTTTGTTCCGGCAAAAGGACGATAAGTGACACGCTTCAAACTGGTTGGGTTTGTTCCTGGGCTTGGCTCTTTTCACGAGTCTGCAGCTACATCTACCTGAGAAGGACAGCTTTTTCTCTCCTTTACCGCCCCTCCAGAGGTCGACCGTCCTTCAGCAGGAGCAGGAAAGAGGAAGACTAGCCAAAGGGGCGTCAAGAGCCCTCATACAATGATGCCTGTTGTCTTGGGTTTCTGGCTCGCTGACCACACCTGGAAAAGACTGGGTAAATTCACAAAAGTGACTCCTTCTTTGTCTTCATTCTCCACCTTTTAGGTCTTCCTCATAACTTGTTTGCTCAGCGGCGGCATGGTTAAAAACTTAAAGGACATTTTTCCTCTTATGCTAAATGCAGGAAATGAGCGGCGAACGAATTAGGTCATTGTGTTGAGCCCTCGGCGATTGCGTGCTTGTATAGGAGGGTTTAGGTAGTTTCGATGGGAAGCGAAAATAACGTGTATCAAATTCCACCTCCATTTAACTAAAGAAAAAGAAGAGGACACAATAGAAGCCAACGCTCATTCCTAAACTGGATAGACCAGTTGGAGCAGGTGAAGGCAAACTGCCAGACTTGTTAAAGGATATGAAGACAGACGCCGACTCCTTCATTTAGGGCGTTAAAACGTGCTATACGAGGAGACGTCCATCGCATTACGGTATGAAACGGCTTTATAAATTAAATACCTGACAGTCACAGCTGATACGTTTTAACAAATAACATAAGTGGTAAAGAACTTAGTTTGGATCTCAGTTGTCAACTTTTTTTAACAACCTGTTGAGCTCTAAAGCTTTATTGGTTGTGCTATCATCTAGTTTCTAATTTCTCATTTAACTTATCACTACTTCTTCTTCTGGCTTTTTAACACAGACGCTCGACTGAACTATTTCATAAGCTTTCTGTTGGAAAGGGGATGAAAATCGAACTTAAAATGTCTGCTTATCCTTTTTTTTCCCCCCTTGCCTGTGAGGTTTGGCTGCAAGTTGAGGCGGAGCTGAGCTTAGCAGCAGAGGATTTCTCCCGCCGTTAAAAACATGTACGATATTACATTTTCCAGGCAGCTATTAAAGATGTTTTAAAGCAAGTTAGAAACGTGGAAGTTCGGGAAGGAGAAAAGGAATATGGAGGTAAAATGTCGACCGCCGCTTACTGTACGGCGACAACTGCAATGCGAGGTGGAGGATCGTGATTGGTGGAAAGGGAATAATTTTTTTTTCTTTCATACAGCTGAATAGCTTCTAGTCACATGAATGGCTCTGGCTCCGCTAATGTACGACAGCCGAGCGGGAAGCGCAGCTTCAACAGGAGGCCATAGGAAGGGGTTAGACTATTTGTTAGTGTTCGCAGGCAGGAAGCGAAAGGAAAGTGCAGCTCTTATCACCTCAGAGGGCGAGAGGTTAAGCTGAAGCCGGAGTTTGATTCGGTAATGACACAGCATTACGTCGCTCATGCTATGCTAAAGCGCTAGCAGCTTTCATTTAGGGATACTAATGATTAATAAAAATATTCTAAATAAGAAAAAAAAATTGCTTTTGCAATAGTTTTTTTTTTTTTTAAATCAAAGGGTGTAATGTTACTTTCAGGGTAAGGGGTTAGGAATTATTTCATGTTTTAAAGTTTCTCTTTTTATATATTTGGAAAGCAAAAATGTATTCAAATGAGGTCATAGTTTTAGTCCTTTATTTTAAATATTCAAAGTAAAGAGGTGAAATGGAGGGGGGTTAAAAGGGCGGAGCAATCAAATGACACGTAAACCCACTTCAACACTAAATGTGCATTAAAACACAGCTATCCGGCTAAAACGGCACACAGACGATAAGCGGCGTGGTGGATGACCCCGGTGCTGCCGTCACCGCGGTGCTCCTCTCCTGTCTGAGGGGCCAGTTAGGCGGCGCTGGGATAAGGCCTGGAGTTAAATAAGGTTTGGGGTTTCCCCCCCGCCATTGTTTTCCCACAAAGACAGCAACTATTGATTAAGGGCCAGGCCAGTTTACCTATCAGGTTGTTCACTTCACAGCAGAGTCACATTCCAGCATAGAGGGCAGAGTTACCTGATCACGCCTCACTTTCAACATGCAAAAAGCGTGGGTAGCCATAAGCGGCCGAGACTCCCTCTGCCTGGAGCACTATGTGCAACAATGGGGAAAACTGCAGTACATTGTCGTAAGCAGAAGAGGAAGTATTTGGACAAACGGAGGACAAACTGAGAGGACTAGTGTCTAGTTAGACACATTTATGCTCCACTATGGCCAGGTACTGTTTTTTTGTTTTGTTTTTTTCCTCCACAACTTTAATTTTCTGGGCTAATCTTACTTTCTTTTCTCTCTTTCTTCTGTCCTTTCTCTTTTCTTCCTCAGAGGGCCTGCAGCACTGGTTTATAATGCTGATGATTAACTAAATAAGAGTCTGGGAGAGCAGATCTGCTTGACTTTCTCATTTCATGGGGCCTGCCTGACCAGGAGCAACACGGAGCGTTCTCAGGCAGCGGGCTGGAAATTCAAGATCTTTTTTTTTTTTTTTTTTTCTCTCCGTCTCTCTCTTTCTTTTTTAGCCGCCTCCCTCTAAACATGCTCTCTTTCCTTTGGTTTTGTTACTTTTCTTTCATTGGGGTACCTTTCATGACGGTAAGGTTACAGGTGCATTCTCTATTTTCCTTCTCCACCTTTATTTCACCCACACTTCTCCCTCCATTATGATCTTTTCTCACTCCCTGACCCCTTTCTCTACTTTTGATATGCTAACAAGATAAATGGAAACAATTTAAATAACAGAGTGTAATCTAACTTTAAAAAAAAAAAAAAAAAGAATTAGGCCACGTCCAAAGAAAAAAAAAGTATACTCTTATTCTGATCTCTCTTGAAGGAAAAGGGGAAGTCCTTGCGTTTGGGCAAGTCAAAAGGACTTTAGTGTTAAATTTGAACAAAAATATAAAATGCCAGACTAGGGTGTTAGGATTTCACGCATTGTACCTGTGAATGATCCGCGTTATTCAGTAAACGAGGGCTGTTTTCGGTGACCTTCTGCATACATGCTGTTGGCTCAGGTCGAGCCGAGCAGCATTCCTTCAGCCTTTCATCACACAGCAAACACAAAGACGGTGGCCCGAGGTCTACCAACCCGAAAACACAAGAAAAAGTCACGTTTTCCGTTCTTTTCATTACAAGAATTTCTCGAAAAACTGCTTCATGATCACCAGCATAGTATGTCGCAGTTTAAATTCAGAGTCGTCCTTCTGCTGAGTGGAGGACAGTGTTGTTCGTAACAGAACGAGCTCTCCGAGGGTGACGTGCTTCAGACATAGTGGTACTTTTGAAATTACATACAGCCATGTATTGTGTGAAAAGCAGCCCTCCCAGCCTTGCCGTGTCACAGAGTTAGACTAGTCAGAACAGGTTTCGGCAATCATTAACAACCACTGTGGCCCAGTCGTCTGTGGCAGTTTTAAGTAAAAAAAAAAAACAACTACAACAAGGGTTTAGCACTTACACAATGTAGAGGTGTTCTCCACGTATGGACTTCCCCATTACTAATCACACACCAAAACACAGACAGTAGTAGGTATGAGACTTGGGAAAGTAACATCTCTTTTATTGAGTTCCCCTTGCTCAATTTTAGACAGACCTCTTTAAAGTTTGACATGGTTCAATAGTCATCACTTTAAAGATTTCATTAACCTTTTACAAATGGCACTGATGTCAGCTTAAGGTCTTCAGTAAGAACCCTGACCATGAGTGTAGACAGGTGATAGGAGATGCTTTTAGGTGATTGTCTCCATCTTACGAGGCAGCATTGGATATCATCACTTTCTCTAATACTGCCTGGTAATGATGATGATAGTCATCTGCAGACTGCAACCGGACAAACCGCTTTGGCAATGTTTGTAGTAATGCGCCTCTTGTGCTCGAGCAGCGAAAGAAATGGCTCCCAGGATCCATCTTACCTGACAGTGCTGGATTGTACAACTGTTGTTCTAACACTGTCTGGTAACGATGTTTCCTGGGTGACTCTTTGTCTCCGGTGTGACTGTGGGGCAGTTGCACATCATCGCTGGCTCCATATTTGGTTTGATTCGTATTTTACCGTGAAGATGATTCCAGGGGAGGAGCAGTTGCGCTGTTTCTGTTGACATTAACCTTCCATCATTGATGCCCCAGGTTACACCGCTCTTTACTGTTGATCAGTCAAACTAAAAAGAAAGAGCAGGACTGTTGACACATGAAGGTTTGGGTTATGTAAAGACAGATGGATACTTATGAGAAGGTGTAGATATTTGTGCAGTAACAGGATTAAAGGCCAGCTCTAGCCTTTTTCTAATGGCAACCCCACCCAAGTTAAAGAATAGCAGTCATTTGATGGTTCCACCGGTCCTGCAGGGCTTCATTTCCTTGTTCCCTCCCCTAAACAGTGTTGGTCTTTGTGGTGTGTGGCAGCGATTGGTCCACATAGCCTTACCTGCGTGGCACATCCTGAAACTGACACATGAGCTCACCTGAGAGTGGTCAAAAAGAGAAAAAAAAGAAAGGACGTGCAGACACTCTGTCTCTATCACAAATGTATAAAGCTCTTATTTACTAAAGGAAATTCAAACGGTGCCTATTAGAACAGAGTCACAGCAGAGTTTCTATAACAAACTGACCAGTTCTGAAAGTTAAAATGCTTTTTTTTTTTTTTTTTAATGATTATTTTTTTATTGTTGGCTTGTAAAATGAAGAAGCAGTTTCACACGAGGACATGCTTAACAATTGTAGTGTGAATTTAATGGGCAAAGCCTCAAAGCAGACGTCAGAAAAGCAAATAATAGTCATTGAGCGAATAGAATCATAGTGTTTGTTAAAGGAGGGCGATATACCCCACAAATATCAAGCCACACCTTTATTTGCCAAGCCAGCTCCATTATCCAGGCCACAGAAACATGAAACAGCTTCTTTTTTTTTCTTTCTTATCTTTGTGTCGTCACATATTCTGTATTACTTTAACAACGCAGAGAGATTAGGAGAAAACTTTTGAAGCTAACCGAGCTCACTTTGCACCCCCACCTCCCCTCCCTTCCTCACGCCATTGGTCTGTTTACTCATGCTTGTACTTACTCTCTGCATGCCTGGCCGGTTTTTAATGTTCCAATGACAGTAAGTAAATTATGGTGTGTGTACTGAATCTGTGATTGCAACAAAAAGAGGAACTGCTCGTTTCGACCTGTCTCTATGCTCTTCTGTTTCCCCCAGCTCTCCTCTTCCTCTTTGCGCAGGTGAAAAGTCAGAGGTCGTCCTTCCAGCCCGTTGATTGGCGTCTTACCAGACATGGTTAGATGTAATTTTTGGTGTCTAATACTGTCTGGTAATGCCGTCCATTAAATGGCATTACCTTCTACTCTTTTACTTACCCTCCTTTTTACCCTTGTCCATCTGACATGCAGTGTATTGACAAAAAGGCAGTCCAGGGAAGCACATCGGCACATTAACGACGTTTGTAGATGCCGTTGAACATTGTTGACTATGGAACTATGATCCCTGCACTGGAAGATGGTTTGATTTCTTGTAGGTCCTTCCATGTGACATGAGTCAGAGTTTCTCCTTTGAGCAACAGTCCAAAACACTTTCTGGAAGAAGGTTAATCGGAATATCATGCAAAAAAATGCATATATTTTAGAAGGTTCTGTCATGTTTAAAAATCTGTTTTCTGGACCTCACTACAACTAATGAACTCCTTTAAAAACCTTTGTAATCTGAGAGACTGTACTTTGTTACATGTACTTACTGTGATAAGATGCTCTGTAATGTAAAGAAAAATAAATAAAATGGGATCTACTTAAAAATGTTTGCTTTTTCATTTGTTCTTTGAATAATTTTGAGGTTTTTTTTTTTGTTATTTATGCAGATCTTGGGAGCGCTGGCCCTTTGTAGCAGTTTTTCTGGTAATGGTAAACCTTTTCCTGGGACACACCGGAATGCCGTGCCCCAGTCAGGTGTGGATCAGGTTACAGCAGAACAGAGCTTCTTTTTAAATGCCTCAATTTACCCATGAGGTCCCTCCATCAGCTAAACCCTCATTGTGTCCCAGTCTGTGGAGGCACACAGTAGTCTTGCCTGATAAACTGAGCAGCACAAGGCGAGTCTTCTCTGGCAGGTCTTAGCTGACAGTGTGCGTAGAAATCCGTAAACTAGTAGGCAGCGGTTGCATTTGCATAAAACAAGAGGTTTTTTTTTTTTTTTTTAATTCCCTCTTGGGGCAAACTACAAACACATTCATGGGTTTATAGATACTGTTTAATTAGGCCTTTTGGCTCAGGGTTTCAGCTGACTGGTTAAACGCTGCTCTGATTTTATCAGAACACAAAAACCAAGTCGTCCATAACAGGCCTCAGGTGATCAGGTGATTGAACAATTAAGAATGGCTTCAAAATAATTGTATAAACTTGGTCAATTTAAGTTTTTAACCATTGTCCAGGATTCACATCTGTGGTTACACTGCAATTCACTTTGATTAAAAGAAACACAAAAGCATCCGTTTAAATCTCTTTGCCACTTGTGTGTAATATTTTTGGTAATGTACTGTATTTATTAGGTGGTTTTTATATTCCTTTAAGGTGATAGTTTGCTTCTGAATGCTGATATAGATGCACTGCATCTATAAATAACACACCAGAAGTAAATATTTATTCAGTGTTTATTGTAAAGTAAAAGCTAAATATGATAGATGCATTTTTAATATTAATAGGAATACTTAGGATTACTTTTCTCGACTTTAACAAGTCAAACAGGTTTCCTGGAATAAAAACTCACTTTGAGATGCTCTAAACACATTTGGTATAAGAAAAATGAGGTGACCTCATGAGAACTAGCTCAGGCAGGTGTCTCGAGAAGCAACTATAGCTGGCTTTTCAAAAATAAAATAATTACTTAATCTCTTTCATTGGTTTATTTAAGGAACAAAAGGTACTCAACGCTGACATACCCTCTGATGTCTCTGCCGGCACTTTTAAAATCCCTCCTCCTCTGCAACATCTACCCACAGGGACTACATCTATAGAGGGAGGGTTAAGTTACATTCATCACTCACAATATCTCTACTTATGCCAAATAAATGGAGATTGATTATACTGTAGCCCAGATGCCAAAGCTCAAGAGTTTTATCATGAAGAAAGCATTTGAATTCTTAATTATGGGACCTGAGTCACTGAAATATTTCTTACTGGACAAGTATTTGTTGTTGTCCAGACCTATTTTAAATTCTGCAGTGTAGTAAGTGCCTTGCCAAAGTCATTGTATAAGCAAGAAATAAACTATTTGAGAGCTGGGATGTAAATTTATTCATTATAATAGTGAAAAAGCAGATGCAAAAAACAACTTTGCTTCAGTTGACTGTAAAAGAACAAAATCGGTTAAACACAATGTTGCTCAAGTATGTTTTTTTCTGTAATGCGGAGGTGAGCAGTTTCTTTGTTTTCTTATGGTGTCATGTTTGCATAGTCAAAATAGTCAAACAACTGAAACACAGACAGTTTCTAGACACTTCTATCATCTTATCTTACTAAACTTCATCAGAAATATGCTTTATTAGTTTTTCAAGCTCGTAGGACAGCGTTTAGTTGACTGTTAATATTAATAAGTGTATACTCCACTATTTTGTAAGAAGAATGAAGGAATTTTCAGGCCTTTTTCTTTTTCCACATCAGTCGCAGCTTTCTACAATAGTCAACAGCTTGATGACCTCCTTGAATATAACTTTACTCTCTTGACTTATACTTACTACCATTGAATCAATACTTGTAATAAATGATGATTAAAATGAAGTATTCTGTTACAACTTTTGTTTCTGTTTTTTTCTTAAGTAAGTCTACATTAGTTCTGGCAACGGCATCAAAACCACAGCATTACTTACTTATATCTGACAGAGAAAATCATTCATCTGGTATAAACAAACGCTGTAGTCTGCTTTCAGTAGATCTAAGAGCCATTAGTAAAGTGGGAGGTTTTTATTTGTGTTCATTTGTTCATTTATATTCTCCTGCTATACATATATATGTACCACCTTAGTTAAATTTTATGGTTTATGTTGGAATGAAGAAAAGGCAGAGAAAGTTGAATTGTTACGGTACAATCAGATCTAACCATTTTAAAAGAGAATTTATTGTAAGTAGGTACTGTCCTCCTTCATGACATCACAGCACTCTTAATCACATTCCTGGCTGGCAGAGAGCCTGTAGAGGATTCCTGCACCGGTCTGTGCATGCTTAGCGCAGTCAGACCAGATTCCTGCGTTACTGGCGGCTGAGGATGAAGAGGCCAGATTCACTTAGCTGGGTTTGTCACCGGAGTGGAACGAGAGCGCAACAGAGACTAAACGGCTGTGACATTCCTTCAGGTGTGCTGACATACAGGAAAAAGAGAGGAGCTGAAGCACCCTCGTGTCAGATTTCATCTAAGAATAAGTGTTTATTGGATTATTTGTTTCGTCGACTTGGGCAGCAGTGGGACCAGTGAAATTCCTGGGTCCAGCAAGACATACGAGGCCTTTGTCAAGGATACTGGAGTGGTATCTTGAAGACCTACTGCAGTGTTTGTCCCATACTGGAGAATAATTAACTAGATGTGATGCTCCAAGTGTAAAAAACAAACACCATTCTAATTTTAAAGAAAAACTAAAACTGACCTGCTTTTTATATTTGAGTTTTTAGTGTGATATTGAACACCTTCATCTCTGTTGTAATAGTTTGTAACCATCAGTGGTGACAATGACGTCCCAAATCAAACCATGTTAAGATGGAATCCTTGTAAATAATTTGTACTTTTACATGTACTGCTTTGACAGATCTCAACAGAGCTTGGTGCTGGAAACGCACATCACAAGCATATGAACATGTTCGCACATGTTACCTTCTCCAAGTAATTGTGTCCATAAACGATTGTGAAACCTAAAATGAAAATGTCTTTCACTTTCAGTTTTGTTTGCAATAGCCTTCTGAACAAAACTGTCAAAAATTAGGACGAACAGGCGAAATGAATACATGCATGTCAGTGGCCAGAAATTCAGCCAATCACAGCGCGTGATGTTGCTATCTAGCTTGCTCATGCACTTTAAAATGATTTTGTAAAACATATAAATATTGAATTTTGCGTTTTTTTTCGTTGTTTCGAAAGCTAGCTAATCATAGTGCTGCCTAGCTCTTTCAAGTAAGTACAGTAATTTATATTTTAATATAAAACATAAGTATATAAAGCACAAGAAAGTAAAAAGTATTTTTGCTCACTATGTTAATGCTGGCTAGCTAGCTAATAACTGTGCTGCCTTGCTCTTTAAAACAGTTATATGAATTATATATAAATAATGAATATTAACCTTTTTACTGCTGTTAATGTTTCTTCATTTCTAGTTGCTTAGCTCAGAGCGGTAATATATTACTTTTACGCGGCGGTTGCTGAACTTTAGCTTGGAGCGATGGTAAACAAAACATGCGCCTGACCAAACTTGTCCCCAGATTTTCACTTCACATTTCTGGCACATTTGGTTTTGTGTTAAGTTTCTGTTGTCGTTACACATGAAGGGCGACAGGTAGACAATGCCGCTGAGCTAATGTACACAAGCTCGTCCTGGGACGATAACCTCGGCGTTAACAATGCGGCTGTGCACTTCTTTTTGATGTTAATAAACAGGTCTTCACTCAGAGCTGGGTATTAAATCTTTGTTACTGCTAGTGGATTCCCAAAGTAGCTGAAGTAACATAATTATGAGTACATTCAACAAAACCATGTAAAAAAAAAAGTCAATTTCTGCAATTGGTACTTTCAATTTTATGGATTCATTTGATTTGTACATTCATACAAAGAACATTAGGTGTTTAAAGGAAGCTAAATCATTTATAAGTTATTCATAATTTTATGGTTACATTTACTGAAATGTCCCGTTATGAAAGCATGACTTAGGTCTAAAGTTGTGACCTAACAGAAACCCCCAGCCCATCTTGTATTAAGCACCTGCAGCTTAGTGTGTGTATTTAAAGGTTCTGCGTCCCTTTGTCTTTCTGAATTACCAGGTTTCCTTAACTTTAAGGTATTCTGCACGTGTCTTTACGCTGTAACCTGTAACATGCTGAATGACGTTAATCCAGTACTTGACGAAGACCCAGTAAACAAGCACAATTCATACTAGAAATGAAAAACAGAAAAAAGCTGGTGGAAATATAGAAAAGAAAAGACTGCATAGAGACACCTCGGTATGTAGTTACGATCACTGTCTGACTCATGTTCGTATAAGGAAATAATTTGCATATAACACTTTCAGTTGAGGTATCAGTTTTATTCAAGGCTGTTGAATCTTCATCTTGGATTTGTTACCAGTAAAAATGAGTGGATATAGATCCTGGGAACATGGTGCCACCCCTTAACTACAACAGGCCCCACCCCCCACCCATGGTAATTCTGTAAGGAAATAATGAATAGGAGGAGAAAGAGGGGCCCTACTGAGACGGGCTTTTCTTACTACGTAACTTAACTCCATTTCTTCCAGTATCACACCTTGACAAGGGAGAATCCCTCCAAATAATGGGTTGTGCAGGGACACCATCGCTGCAGGCTGCGTCCCTGTAATTGCTGAGCACTTCCTGGTTGAAGGCAGTTGAGATGACATGAGAACAGACGAGTTTCCAAAGACGCACAACTTATCATGTAACCGCCCTGAGACAGACAGACAGGACAAATGCCCACACACTTACTTTTCATATCAGGATGTATTAGAAACGGTCTTGCTTTTTTAATAGATAATGTTTGGAAAGCCAGGTTTTTAAAATCCCTTTCCTTTAGAAACCATTATGATATTATATATTTTATTTTAGCTTAAGTTTTTCATTTGGTTGGGACAAATAGAGAACTTGGTTTATACTGTGGGTAGTGGCAGCTGCCGTCGGGGAATATAGGGAGAATGTCTGAAAATGTAACTTTGCCTAATTTATGTGGAAATATTCATTTCCTTTTTATTGTGTGAGGAAACGTTTTGTTGTATTTGTGTAATGACAATAACATTCTATTCTATTCTATTCTATTCTATTCTATTCTATTCTATTCTATTCTATTCTATTCTATTCTATTCTATTCTATTCTATTCTATTCTATTCTATTCATTTTCTTTAATGTAAAGAAAAAGCAAAGACAGACCCCACACTGCTTGGCTAACAGGTGGTGATCAAACAATATAGGGAAGTTGCTTCAGTAAGTTTTAAAATTTAAAATATATATCCATCTATTTTCTATACTGCCTTTGTTATGTTTGGGGTTGCGTGTGTGTGTGTGTGGGGGGGGGGGGGGGGGGGGGGGTCTGAGCCACCTGTCACTAGGCGTTTGTTGGGGTTCACAATGGAAAAGCTTCCAGTAATAGTACAATATTCTATACAAATAAAGGGACCTATATTTACACAAGTGGATGTTTATTCTCATATATTTTCTTAACGTGAACAAGTGCACACAGCCTCTTGGCAGATGGTGAACCACGAGGTCGACGGGGCTGTAAAACAAGCCTGTTCTCTTTGTCCACCTACGCAGCACTTTGCACAGCGTGTCTATCAGATGGCGGCTCTTTATCAAGGTGTGGCCGACACTGGCTCCACACAAAGGTCTCTTAAAAGGAGTACGGGAGGCCTGCGTTAATAACCCAGGTGGTTTCGGCTGGACTTGCATCTTTATCCAGCAGGTCTCTCGTAGCTCTGCTCTGTCGCGCTCAGACATTTAAAGATGTATATGTGAAAAAAACAAAACAAACTCTTCAGACTCCTGGACTAAAAGGAGAACTCCGTTTCATTATGGTTTGCAAAAGCAAGCCCAAGCTTTTAGACCCAATGCTACACAAGCTGCTTGGTTAACAAAAGAATTTAAAAAACAGTCACACAAGCTGGTTAGAGATTAAGGTAAAGGTGACTGAGCCAAGTCAAGAATTTTGCATCAGTGACTTATTTTTGTGATAATTTCTCCACTTAAGCAATAGTTTAACAAAAACATGTTTAGTTTACATTTTAATCTGCTCTCACAAAAAGCTTGTTCACATAAATAAATAACGTCATCTTTACACCCATACAGTCATTACAAGAAAATGATTTACCATACATCATAATCTTGACAAATAGTCAAGATTCTCCCTCGTTTTCATCAGTCTTTTACTTTAAAATTGTTCTTAATGCACTCTGGTTTGGAGAGGCTTACACTGAGCGTTTAGACCGTTTTCGCGTGTGCGTCGTTTGTGGTTACTTTACGGTATAATTATATTGTGGCAAGGGTCTGAGAGGCACCCACTCCTGTCAATTATCAGGCTGTTTGGAGGAAGGGAGAAGATTATGCATAATTGCCAGCCGTTACTAGACCTGGGTGTCTCCTCCTGAGTCAAATCACTGAGACAGAAGGTGATTAGTGGATTTACCATGCCAGCAGACAAATACTATGTTGCTCAACTGCATAGCTGCTGCTGGATTTTGCACTAGACATTGATTAATAACTTCTGCATGAAACACAAATGATGAATTATTGGTTCAATAGATCACTCAGTTTGAGTTTACCACAATTATTTCACTGCTTCTCTTGCAGAATCTTAAAGTTAATTCACAGATATAATTTAATAGAAAACGATTAAATTGTCGGCAGTAATCAAATATGAAACTAGTATTCAGTGTCTGCAGTTACACATGTCCAATTTGTCCCTTTTTTATTTAACTGTTTCTTTTTTTTGAGGAAATATATGCTGCTGAGGCAGTTGAAACTGTCATTTTACCTTCCACCAGCTTACTGTACCGTGAGAAACGTGCAAATCCATTTTGATTGACACCCTCTTCTCATGTTACCATGTGGTTCACACAACAGAGGCTTACAGCCAATTAATAGTGAATGAAGCTAAACTTTAGAGGCGACGTGGTTGAGTGATGCATAATCTTTAGTTTGTCTGGAGCTACAGCTTGTTGTAAGAGTCAAATGAAACCTGGCAACTGTTGCTAAGATTCCTATTTCCAAGGTAACTGGTGAGTGTTGACCTGGGTTTGCTCTCTTGTTTTACTAACTTTAAAGGGACAGATCATGCGATTTCACCCCTGTTAAGTTTGTGAGTGTATTTTTTCGTCTTGCAGCGGGACTCCAAGGTCGAGTGCACGAGGCAGAAAAAGAAAAGCGATGAGAAGCATTTTAATGGAGTCTGGGTGTCTACGGCAACGCTGGAGCTGCAGGTCAGCCAACGCCTTCCAGGAAAAAAAGCACCAGCCCAAACTGGTGCAACTTCTTATACACTAATTATGATTGATATTTATATATTGATATGGCAGTGAAAGAGAAGCATCCTTAACCAATAGCCTTAATATTTCAGCCTTTTCCAGTGCTGAAGGAAGAGGACTGCTCTCATGGTTACTCTGATATTCTCAGAGCAGTGATCTTTGCTGCTTTTTTGGCACTAGTGGCCTTTATTTATAGTAGGTTGACAGCAAATGGGTATAGAGAGAGAAGGCGGAGGACACGAAGGAAAAAGCAACGGACCGGGATTTGAACCTGCGCTGCCTTCACGGGGGCAACAGCCGCTGTGAACGGCACCTGTTCAACCCGCTGAGCTCTTTGCTGCTCGGTATGTGAGAGCGGCAGTGTCGAAACAAAAACAACAGGAGAGCCATTTATACTTAAATAATTTAAAATTAAAACCTCAAGGAAGCGACTTAAACCATTATTAATGTCTTCATACTCATCTACAATCCTCATCTCATCAAATTAAGCTTCTGCTGCAAATCAGACTAAAAAACAAAACAGGCATGTATTTCCTTGACCTTCCTTACTTTATATCTATAATTTGTTCCTGCCATCACTTTGTTCCTGATTCAGTCATTTCTGTAATTAAAACCTGTTTTTATTTATTTTCAAAATTACTCTAAAAAGCTTTAAAATGTGACCCTGCCATATACAAGCAAGGTACATGTCAGGGGTAGACTGTGAAGGACCCAAATGCATGAGAGCAGGAGGTATAATAATGTATTTTATTAACAGAAAACATTGTAAATGCAGAATAGGCTCTGGTAATGACCTTTGACCTTTGTAGCTACGGAAGAGGGCGTTGATCTACACATGGGAAAAGCAAATGAGCCAATAAATAGATAGAAAATCCTATTAATAAATAGAGACCTGGAAAAAACAAACAAACAAAAACCAGGAAAGTAACAAATGTGTTTACCACCACAATTTATTAAATGAAGAGAAATCTCTTAATTTGTAGAAGTTGGAGCTTCTTGGTTTAGATCCATGAGAGATTCCCAAGAGTGGACTGATCAGTCCTCCTGCTCCCTCCGCTGAGACGCAGACGTGTTTTCTGATCTTGTTTGTGGTGTGAGTGGATATAGAGCTGCTGAGTTTGGGAGGACAAATCTTTTGATCACATGTTAGATTCACAAATGGATGGGTTCAGGATGCAGGACTTCTGCAGCTCTCTAAGATCTTCCAAAACACAGTCACTCAATGTCATTTGCATGTGCATCCAGCATCAGTTTTCAAAGTCTCATACAGCTTGACTACACGCACCAACGTCTGCATGAAGAAAGAAAAAAGTAGAAAAATCATGACAAATCAGAAGTGCAAACAGCTTTTTTAAATTTATTTTAAACATGACATTGTTATGCAGAAGAGGGTTGTGTATGAAGAAGTAAATGATAAACAAGATAAACAGGCACATTGAAAATACAGAGCTTCGCTTTACATTTTTATATTTACATGGGCCAGGTGTAATAAGTTATCTCATCATCTCTTTTTTTTTTGAAAGACTTAGCAAGACAACAGTCTCTAATCGTAGTTGTGCATCTGATTTATGCAACACAATACAAATAGTACGATAAAAGAGAGACACAGTGCAATGTGACGCTACCCTCCAACACTGATGCACCGAACACAACATGTGGCCACAAATACGGTGGATTTCCCCCGAGTGACACATAGCATGACAGCACACACACACACACACACACACACACACACACACACACACACACACACACACACACACACACACACACACACACACACACACACACACACACACACACACACACACACACACACACACACACATACATAACAACAGACCAACGACGGAAAAGAAACAAAGGAAGTCAAACTAGAAATTACACCAAAGATATTACTTTCAACGTTAAACAGGAAATCCAACCACACACACAAAACAGTGGTCCAACAGGAGAAGATGAGAACCAAGGCCGCATCTGCAATGACATGTTGTTAGGTTCATGGCTGTTTCCAGTCTGCCAATATAATACTTTTTTCCCCTCCTCCTTTCATGTATGTATGTGGCACGGTACAGCAGTTATGCGTTTAGTGTGAATGGGGGCTGACGCTACTTTAATAAAAAAAAGAAAAAGGTTGACAGTGAGAGACTGGGTGATGCAGGTTTGGACATTTGAATTGTTGGTACCTCTTTGAACCAGCATTATATTAGGCTGTGTACTGTGAAATAGAGACAAAGCTTGAGTTCAAACATGAAATCAAATACACCAAGAATGAGGAAAATCAACAAAAGTAAGCTGATGTTTTCTCCAGTTCTATTATCACTGTCACTGCATGTGAAAAGAAGTCCGCCTACCCACGTAGGAACAATTATAATAGTTCCCAGTGAACTGCACCAGCGTTAGGTTATGTCATGTCACATGCTGAGTGCTGAGTGGATCCTTGCAGTGACAGCAAAACAGAGGCAACTTGGCTGGAGAGGTGGTTAAGAGGAGAGGAGACGGAGGTTTCCTATGGAAATAACCAGCTTGAAGGAAGGCAAAGAAGGGAGGGGCCCTGAATAAAGCAGCCTATGTCACCTGACTGCAGCAGCACGCAGTAAGTAAGAGCAGAAGTGGAAGACAACAGGTCCAGAGGGGAGGAGACTATGACGTTTTCCTGCTCATCTGTCAACCAGTGGAGACGTGGTGGAGGGCCAGGTGTGTGTGCAGGGAAGAGAGGACGTCAAAGGACAAATCTTTTCAGTTTCTGAACTGTCATCACACTAAAGTTAAACATAAACACAATTCTCTGTTTAAAAGTAAACAAAGAATTTCTACACACTTGTCTGTTGTCTTGTATTTATATCTGTGTGTACTTTTCAGAATCGGTGAGCATATTTGGTTTCTATTTATATTTTAAGTAAAAATGTCAGGTACGTGCGCTTTGGAGCATCAACTCTGGAGTTCCAAACAAGGAGCCTCGCAGACTTCCTCTGTCCCGAAGAAGGACAGGAAGAAGCAGGTAGAAGAACCTCGGGGGCCCGGGATCTTCTTCTTCTTTGGAGGAACCAACGGGGAGGAAATGTAAGTTGAAAAGTGTGAAATCAGTGTTTTGGATTAGACAAATTTTGCTTTAAGTTATCTAAACAAAAAGAAAATAAAAAGATCTCATAGAAAGGTGACAACATTTGATTTTGTGTAAGAAA
Organism: Xenentodon cancila; assembly: GCA_014839995.1. Classification (NCBI taxonomy): domain Eukaryota; kingdom Metazoa; phylum Chordata; class Actinopteri; order Beloniformes; family Belonidae; genus Xenentodon; species Xenentodon cancila. The sequence continues at coordinate 25,990,816 of CM026204.1, read as the reverse complement.
AAAAAAAAAGATCTGGTCTGTCTACATTAATCAGAGTCCTTTGGTCCTTTCCCAAAATCCAGTTTTACACGTGAACCTCAACCTCTGGTTTGTGACGTTATTAGATGATGACTGTGGTCAATTTCCTTTAGAGTGAGGAATTACTGTGAGAGCAGAGGGTGGAGGAGGATTTACAACCAGCAAAGGCAGGATTTCAGACTCAAGTGGTGTGAGATCAAATCATCAGCCAACTACAGCAGCTTCAGAGAAGGTACCCTGTCAGCACAACAGCCAGTCTTTTTCTTCCACTTTCTTTTTTCCACAGACTGACAACCTTCTAAAAAGAAAAAAAAACAGGCATTTGAAATAAAACAACATGACTTTTTTGTCACATTTTAATATTCAAATCCAGGTGAACAGTTGGTTTATCAAATTCCCAACAACACGGTGCTCACCACTAAGATCGGCCTCCTCAGCAGTCTGCGAGAGTATGAGCGAGTGAGCAGCAAAGTCAAACACGGCCGTGCAAGCAGGTAAACTGTTGTACATGTGCGATCCTCCTAGATGTTAATGGGAAAAAAGCTTTGCATGCTCATTATTAGTCTGCGTTGTTTCTCTGATAACTTAAATAACTGTCTTCTTTATGCGTTGTGTGTTTTTTCTTCAAATTGTTGTACAATTTCCTGGAAAAAAAGAGTTATTTATAGGTAAAAATTCAAACAGAAATTACCAGCAAAATGACGTATGTAGGAATGCCTTGCTGTGCTCAAAATGGCAAAAATAAATACGTAAAAAAATAAAATAAAATTGGATTTATGGCTTCTTTTTAGATAAAGACAATTTCAGACAAAGTTTTAGTATATTTTCAGACTGACTCAGAATATTTCACTACCTCGTCATGGAAACTCCATGGCGAGGTAAACTACTGTATGGTTATAAACTGACAGAAAAGTCTTTTATTACTTGATTCCTAAACTTAATACACAAAATACACGAATAATGTTGCTACATTATCTTAGTAGAGTAACCGTTTCCCTTTCAAAAAAAAAATTAAATAAAAAATAAAATCTGACCACACAGTGAGAGTGCAGGTTATACTAAAATAATCATTCCAGTTAAAAGTATCCATCCAGGGGCAGATCTAAGCTTTTTCTAAGAGTCATCAAGGTGTCATACTTTTAACAGAGGGGACAAGTGTTGGTCTAGCATCCTTCACAGAACCCCTTTTCTTCGTAAGTGTGCATTCCTTTTGCCTGTCACACCTTGTTCAAACACTTGCTGTATTCATAATTTATAAAAGTTAGACAATAACACTATATGCCATTTTTTCCTCTAAGTTTACCTGTACACAGACAAAATAGCTTCAAACACACAAAGCAGGGTCTAATATGGACATCAGTTATCGTTAGATTTATTAGTGAAAGTGAAGTTCAAACATGTGTGCCTAAACTCAAGCAGGTATGGTGAGTAAGTATAGCACTGGAAGTATTGTAAATACCATGGTAGTTTCCTCTTAGCTTTTAGTTTGTCAGGCACCTCAGACGACCAATCGGATTTCAGCCGTGGCTCACATCCATGTGGCCCCGATTGATACTAGATGGCTGTTTGCACATTAATCTAATTAATCTGGATATCCAACATTATGCAAACAAATCCATAGTCTGAGTGCATTTAGTTGTATATAAAACACTTGAGTAGAGGATTACAGTATTGTTTTAGTTAAAGAATTAAGTGAACTTATTTGATAAACTTTTGTGATTCTACTTCAAAGAGATTTTTTTAGCAGCAGCTTAGTACAAACATCTTTTTTTTTCTTTCCTTTCTTGAATTGTACTTTACAGGAGGCTGAAAATGGAAGAGTTTATTCCTACAACTTTCCGCATGGATGTGAGGGAAGAGAGGGAAGCTTTCTTTTCCCAGCAGGAGGGTAAAACAAACACAAACCTGCTGCACGCCAGTGTCCTGAAACAACAACTCAGCACTGGTTCAACTGGATTTGCTTTAGTTTTCAGGCTTAATTAAAAACAAAGATCACTCCACCTTGAGTGATCACGCATCTGACAATAAAAAGAAGACGTTTGGTCTTGGTGACAACAGTTGCCATGGTGAGCGTTTGATCAACAGGCCTGAGAACGTTGGATAATAATGCAGTTCAGCTCCCATAAGGCTCTGATAAAATCACCAGGGGAAGCATGCTGTTGCCATGGCGACGAGTCGGCAGAGGGCAGGGCCAAGACGCAACAGGGGAAAAACACTCAGCAGGATCTGGATGTGGCGCTGCCGCAGCCCTGGACAGCGCTACCCCAAATTATATACATTCAATTAAAGCAAAACAACAAACAAAAACTACTTGAACTACCAGGACTAGAGGTGAAAATAACCACTGACTTCTATACTGACAGGTTGTATAGAGGAACAGAGTGTCATGATAAGTGCTGTACAGGTTTGACAAACATGGTTATCATTAAGTAAACAGGAGAAAGACCAGGACAGCTGCTTTCCATTTCTGGGGGATGGATAAACATGTGGAAGAGAAGACAAGATAAAAGAAAATAAACTGAAATAAACCCAAAGCTTACAAAATGGAACAGAAGCATGTGTGAACTTTAGAAACTAGTCAGCACTTAAATCTGTCCATAACTCACTCCCTTACAGTTCTTTACAACCTGAAATAACCAAACAGCTTGTAGCCAGTGATTCTGAGCATCATTTTGCCCCGTAAGTAAGCGAGTACTCCGTTACCTGTATGAGCTCACGATACAGTATTCCTCCCAGCAGGTGTGCAAAGCGTGATACAGTGAGTGCCTAATGAAACATCAGAGTTCACTAAACCGGTTGCAAATGTGCATGTTTGTCACCCATAAAGGCTCATATACTGCAATAAAGAGAGTAATATCATCGTATCAAAGAATAAGAGGAACAAGCGAGTCAACATGGGACCAAACAAAAAGGCAAACAAGAGCAATCGTAGTAGTGCAACGTTTGTTTGATGTAACTTTGTTGCTGGCGCCAGGTTTGACTACAAACGAGAGCTGCATGTGGATCTGTAAGCCCACCGGTCTAAACCAGGGCAGAGGAATCTTCCTCCTCAGGAGCCAGGAGGACGTGGCTGCTTTAAGGCTGAGTCTGCAGCGCGTGGAGGACCGCCAGGCCAGCAGGAGGCCGCATCAACGCCAGGCTCAGGCTCTCATTGTCCAACAGTGGGTGAACTCTGGCTTTTTAAAAATGATTCATGATAGTCTTCAGTCTGCACAGATACAGCTTCAAAGAAATAGAAGTAAAAAAAAAAAAAAATGGAAACATATTTGTATTCCCTGAGTTTTGTTGGGATAGTGCTTGAGGGACGACAATTACAGATTTACCCTTCAAATGGAGTTCTCAGCTGCAGCTGAGTAATAAGAGCAACCCAGGTTATAGTTAGACAATAAAGAGCCATAAAAACTCTTCTAAAGTTTGGTAAACATGAGAGAATAAGCAGACTGCCTTTAGAGAAGAGACTGCTGATCTGCCTCTGGTTAATGGGCTTTGAAAGTTTGATGTTTTGAAGTTAGATTTACATTTGCCTCGCAGTTACATCAGGAATCCACTGCTTCTGAATGCGAGGAAGTTTGACGTGCGCTCTTACCTTCTCATCGCCTGCACTGCTCCCTACATGGTCTTCTTTCGCCATGGATACGTGCGGCTAACCTGCGACGCCTACGACCACAGCTCCAGCAACCTCTCTGCCCACCTCACCAACCAGGTAGAGACGATCAATCAACAACAGGTTGATATCAACATGGGATTATCTCATTTTTGGAAATCAGACTGGTATGACTGGTATAGTACTGGTACGGTACTTCATATCTCAGTCCAGAAACGACCTCTGTGTTTCTGTCAGGCGAACTGAACTAATCTGCATCTGCTGGATAGTTTGTATCTGCACTGAAAACACAGAACAAAAAGAGGAACCACAAACAAACAGTTAATGTAGGTTTTTGTTTTCAATTGAAAACTTGGTCTACATCGTTGTGCATGCCAAAGACTGCAAAACGACAATGTTATTGTACGTGCATTTCAGCACTTTTGGTGTTTCTGCAACAGTCCATAAATGATCTTCCATGTGAGCTGACAAAGTACATTTAACTGAAACCCATTACTGACATCACATGTTTGATGTTGAGTACATGTTTATTTGATTGAGCTCAGTACAAAAGTCATTTTTGTTCCTTTAAGCTCTACATTCAGAGATTTCACCTGAAGAACACACTTGTTCTTCAATTACCACATGTCACATATTTGCATTTCATACATTTTCTACCCTGGCCCTGTCTTCTTCAGCGTTACTGAAAGGATGTAGTTGATGCTCTGGCTTCTGTCTGCTCTCTCCGACTGTTCCACGTGTCTGTGGTCCCCCTGCTGTCCATCTCCAGTACGTGCAGAAGAAGAACCCTCTGTACAGCCTGCTGAAGGAGGACACTGTGTGGTCCATGGAGACCTTCAACACCTATGTCAACGACAGGTTTCAGGTTGCCATGGGTCTGCAGAGGGACTGGGTGCTCGGAGCCTTTGCAGTGAGTGCCGCGGTGTGCTGGAGCTCTCAGGGACCAATTACTGTTGTGGAGATGCTGGCTGGCACTCTCAGCTAATTGAGATTGCGGTTAGTTTTACATGAGGTCATTCCTGTCTGAGCATGCACCGGTTTATCACAAAAGAAAAGAAATGTTACTCAGTATTACTCCAGAGTATAAATAGCTGAGTGCACTGCAAAACAGCCCCTGTAGAAAAAAGCCTGAAATTCCTTAATCTTGTCAATTTGTGTTATATTAAGAAACCTTCCTGACATTTAGTAGATCTCCCTGGTGCTGCCACACAGCTACAACCCACTGAGGAGTGTACTTGTGTCAGTGTCCTGTGGCAGCGGGGATGTCAGCGGGGGATCCTTTGGGTGGCAGGATGGGGCCTCTGTTAATTGGGCTTGTTGTGGTGCATCCTGTCAGTTCTTGATCTGATTAGGATCTGAGCAATTCAGGGAGTTTGGCTCCCTCTTTTGAGCTCTGAGCATGGCCTCTGCAGTATACAGGCAAAGCTGATCATTGTATTAAAATGAAACGATCGACATCATTCGTTTTACCTGCCAATAATCTAAGAGAGAAAAGAGGCTCTGCAACATGACAAAGCCCATGTAACATGCTGACTTGATGAAATTTCAATGGACACCCTCTCTGATAAAGAATGTTCCACACACATTTTCATTTTTGAGACGTCAGCTGACCCATCAAAGCAGGCGGGACCTGGCAGAACAAAACAAAACATTTCAGAAAGAAAGTAACAACACATGCTGCACAACTGTGCATGAATTTTACAGTGTGAGGGGGGGAAAAAAAGCTTGCCTTTGAACTTGGAAGCCTCCAAATCTATGTCAGTAGAACAGTGAGAACCTGGAACTGAGTACACGTTCTCTTTGCTGTTGTGACATTTTTCTTTATCATGCACCAGAAGCGCATGCAGCAGATCATGACCCAGTGTTTCTTGGCGGTAAAGTCCAAGTTGGACCGCCGTCTGGGATTCTTTGACTTGATTGGCTGTGACTTCATGGTCGACAAGGACTTCAAGGTGGGTTTCTAAATACCTGAATGGAGGCTGGAGTGTCACATCTGCATCAGTCGTGTCTTCCTGTGGCCTCTGCAGGTGTGGCTGCTGGAGATGAACTGTAATCCGGCTCTGCAAACAAACTGTGGGGTTCTGAAGGAGGTGATACCCGGCACCGTCATGGAGACGCTGGGTTAGTTCTGACTTTATGTAATCATCTTTTCTTAACACAGTTTCTCAGATCGGAAACGTCTGTGTCAGCCTGTGTTTTCACAGCGCCGGAGCTTCTCAACCAAACACGTTCTCACTGTGTTTGCTTTTTTAAACCAACGGTCTGTACTGTGCAGATATAATTCCCGTCATCAAATGTGTTAGTACAATTTCACAAATTCAGAAAGTTGACACGTGCGACACCGTCAGTAAGCTTTTGTTCTGACGTTTCTACCCTCCAGTGGTCAAAAGTTATAAAACACATTTACAAAATTACTGTATGTCAGAACAATTTTTGAAGTACTTTTGCAATACTTTACTTCAGTTTTTTTTTCAATTATAAGCTATTTTAAACTTTCTACACATTTTCTACCATGTTTACGAGGGTCATGGATGTTTCATTCAACTATGTGTTTGACTACTTTTTTTTAATATAAAACTTACTGCTTATTTTTTACTACTTATTTTCAATCAGAAGACTTTAAACGATACACAGATAAACCCAGATAAACCCCAAGCTGTTTGCCGTCTAACAGAAAGAAGTGTAGTCAGAGTTGTATTTCAACAGTGAATGCGTTTTATTTTGTTTTTTTCTCCACTACATTTCTTATAAGGTTTTATTTTTGTTAAATTCCTTTAACAATTTAACACCCAGATACATTAATAAAAAAAAAAAAAAATCTGGAAACAGACTTCTGTATTATCATTAAAAAAAAACAACTTTCCTTATGATCATTAATCATCTGACAACACTTCAGTATTATCAGTTATTTTTTGTATATAAAACTCTCAAACTATTAATCATCTTATAATTTTGTGTACTATCAAGTGAAAAAATAAATGTAACTTTAAGGTTTAATGTGTCAGGGAATAGTAAAAAAAAACCTACATATATCTCATACTTAAACAAAGGTAAACACAATCTCAGATAAACAACAACACATCACACAATATTATTTATTTTTGTAACACCATTTACCAAAGATTTGGAGTCCACCATTCTACGGTGAGTAAGATGAGTTCACCCCAACATTAGACTGCAGCACTCAGAGAAACTGAAAATAAAGCAAAATTAAACTAAACAAGCAAGATCCACAATTAGGATGTTAAAGTTTGCTACATTACAACTAGAAGAAGGCTTAAACAAATATGGTTAATTTGGATGAGCCAAGATAAAGCCTCTTATCTTTATACAATACAAGGAAACATGATTTAGGTTTGCAAACATGAACAAAACACAAGTCTTCTTGAGAAGACCAAAACCGAGACACTTGACACGAACATGTGATACCAACTGTCAAGCACGGTGAGGGAAGAATGATGATATGGGTTTGTTTGGGAATCACGGCACTTGGGCGGTTGTCTGTCGTCGAGCTGACCATGAACTCCACACTTACTTAAAAAGACATTTAAAACAACCTGCAATAACACAAGTGCTGTATAAACAACAAATAAGACAATATACAGACATGTAAAACAGTATAACACCCAAAACATTAAACTAAATTAAAAACCATAGCTTTATAATAAATTTTCAGCTATAGTCTGAATTGTTGAGCAAGTTACGAAGGGGTCAAATATGAATTTTGGAGTGAACAACTGAAGAGACACAATCTCAGGGAGGTAGGAGCATGTAAAGATGAGGAAAACACAACGAGGGAGCCAGCGAAGAGAAACTCAGACAGGTGTGACGTCATCTCTCACGCTCTGAGTACAGACTGTTGCAGCATGAAAGCTGAGAGGAAATAAACTGGTGAATGACTTTCTCAAACTGCGTGTAACTGAACAGGAAGCCTAAATGCAGCAAAATCCACACCAGAGGCCAAAAAAGGAGAGAATCAATGGGTTTAATTAAAAACAAATAAAAAAAAGGAATAAATTCTCACAAATCTCAATAAACTGTAGCAAACATTTTACAGCCGACTGAGCCAAAATCCCTGTTATGTTTTTGTCAAATTAATGATTAGATGGAGTTGTATCTCACCTCTCGCTGTTCATTTGGGGCCTTATATAACCAATTTTATTTCTAGAACCTAGAATAAATAGAGGATTTTTTTTTAGATGATATACACAGCTAGGTAACGGATCTAAATGCTTGTACCATTTCTGGTCTTTAGATTTAACTCTGGAGATCTTCGACAAGTGTCGTCTCAGGCAGGCGCTGCTACCTTTGGCCCACCAAGGAGAGTTTGTTTTGCTGCATAATGGCGCTTTAACTCCTGGTTCTGCACTGGCCTTCAGCAGGATCGCTGCCTGCAACAAGCTCTGCCAGAAAACCACCAACAAGAGACAAAAGAATAAACCCAGGAGGAGAAAGAGGGTGCCACTGGTATCTCCTAATAATCACACAAATGTCTCAGTAAGTGGTGACAGAAGGAGGTTTTCAAAGTCTGGCTGCTCCATTAACTCCACCATCACCTCACCGCTCCATCAAAACAGTGAAGGCTCACATCTGCACAGCAGCGGCAGCTGCCTGCAGACTGCTGGGAGCGAGACAACCAAACCTCAACACAAGAACAAGCTGATAAAATGTACGTTGCATCATCACGTAAAGGCTGCCGCTGATGTGAACCAGCCAAAGACTGAGACGGCAGTCCCTGCAGACGCTGCACCTCCTGCACGAAGACAGAGAAGAGCTCAAAAATGACACATAGACTTCACAGTGTGCGCGAAAAGAGGAAGTGTGATGCATGGAAACAGATGTCATCTAAAAAAAGCAAATAATTCTGTCAAATAAGTGCTGGAAAAAAATGTGAAGGCTGAATAAAGACAGAATTTACCTTCAACAACATTTACCTGGTTTCATTTTCTTTTAAATGTCTTACTAAATAAATGTTTCTGACCACAAGCTTGATTCCAAATTCAGCAGCAAGTGTGAAATAAAAAAATAAAAAAAATAAACGCTCAATATTAATTTTACATCAGATTACATCACTTCACAGAGACCGCGGACTGTGTGTAATGCCCCTCTACACCAGAGAGATCAACAAGAGACTCTGCTCCACAGCTGCTGCAGCTTGTTTTGACTGCAACGCTTCACCTCGCTGTGCCATAACTCATAATTATCTCACCTGACTCTCCATACTCAGACTGGGAGTGTGCAAACACAGGCAAGCATGGCCACATCTTTCTCAACACGCGGCTTGCTTCATCCACATGCTTCTCAGTGCAGAGGCTGAAGGCATCAGAGAGCCAGGAGGTCTGATAGTTTTTCTCTTAATTTGTCTGCACTCAGTCATCTTGTCTCAGCAACAGCTTTTGTTTGGCATGCGTCAGCAGGTTCCCAGCATGAGTTCGGAGAGTAAAATAAGCAAAGTAAAGGAAGCTGCTTAGACCGCCGCAGACAGTCAAATGACAGGAAGGAAGAACAACTTCTACACTGCAACTCGACAAAAGTCTCTCACTTTTATCTTCATTTTCTCTTCAAGCCCTAACATTTTTTAACTCAGGGTTTGACGGAAATATCCACTACCTTCTGGCAAAAAAAGGAAAAAAAAGAAAAAGAGGGAACTAGAGCTCAGCCTCCTCCGCCTCCTCCTCTTCTCCAGTGCATAATATCCTCTTTTAAACCCAACCACCCCCCATTTTCATGTTATCTCTCTGGTTTTAGTGTGACACACGCAGACCGTTTGGATGATTGCCTTGGCAGATGGTGTTCAGTGTCTGGTCTAGAGACTGAGGCAGGGCTGAGAGGGACAGACTCCTCACCGGTCATGGGATGCTGCAGTGTGACCCAGAGGCATACTGGAGTGGACGAAGTGGGCCCTGATGAGATCGAACTCCTGGAACTGTCTGGGGACAATTTAGGGTAAGACACAAAGACAAGCTTTATGTTTAAAGGCGACTCAAAATAAGCCCACACATAAACCAGGGGCAAAGTAAAAAAAAAAAAGAAAAGAAAAAGCATTGATTTAAGATCATTTGAAGACTATTTAGGTTATTTATCAAGTTTTAAGAATTCCTGTCCAGAAATGTTTTCTTAACTCACTGGGAGAAATATTTTTGCATAAACTAAGCCAGTTTTGAATCAGTACATTAGACATATTACTACAGGTGCTGTTTTTGCAGTGTACTTCAGTGGACCTGAGAAAACATACAAAAACACAGTGATTGCCAAAAATGTACAATTCTGTTTTATTAAGAGTCTTTGAGACTAGTTTAGATATTTAGATGAGTTTTTGTGAAGCATAGATTAAATTAAATTAAATTCAATTTTATTTATATAGCGTCTATTACAACACAAGTTGTCTGTAGGATCTTTAAGAGACCCAGAACATGACCCCCGAGCAAGTAATACATAAACAACAGCAGGTAAAAACTCCCCTAGTGGAAGAAAAACTTTTAGCCAAACAGTGGCAGGAAAAACTCCCCTTTAAGAGGGAAGAAACCGTCAGCAGGACCTGGATCATAAGGGGGGACCCTCCTGCCGAAGACCAGCTGGGTAGAACAGAAAGAGATGAGGAAGTGACTGCCTCTGAGGTGAAAAGAGCACTTCTGTGGTTAACACGTGTCACATTTGGGAGGTAAGAACAAAGAGCACAACAGCTTTATCTTCTTTTCCAAAACCGCTGCACATTTGCAGGAAATAGAAATTTAATTCTTATTTTCTCAGTGTCAGTTCGTGTTCTGTGGGTAAGTAAAACACTTGCACAACAGCAGGATTTCTGTACGCTTCTTACTCATCACCTTCACAGCACAAGACAGAAGACAGTGGAGCTAATTGGCTCCTGTTTACTCGACATGAACTTGGGAGGTTAGTGACGCTGCAGTAATGTGATTATCAGATTACTGTAAGACAATGGCTGGAGCGAGAAGAGGTTTAATGCAGAGTAATGGTCACTCTGAGGCGGGGATTAGCAAGAGGTTAATCACAAACAGAAGCTGTTGCTCTTTATGGGTAGCTGTTTAATTAGTGCTATTAACAGTTGATACCAGAAGTATTCTGAGTTCTTTTTTCTTTTCATGACACCACTGAGCTGTATAAAGTATATTACTATGATTTTCAGGGTTAACAAATATTTGGAGACCTGATTGAAAATAAGTTAAAAGCCAGGCGTGCGCCATTCCGTCTTTAGTGTCAGTCAAATAAAGCAGTGCAAAGATCTTGAGCTGATATCAGATAGTCAGCTGGTATTTGGCAGCTGTTTGACTGGAACTACAAACAAGTTCAATGAGATCTCAATCTAAATGAGGGAGGCCATAATTAGCTGAAAAATAACATAAATCTATAAGACTGATAGCAAAAATATATATAACAAAACACCTGGAACGCCACAAAAGACAACTAAAGGGAATGATCGCCCTTTCACATCATAAACAGAAGTCAAGATGATTCTGGAGAAGGAAGGTGAATAATTATCAATATACACAATCAAGAGACACCTACATAAATGTAGATACAAAGGATTTATAGCAAAGTTCAAAGCACTCGTAAAATTCAAGAACAGGAAAACCCAAATTAATCTGGGCAAAAAACAAAAAACATCTAAAAACAACCAACAACAAAAAAACAAAACTCTGGAATCAGATTATTTGGACAAATAAAACCAAAACAAACTCGTATCCGATTTATGGGAGGAATAAAGTGTGGAGAAAGAACGAAAGAGTTTATGATTAAAAACAAACAATCATATGTGTCAAACATGGTGGGGGCAGTGTTATGGTATGGAAATGGACCCTCTCACCGGCGATTATTGACAACGAGACTGCTGACAAAAGTCTGAGGTGTACAGGACTCTACTCTCTGCTCACATTCAGACAAATACAGAGTGCAGAAAGACCCACAAACGTCTTCATGAACGAAACATGTTGGTGCAGAGTTTAAAAAAAAAAAAAGGACTTGCATTTATGGTTAGAGAAGGTTATTTAGGGTGGAACCTCACTAGAGATGGTTTCACAAGCTCTCTTAACCTTTGTCCCCTGGGCACTTCTATATTTCTTCTCAAGATAAAAGTTGAAGTTTTTAGAGATTGTTTGGAGGCATCCATATTTTAGGAAGGCAGTTTTTATTAGCTGCACAGAATATGACAGTTTTTTTTTCTTAAGGTTTCTAAACTCTAACCTGGTGCACAGATAAGGAGACCTGGAGCATTTCAGAATCCTCCCACGCGTCTCTTATCCATAGAGCCCAAGGATGTCCAGCGTGGCCTTAGAGACACGGAGCTGTTGATAAATTTGAGAACGGCTTTCAGATAGAAGTTTAAAAAAAAAAACAAGAACCCCAAAAACAACCCAGGTTTTCAAAAGTAAAAAAAAAAAAATCTCTTTTTAGTGCAGCATGCTGATAAAATGACCCTTGTTTTAAACTTTTCACAGCGTGTGGCGCTCATGTGTGGTACTGTTTATATCTTTACGAAGCAAAGGCTACAAAATGCAGCAGTAGGTGGTTGTCACGTTGGTCTGTCTTGCCTTTGAGCATCATAATCTGATTATGTCTGGCTACTGCTGGGTAGCAGGAGGCGCACATGTCGTTCATACTGAGATCTAATGCTGTTCATTAATTTATCTGACTACTGGCCCAGCAAGGGCTGCAGCTCGCCAAAACACACATATGTTTTGCAAACATACACAGATAAGAATTCGGATCTTACTTACTGTGCACAGTCACCAAACAGAACAGACTTTTTAACATTTACACTGTGCACAGCTTGCCAGACCTGAACCCACATCTGAGACGTACACTGAGACCACGGAGCACACCGGTGAGCTGCTGTGCGCTCGGCGTGACTGCTGCTATGCGACTCTGGTGTCTGAGAAAATGTTCTACTGTGTGCACCTGTGTAAAGAAGAAGTACTCTTCCTCCCAACTCCAAGGTTTTGTGCATCAACACATAATAATGTTTGTATCCTTGCCAGCTCTGGAGACAACAAATGCAACCCTGATAAACAAAATTACTTATTTAATGAAGAAATACATAGGTAAAGGAAAAAAAACACCTCATGATGAGAACTTTTTGTCAGATTTTTTTTTTTTTTTTTTTTTACAACGTTGCTTCAGTCTGTTAAAATTTAAAATCTGCTGAGGGCTTACCATTTCATCCAGCTTGAGGTCTTGAGATTTGTTTCTTGATGTAATTTCACCCCAGCTCAGTGACTGCAAAGCACCCTGGTCCTGCAGCCCAAATCAACACTCCTCCACCTCTGTGCTTGACAGTGACTATTAGGCATTTGAACTGATATGCTGGGGTTGGTTTTCAACAAACACGTTACTTCCTTTTAAGGCCCAACGACCTCTATTATGTTCTTTTCTGGTCAAGGACATTGTTTTAGAAACCTGCTTTGTACAGCTGCAGATCTGCAAACCTAAGCTGTGCTGCCAAGTTCCTTTCTTTTTCTCTTTTGAGAAGAGAACCCCTCGTTCCTGTAAATCTAATGTACAATGCTGGTAACAGTCTTGAATATTTCCACTAGTGAATTATTTTTTGTTGTTGTTTTGTCATTTTGGTTTTAAAATGCTTCTCTATGATCATTGCTGATGTCCTTCCTTTTTTGCAGCAAATGAACAAAACTTCATTTTTTTACCCCAAAACACTTGCTGATGATAAATTAATGAAATGCAGTTGATTAGCAGCTTCTGGTTGCTGCTGACGCTTTCTAATTCCTGTTTTTTAACACACTGTTTCTGTGTTTCATCTCAGGTTGTGTTGACTTAAGATTTTATTTGTTGCTGTCCATCTGAGTCGCCTCAACCCAACACCTGATTTTATCGTGTTCTGGTACATAAGATCATAAAAGTGACTGAGGGTTTACCTTCTATCATCATGTGACTGCATGTTTCCGCTTTCAGCGTGTGGAGTTTGGGGGAAGCCAGACTTCAGCTGTCAGTGAGGAGCAGCAGAGATGAGCAGCAGCTGCCACCGCCGCCGGCACGCAAACCTTCGACACGACGCCTGGAGAAAGAGGTTGCTTTAAACCCATGCTGTGTTTCCTGAGTGCAGCAAAGCAACACAACTTTTCACATTCATAACACACCAGTTGGTTCAGTGCTGGCGTCCACTAGTAAACATTTTTACATCAGGCCACAGACAAGATATGGTCTGATGAATGCCAATAGTTTCCACTCTGTTATTTGTGTTGTGGACGGTTTGTGTGCACATGCTCGGAGTTTCCATCTGAATTCTCTGCATGTTGTGATTCAAATTTTACAGGAAATAGGAGGGGGGGGGGGGGGGGGTAAATCCCAAGCATGGGATTTACCCTTTAAAAAAAACAACCACTCAGATTTATAATTTAAATCACTCATATCTTGACTCCGTGTAGAATCACATGGATTTCTTTTCCAAAGACTCACTGCCATCAAAGTCAGGCATGAAATTTGTCCAGTTGTGCAACATTTTGCTCGGTGACGTTGAACCAGCTATGGTTTGCTGTGTAATGGTTGACCCGGTCTTTAGAGCATCGGCATCAGAAGCAGGACACTTTAAAAGAAACGCCCATTCAAGACTTACAGATACTCATCAGCAGGTTTGGCCTCGTATTTCTTTGTGTCTGTAGATGGTGCTGTGGGGCAGAGGCAGAGACGAGCTCCACCACAGGATTTACTCCCAGCAGCCCATCACGGGTTGGGAGGGTCAGCCGGCCCACACGTACGGAGAAGTCATCCATTCCTCCCTGGTGTCACTCTATAACAGCTACACGCAGGTAAAATGGAAAAAATTCAAAGAAAAAAAAGGGTGATATTTGAACAACCACATTCTTAAAAAATACAAAAAAAGGGAAAAAAGAAAAACGTTAAACTTAAGTGAAGTTAAGTTAGTTTGTTACAGAAATCTGCCCGTTGGATTCAAGCAGCTTCCCAAATGGGAAACATAAAAAAATCTTTTAAACATTTAAAGAGTGTAACATGCAACTGATTAGACAAAAAAATAAATAAAATAAGCAACCCATGTGTAAATAAACTGCTTAGTTGTTTGTCAACACTTCATCGGCGCTTCATCTCCACAGGAAACCAGCGAACAGTTCCTGGTCTTGTTCTCCTTCCACCTGCTGATCCTGTCTCTGGACCACTCTCGACAAGACTTCAAATATGAGGTATGCCTTTTACTTTAAAAAAAAAAAAAAAAAAAGACAGGTTAAAACTGGAGGTTGTGCACAGATATGAGACATTTTGTTGGGTGATACAAAAAACATCTGCCTCATTAAAGCGGTGGGTTGCTGGAAATAAAATCAAGCAGCTGCAGGCTGTTTGTGTCCAGCAGCAAATAGAAAAAGCACGAGATAAACTTATGAGTAAACTAGAGCAGATGATGGGGGTTTGGACAAGTGGTACCTAAAGACTTAAAACAACACACTTTCTAGAATAGACTGCCAAACTGATTAATCCTGGACAAAGGGTCTGGTCAGGAAGGTAACCAGCTATTTGATACTCACCATGGATCAGACCCAGAGCTCTTTTGTGGATTTGGGAGAAACTTAGAGCAACTATCAGCATTGCACTGCAGGCCTTATAGAGCTGCTGTACACAAGCCATTCCTCAGTGGAAGGCACGTGACAGCCAGCTGGAAGCTCGCCAAAGGACTTGAACAGCTCTCAGACAATGTTTGTTTCTTAACATGCAAAGAAACTAAGAATCAAATTGAATGTGAACTGGCGTGTTTACAAGTAAATGTGTATCTGTCTGCATCTGTGCTTTTTCTATGTGCGTTGCAATCTGTGAAATGCTCTCTTACCATGCAGTTTCTCTGAGAGAGAGACATTAATTAACACTGCACTCCCCACATCTGCAACCTCAGACCAATCGAAGTTGTTGCTCCATGTCAGCTGATGATGCAGCAACAGTGTAAAGACAGTTATTACTCTTTGTTGTAAAATTTTAGAGCTATAGAATATTGTTGTCTTAGTCTATTTTTACCTGTTGAGTCATTTTGAAATCCTTCCATCTGCAGGTTTCATTCTGACTGCCTCTTTTTCATTTGGGAGGGTTAGAGTTTCGAGGTGGGCTGGGGTGGGCTGGGGTGGGCTGGGGTGGGCTGGGGTGGGGTGAGGGTGGGTTCATTTGTTGCAATACAACTTTTAACCACATGGAGCCATAAAGATCTGCTGTGTTGCTGAAGAATCTCTGTTGGTGCTCTAACTTTAATAGGGATAGTCTGTCATTTAATACCAACTTTTCCCCACTAAAGGTGCACGTCAGGGGCAGGTAGTATTTATTTATTTTTGTAGAGTAATCTGCTCAGAGCCTTCAAAGTAAAAGTATCATTGGAATCGTAGCTGTAGCAAGAGTTGACTGACAGAATTATATATATAACATGTGTATACATGTGTAGCCTAACTTTGAACAGAAACCGGATCAGAATCAGGATGGTTCAGAATCAGGATGCCTCGATGCTTTTTAGATGCTGAACACAAAATGATAGTAAAATTAGTTGCAACAAAGGCTGAAATATGCAGATTTTTGGTTCTCAGTATGGGTTAATTTATGAAAATGCACATATTATCTGCCACCACTCTTTCATGTGTATTCTCACCTACAGTGATTAACATGACACTGATATGCTTGTTACAAAAAGAAAGAAAAAGATTTTTTTTATTTTTATTTTTATGGAAAGTCCCTGGATTGAAATCTAAAAGAAGCTGAACAACAACAAAAACACAATTTCTAACTTAATGTTTGCCTTCTCCTATCCTGCAGGGAATTCTTCCCCTTTCTGGACTTTCTTTCCGAGCCGTCTCCCTGGACTCAAACACGTCACATTCACCACACATGTTTGAGATCAGCAGTGAGTCAACGGAAACATCCAAGCTCAGCTAAGTTGTGGCAGCTCTGCGCTGAGGATGATTTATGCTGTTCCCTGTTTCATCCAGGTCCAATGGTGGACTCAAAAGTGTTCATGTGTGCCAGTGCTACAGAGCTACAGAAGTGGATGCAGCACATAGAAGACAGGAGATACAAGTCCACGACACACCCCATGAGTCCCTCCCACTGCGCTCTCTCCTATCTGGTAAGGACCAGCTGTTGCACATCTGGTTACAAGTGTGCATAAAAAGGTTAATTTGCGGTTTACTCTGTTCATGTCTTTCTCTGCTAGCTGCCATGTGATGAACCCTGGAAAAGAGAAGAGCTGAAAAAATACTTGCTGCAAGCTCCAATCTGGCAGTGGGAGGGCTCGCCCATACAGCACATGGGTCAGCCAGGATACATATCTATAGTCCACATCATCAACACTCAGAGACAGGTAGTAAATACTCTCTGGTGCCGTCTTCACGCTTTCTGATCTTGTGAAGAGAATTTTTGCCAAAGAGATTTCTGGATGTGGTGAAAAAGGGGATGCTGTTGGATGGTGTGACAGAGGACGACACGGACGAGAGGAGAAGATGGAAACCGATGACCTGCTGTGGTAACCCCTAAAGTGAAAAACTGAAAGAAGAAGAGTTTTGGAGAATATGATTGTATTCTTTTTTCCCCACCTCAGGCTCATCATACA
The DNA here is from genome assembly GCA_014839995.1 of Xenentodon cancila. Lineage (NCBI taxonomy): Eukaryota > Metazoa > Chordata > Actinopteri > Beloniformes > Belonidae > Xenentodon > Xenentodon cancila. The sequence continues at coordinate 25,973,633 of CM026204.1, read as the reverse complement.
GTATGTCAGGGAAAGTTGTGATGAAAGAAAAGTGTTGTTTATGTTCTCAAATGGCTAATTGTCACTATAACTACTTTCCCTTTTTGGTGAATTGGACTATGAGCTCTGAATAAATACCTAAGAGAGAATAATCATTGTTATTGTAGAGACTATGGCTGGTTGAGCTCTTAATTGTACTAAAATGTACTAACAGACTGCCTCAACCAGCTCTGAATTGGCCTGGAAGAACCTAGGGATGAAGCCGAGCAGAAGGTTGTCATCAGAGCTACCTGGTGGACCCAATGAACAAATTAGACACACATAGAATTTAACTGCAATTTCTGATTATATAGTGAAATTACCTTTACGTTTTGTTTTTATTTAATTTTTTTTATTCTTTATGAATTTGCTGGATTACTTTGGTTTTGAGACACTGTTGGCTTTGTTCTTGTAGGGACTCCAAGAAAGGCTGATGGTTCTCTTTCCTCAAGATGTTCTGCTGCTTTCTGTTGACAGCAAGCGTCTGAATTTAAAATATGAGGTATAGTGTAAATATACTCAGTGAAAAATCCATAATAACACCTCCTCAACCTCTGTGGTACAACTTTTGTGTCCAAGTAATCATTACACGGTGTTTGTTCTTTCAACACATGACAGATAGAGCGGGTGGGAAATTTTACAACTCAAACCTGCTGCCTTCATTGTTAAATGTTTCTCATTTCCTTAGATGAAATGGTCATTTACAGTAGAGTAAATGCATGATTTCATGAAAGTATATGCAGTGCAGAAGACCTGTTTTTCTTCAAACAGGGCAGGTTGGCTCGACACAGCATTCAAGCAGTGGAGCGGTCAGCCCTGCCTGGACGGCTGGAGTTTGAGCTGATGGGTAAACATGCACACACATGACATCAGAGCATTTTAGCTGAATGTCGGGTTTTTTTTTTTTGTTTTTTTGCAGCATTTAACCTGAATGGGCAAAATTTGGTGCAGTGATTCACTTCATATAATTACTGTTTTTGTCACAGGCGAGCTGGTGGAGCCCCTGCAGGTCTCCTTCACCTGCCTGGAGGATTATCAGAACTGGATATTTCAGTTGCAGCAGGTTAGACCGTGTCATGCTTATAATAAGTCTTGTAGCCCTTTAAAGAGATGTCGAGCAAAGCAAAGAATTGGCAATATATATATATAAATAAAATAAAAATATAAAATCAATTCTTGTGACATAAATGTTTCTACTACAAGGAGGAAGTGCCCGCAGCTTAAAGGACCAAACTGGTGGTTTCAGACAGATCTTCCTATAACTTACAGGCTGTCACTTGTTTTAGTTTGTGATGAAAATCAACAATCGAGTTTTGGTTTATTAATTTTTTGGATGTGTTTTGTTATTGTTGCTTAGTAGTGGAATTAGAGGCAAAGATTATGAGAATGTTTGTTGTACTTGTTTGGATTTGTTTTTTTTTTTTACATCTTTGTTGAGGAAAATGCATGTGTTGAAGTTCATGTACCAAGGTGACAGCTTAACTGTGATTTAACTTTGCAGAAACTTGATTTTGTCTTTGATCCGCAGCCAGACAGAAACAGCCACATTACTGTGAGTCACGCTCCGCCTTCAATCCTGCCAAAGCTGCAGAGGTGCAGGAAGGAGTCCAGGGAGCCGATCATAGCGGCCGACCAATACCGCATCAACGGGCGCAGCTGACCCACCGGAGCGGAGAAGAGCTTTAAAACTCACTGTAATTATGAATCTGATAACATGTAGATTATGTGTTTCAACGATGTGTGCCACAGTTTTTAGATGCGGCAGAGAGGATGTTCTTTACCTAAATGTGATATATTTAGGGGATTTCGTCACTTTGAATTGAGGAAAGCATACTCATAGCTCTTCTTCATGTGGAACAAGTGGAAACGAGGTCACGACCCAGTTTAAGAGCAGAATTGTGCTGCTGAAATGTTAGACGTGCACACTGTAGAGCAGAAAGATAGGGCTCAAGAAACTGTACATACCTGTATGTAGAGCTTTTCCAATAAAATGTTTGAAAAAAAAATCTAAAGACTCACGTATTGCATGTATCATAAAGTAAGTATCTGTATTTATTTCAGTGGTTAAACATTTACAGTAGTGTCCAGTAAACATCCAGTGTATTGCAGGCATTTATAATTATTGTGTTATCAGGATTCGAACAGACAGCAAAGTCCATGCCTATTAAATGTAATACTATTTGTGAAATCTTTTTCATATAAATTACAGTCATAAAATGAACCATGTTCTATTCTTTATACATGAAGCATCTACAGTAAAATACATTTACATGAGAATCTAGAGGAATATAAATACACATGCTGCACCAGCAACCATTTAAATTACAACTAACAACTTTCCCATGAAAACGAAAGGGTCATAAACATCTCATGTGCCACTGGAGGAGTTTACACTCGAATGGAGATTATTGTGATCCATTAACAACAGGTCTCAGTTACACTGCGCTGTTGAGTGTTTACGGATTTCCATGCTGGCCGAGGGGAACCGAGTTTGTGTTAAATGTGTGCCAGCACCATTTCACTCTGTTATTTGTGTAAGACAAATGCATTCGTCAGCTGGTGCTAAACCAGGGCAAAGGTTTTTAAAATCTGCTAGTGGGACGCTAAATACTAATATTTCGACAGTCAGTGTAAATATACTCAAATCTAACTTGGTATGTTGGCCAAGTTCCTGCTTTAAAGCCACTCTTTGTAGCAACAGTAAATGAGTAAATTAGGCAAATGTAGCATTTTACTAATTTATATATATATATATATATATATATATATATATATATATATATATATATATATATATATATATATATATATATATATATATATATATATATATATATATATATATATATATATATATATATATATATATATATATATATATATATATAAACATTTTTCTAATCCAAATTGGTGATTTTATTTAGTTCCTCCTCGCAGTAAAAGAATAGATTTGACATTCGTTGTTTTTACCCAAAGAGAGGAGGGGACATTACACAAAGGTGCCCAGGTGTGTTCTTCTCATTTACACCACCTCTGATCACAAGGACCCAGCATATCAGAACGTTAATGTGCCAGGCCCTGACAAAGTGCACCTCTACAGAGACAAAGTGGTATTACAAGTCGTGCCGGACCGTTCCACCCATTAGAACAGTATTGTCAGTGGCTTGTTTGTAAACGCAGAAGATCTATATGCCTCATGTGATCAGAGCTAGTATTGCTACATAGAGTGGCTTTAAACATTAAAAAAATATTTCCTTCTTTGTACAGTCCAGAAGTGTCACAAAAAGCCAAATGTGTTACTGCTTTTTGTAATTTTCCGAAATCCATCAGCCCCCCCCCCCTATTTGCGGTATGTCAATTGCTTTGAAAAAAATGATGACAAAGTATTCTGCAAGATTCACTAATGTCCTAAGCAGATGTGCACTTAGAAACCTAAATAGTACAGAATAGTGCAGTAGTTGGGGACTATTTTCATTGGATTGATGCACGTTTGGCGCTTTTGCCAATATTGACAGCTCCAGGATGGTGTGCCCGATACTGACTTAACGTAACTGCTGGTAATAAAGAAACACATCACCCTGTGACTCACTCAAAAATTATAGACCTTCATGACAGACTGAACTTAAAGGTGATGCCTTTGGCTTAGGATAGAAAATTACATCTGTACTCGGTCAGATTCACGTCTCTTATGACTGCAGGATGGATTCAGATATGGAAAAATCCTACTGGGCATCCATTTCCACCCAAACCTGCTGTAGTGTTTTGTAGAACTACAGAACAACATGTCATCAGTCTGTGTGAACATGTGTCCTGATGCATGTGGTGTTTACATGAATGGATCTTCTGCACCTCATAAGAACGACGATTGTTTGAGTGCTTCGTTTAACCTGATTTAAGACTTTTAAATGAACTGTCTGAGCAAAAGCTAAAGAAAAGAAGTTTGCATCTGAACTGTTGTATACAAAGGTATTAAACGCCTTTTTTATTTATTTAAAGGTATGAAATATGAAATAAAAGCTTTGCACTCTCTCTAGTACGCTGAAGGAAACTGTTGGCATTCAGTTTAGAAAAAATACAAAAACAGTAAACGTCTTGGCTTATTTTAGCATCTGTATACCACACAAAAGCCCTGCGTCTACCTAGAAATTAAACAATCATCCTGAAGCTTAAAAATGCTGAAATTGCAGTAAAAGCGGTCAGTCCTCCCCCTTCAGTTTCTGTGTGACACATTTGATGCGGATATTTTCTCTGAGGTTGCGGAGGCGCGCGCTGCGACTCGTGATTTCCTCCACATAGGTTTTGGGGAACCAGCCCCGCTCCCCGTCAGAGAGTCTGATGCCCTCCACCCAGCCTGATGAAAACACATCAGCACTCAGTAATCAAACGGACCACCACACATTTTATACACCCAAGACTTTCTCCAAACTCTTACCATCACTTGTAATAGTCTTAGCATGAAGAATGTCTGCTTTTTCCAGCGTTAATTCGTCATGCTCTTGGGCTTGATAGCTTTTGATGCACTGAACCTGGGATATATCTATAAGGAAAAGACAGATAAAGAAGAAGGAATTTTAAGAGGCTTACTTTAAGTCAGTGTGCACATGCAGATCTTTACTCACCATCATTTTCGGTGGCTTGCTCGATGTCTTCTAGTGGGTTTGATGGAAACATTGCAGTGATCCATCTTTGCTTCCCGCTCCTTAGCAGACATAGAACCAGAGAGAGCTGTTGAACTGACCTGAACCATCGGTACTGACAAGTGATCAGACATCGAGATGTCACTTACTCAGTGTGTGACTTCAGCAGGATCTGATGTTTGAGCTGTTGGCCTTCACACAGCTGCAGGTGGAAGATGAAGCCCGAGATGCCTTGCAGCTTCTGACTGAGATCTTTCACTTTTAATTCTCCAATCTTAGCATGTACAAACACCATGAACTTCCACGTACTGCAAATGAAATGTCACAGATGTCATTGTCATCGGGAAGCACAGATTTTCTAAATATGCAACTTTAAGGAGAGTCATTTTTAATATTTAAATGCTTTTAAGCTTTCACGTGATTCATGGTCAAAGGTCACAGTCAGTGTAACCTCAAAGTCTGTGCTAATCACTTTTACTTTCTCAGCTGAGGGCTAGAGTTGAATCCCATGTTAAACCCCCGTGTGACCTCTTAAACTCAAATGAACTGTTCTTTGTGTCTGAAGTTTAACCTGCAGTTGAAGGTTAGTTAGCTCTCATTTCCAGTTTTCAGTTGGTTTTTTGTTTTACATCAACAGCTAGAGGTCTCTTTTCCTGCATGTTTTCTTGAACCTGATTCAAAAACAGCCTCTGTGTGATTCTATTTCACCTAAAACACAGTTTTGTTAACATGCACCCTTATTTAGGCCCAATTTTGTCTAAGCTGTAGTGACTCCAAAGGCTAAATTTTGAATTTGTACCCTGAAGTTAGTGTCCAGCTCAGCAGTTGACAACTACTGTCGAATCGCACGATTACTTCAGTTTCATTCAAATCCTTTACTTTGCATCAGTTGAATTGTGCTTGTTGTGACACTGCAATCACATTTAACTTCACTTTAACTGCCGATAAAACTTAAAATGTTGCGATTTTAGTATGTTAAAGAAAAACTAAGCAGTGCTGAAAACCAATGCAATTGAACGTTTGTATTTGCATTTGTTTATTTTTAATCTCTGTATTTGTATGCATATTTGCTCTTGGGATTTGTCTTTTAACATTTTTTGTCAATAACGTCTTATTAGCATCTTGTTGAAAAATGCCAGAATAATCATTTTAAAACTTTAAAATAATAGTCTGTAGAACTACTAATCTTACATAGTTAAGGACAAGTGACCGAATGCTTTGTTCATTGTCATATAGAGTCTATGACTGCAACCATAGTCTGTATAAAACAATGGACCAAGCATTAGGTCATGTGACCCATTGGTTTCTGAAGAGTGGTTTTGAAGGCCATTTTTCTTCCTATTGGGCAAAGCCATGTTGCACAGGAAGCCAACGGAAGCATGCTGTGTTGATCAAAGTTTGCCTTGGCTACACGCTCCTCCAGCGCATTCCTGCCGAAATATTGGCTGAGCAGACTGTCAATCAATCATATTAGAAAAAAATTGATTGATTTATATTAATTCTCATGTCATGGTACAGAAAAAAATCCAGAGTTGTCATGGGTGTGAAATCAAACAATCGAGACTAAAACTCTCTTTTGAACGAAGCGGTAAATATGTTTATTTCTGCACTTTATTTGCTTCGTTGTTATGTCTAAGATACAAAAAAGAAATAAACTAAAAAAAATATATAAATAAAAATCAAGGCTCATCACTGAAAGCTTTAGCGCTGCAGAAAAGAGCCTGCGCTGCCACCTCGTGTTTGGCAGAGAAACTACCGAACAACAGAAACAACAGACGTCAACACCGTCTCGTAAATCTACGAGTACAGTTTAGGTTTAAAGTTGTAAAAGGGTGTAACATGTCTAAATCAAAATGTGATGAATTACTTTAAAATGTAAATTAAATGCCTGCGTTATATGTGGATGAAATCTAATCTCGCATGCTCAGTGGAGTAAAAGTGGCTTCTAAATATTAATCTATGATTCAAACCGAAACCACCTCTGTCCCAGTTTATCGTACGCTAATCTTTACTGTATGATGAAACGACTGTCATAGTTAGTAAAGATTGCCAAGATTGAAGATAAACTATCAGCGTGATCAAAGAACTTGGTCAGTGTAGGATAATGCATGCGTGCAGTGCAAAAACAGGCACGAGCCAAATTTAACTCAGGAATATTTTCTTTTTGGTGTCATGAAAGGACTATTTCGGCACGGCCTCATTGCATCACTCACTCCTTCCTCCTGGACAGCAGTAGGCAGTCGTTGAACAAGTGGAGGTACACAGGCTTGGTGGGCAGCTTGAGCTTTGATCCAGAAATACTCATCATCTGAGTGTCCACTTCTAGAAGTTCGCCATGTTTCACAAGCCAGCGAGACTGAGAGATCAGCGGAAAGATCTGCAAAGTCAGAAAGCATGGATTAATTAAAAAAAAGTCCCAACACAAATTCAAACCCTGTCCCAAATATGTCAACAGTGAAAAGAAAAGCCTATAAACTTCACTCACTTTGCCCTCAAAGTGAATTTTCTTGTTGAGGTGGATGAGTTCCTCCATCCTCTTCATTGACTGCACACTGGAATTACACTCTTTGATGATCTAAGAAGGCACAGACCATCATAGTTATTATCGTCATGCCTCACCAGTGATAATACTGGTACTCATCCAACTGGCTATTAAAAAGATGATTATCAACACCTTTTTTAGCTCATTAAACGCTTTGGTGGCCGTGTCCTCATCTCGAGAGCCCGGTGTTGTCCTCTTTAAGATATTCTGAAAAATAAAGTTGATTTTCATGGTATACCAAAGAGTAAACAATGGTTTTGTCAGGTGTTGTTGTTGCTGGGAGCACCGCGGTATCTAACTGCTTAACCAGTCCAAGTTTTACCTCTTCAACAGTTCTATCTAAATGGGCTTCAAGTGCGAACATGAATTCTGCAGTGAATGTTTAATCATGTACCTCCACAAGCATTTTAAGCCGTGTGATCCTTTGAAATGGGAGGATTAGAAAAGAGGTCAGAGGAAGTCGCTGGCAGACGGGGTCCTCCTCCAAGCGAGCCAGGATGCCAGGGAAGCGAGGGTTTTCGTGCCTGAGAGGACGAAGCCAGGACATTAAGGGGAAACCGCTTATAACTTTAAGTGAAAATAAGTCAAAATCCTGCATTTTTTCTATACCCCAAGACAGAAAAAACAAGTTCAGCTTACTTAAGATGAGCCATCTGCAAGTTAAGTCATGTCGGTGTTAAATAACACCTGAGTGCCATTGCAGGAAATTTTGATTTTCTAGCACAAAACATTTAGACTTAATAAGCTCAGGAATGGAAAAACTAACAAAGTGATCTTATCTTGATATATTTACAGAAACATTAAAGAGTGAATACAACCCTAGGCCTATTATTTAATAGTAAGGAGTGTAAACTTTTGATAGCGACCAAAACAAAATAAAATGAAGCAGTGAGAATGGAAAACATCATAATAATGTGAGCACAGAGGGCTACAGAATAAAATTAAAAAAAAAAAAAAACTAATACAAGACTTTCATGGGACTCGAAGATCTCCTTCCACTGAAGTGGTAGTGTGGATACGGTCCCAGCAGACAAACTAGGGTCATTTTAATTTTGTAAGTGTACATAAAGTGTTGTTGTTTGCTTCACCCTGTCGCTGCTAACTTCAACTGCAAATGTTTTGGTCCCTAATGCAAGTTTACTCTCCCTGTGATAGAGTTGGGCTGGTTTTAACTACAGACGTTTCCTCACACGTACAAGAAAAACTCTTACTCACAGTAGTCGCTGGTATGTCTGCTCCTGATAAGCTTGGTTGGTTACGTAAGGTAAATAAACTTTGCGCAAAGCTGGACAGTGATCCAAAACAATGTCACAGACATCAAAACGGAGAATATCTTCCTCCAGCCGGTGTTCCAGATCCTGGAGAAACCTGCAGGCAACATGCGAGAGCAAAACTCAGAGTGCGAGAGATGATAGCCGAGGTGTTAAAGCACAAACTTGAGGTCAATGGATGCAGTCTTCTGCACATCACTTCACCTCTCACTGACATCTTTGACTTCAGGGAGTTTGGAAAAGAGCCACTGCTTGTCCTGAGCTCCGAGACAGTCAGCCAGCTCCTGAGATAACATGAAGTGGTCCACTGCAATTGTTAAACTACGAATGTACGATGCCTCAGATGTCACAAGTTCAAACTTTGCCTGAGGTAGGAGAAGGACAAGGGTTTCAGTGTCATGATTAGTAATGCAGTGAAATGGAAAATAATCAAATCTAAATTTTTCACCTCCTGTAATTTTCTCTCCTCATTGCTGAAGTTGTCAAGCTGACCGCTGGTTCGAACATCAGGTATGTCCTGCCACAGAGCAAACGCAGAGCCTCGGGACGAACGAAAGGAGCTGGATGGGGACAGATTAGATGGAGACGGGGTCCCGTCGGACCCCTCGTCCCTGAGCCCGTCCTCCTCTGTGCCTGGTTCCTTCCCTTGCTGCCTCTGGATCTCTCTATTGATGGCAACGTCACTATACTCCTGGTACAAGATTGCTGCAAAATCAAAACATTTGTTGAACAAAAGTGTGTTTCATGAAACAAAAATGAGCAAGACGCCGAATTTTAAAGTTTAATACAAAGGAAAACCCTTTTTGGGAAAACTTACAACTCGGCAAAAAGCGTGACAGTCGATTTGAGCTTGGAACAGCTGGGTGTGTGACCAAGTCTTCTTCTACGGACTTCTTTCGCATTCTGTGAGGAAATTTTCAAATAACATCAACAGATGTTATTTCATCTTTAACCTTTTTGTGTACAAAAGACTTTGCTTCTACTGGATACTTCTTACCCAATTTTTGTGCTCCACCGATTCACAGGCATCCCATTGTCGCTGCTGGGTGGTGGTCCAACAGGACTGTGGGGGCCGCTGTCACTAGAGCCTCCTGAGCTGCGGTGTCTGTAGTTCGATTTATCTATAGAATATAAAAACGATATGTTGCTCACGTAAAGTATCAATTAATCAACCTCATTTGTTAAGCCTCAGATTGGTCAGCTCCACTTGGACTGTTTTGGACGTCCATTCAATAAAATAATACCAACATGTAGCTTGTACTGTCCACTCACAGTCGGGGTTGGGGCTGAGGCTGTTGGAGCTCTGTCGGTCCCTGGAAGCCACCCGAGCAGACAGTGATTTCCCCAGCTTCAGGGTGAAGGAGTTTTTCCTCTGAGACAGCTGCAGTCTTGATATCAGCTCCGAAGCTGAAAAGCGCCGCCGCTCTTGGTCGCCTTGACGACTGCGAGACAGAAAGTTGCCTCCTGAGGGAAGTGATGTCTCTATACATCTGCTCTCTCCCCCTGCGCATGATTCTGAGTCTTCTATTATCTGCAAGGGTTCTGCAGGTACATTGAAAATATCCTCCTGACTGAGGCTTGGGAGATCTGCAGCACCATCTGTGGATGAAGGAGTTGAAGTGGCCTCCAGCGAGGATAACCCACTGAGGTCCTCTTCTAGGAAAGATGCAAAGGGTCCAGGAAAGATGTAGTCTGCTTCCAGGATTGGGCTGCCGAGCGACTCATCACTCGGGCTATCTGGAGAATAGACCTGCATCTTTCGCCCTGAAGAAAAGAAAATATCTTTATTACATCAAGCCAATGAGCTCTGAAGCCTGATTTTTGCCCCGTCAACTCACGGATAGACTTCTCCTTCAGTGACCCCTGTGATGTCCTTCTTTGAGGCTGGCAGCAGTCTGAGCCTTGAAGACTTGTAAGGTCAGGTGACGAAGGGGAGCAAGGTAACTGAGATTCCAAGGAGTCTCTATTTGTGTATAGGGAAGACAGGGGGAAAGACAGAGGAAGACTGAGAGCTGCATGGAGAGGACGGCACACTGTTGTGACAGTTCGTGGCTTCTCAGTTTGCTCCTGCAAAGTAGTTATCTCGTCATTTTGGCTTTCAAGCTCACCGTCGCCCATCAAATTGAAATTTATTTCATGTTCATTGTCCGTTATGTGGCAGCTCTTCTGCATGTCATTCAGTTCGTTTAAAGTCTGTCTGAAATCATTCAGTGGCAGAGAGTGACCTGTGCGTTGTACATCTGAAATTATGTTTGCCGTCTGAAGGCCAAAGCCATTTAATTTAGGAGTCACAGCTGGTTGTAGCTCAATAAAAGCCAACGTTTCCTGCTGGCACACAGCGACATGCTTGTGATGGCATGGGTGGAGGAGGGGCCTGCCCTCCTGGGACTCACTCGGACCCTGGGACTCTCCTGAGCCCGGGATCCACATGCTAGGACTTTCTCCTCGACAGCAAAACGAGTAAAGGTGGGGCTGGAAGTCAGGAATAGGTGAGAATCCATACCCAGGGAACATGGTTGAACAGGCACATGGGAGCTGCAACAGAAAAGACCACATTATTATCACATGCACATATGTGAAATGTATGAAAATTATCAGTGCAAACAAAGAAGCAAAAATATTTAAATAGTTTATATCTGAACAATTTTGATTTAACCATATTAGCAGAATAAACAACAAAAACATTTTGTGATATACACACATACACATGACACACATTTTTATAACACCGCAACATATTTGAAATAAAAAAGCCATGTGGTTATCAAGATTTTCACTTTTAGCTTTATTTTCTGAGGTTCCACAAAAATATGACATTTACCATTTAGAAATTTCACTTGAACTTTTCTTAAATATTTGCTAAAATGGTAAATAACACATTTGTTTTTTTGTTGTTTTTTTAATTTATTTCCCTTCACGTACCAACTATAGCAGAAATTAAATAGGACAGTCAATACGTTGCTGTCCTTGGTAGAGGAGACCTCATGGCGAGTGCTTGTATCTGGGTCAGGATGAGCCTCCAGCCATACGTCTCAGGTAAATCATGAGCAAGAGATACAGAAATGAGGCCGTGCCGGCTCGGACGTCAACCAGATTAACAAGGTCTGAGTTAGTTTTTGGAGAACCAGGGCATACTGATGGGAAATGGGCTACTGGAACAAGACGTGTGGACCGGAGATGTGTGTAGCAGATTGCTGATTGGTTTCTCATATATACTTTGCTATTTCTTTCAGCCTTTTCCTTCGTGTACAGGTTATCCGTTACTAACCTTATGCCCCACAGATGGCGAAATCCCCCAAATACTTGCCATCTGATGTCAAAAACATTATTCTTACAATACTGAGTTCCTTGTATCCTACAGTTTTCACAGAGTGGTGAACACTTATTCATTATTTCATATTTACCCTCTGGACACTGTTTATACCTGTGGTTTCTGGGGAGTCGTTGGGGCACATGAGGGGCAACGGGTCAGGGAACAGTCCCAGGATCAACTAATAATCACAGCTGCAGCAGATCCCTGATTAGTTCTCTCTTTCTATGGTAGAAGCACCCTGAGATCAAAAGAACTACACCTGCAACTCATATCTTGAACTCTTGAAAAAGGATTTATAAAACATTTTTTTTAATTCTGCTGCCAGTGTCAGTTTCAGGTTGTGCTGTACAAAGGATGCTACAGTAGCGGGTAAATGCCTTAATACTCAATAATGCTACTCTCCTGTTTACAGATGCAAGACGTTCAGCCTCATTTAATTCTCCAATTTAACTGAAATTTAACATGACATGAAAACCTTTTTGTAAATAGGGTTGAAACTGTAGACAGGTTTTTATGAATGATTGTATTGAACTTTTAATTTTACTTTTAATGTGTCAATCTGTGAAATATATATGAAACTAGTACATAGTTCCCTGAGATTTAAAATAATTTTTGGATTTCTATGAAAGTACATCACACAAGGAGTTAAACGTGCCCTCAAGAAACAAAACGGTACATTAGACTAAACCAAAAACAGCAACCAACTAGTTATCTTGCAGTTAAATATGGTCGACTGGACGCTAACTAGTGTTGGCTCAGAGTCACCACGGGACTCCGTAGAGTCGATCGAGCGTCGCTGTGCTTCCATCTAAAGTGAACAGCAGTGAACTTCACGGAAGTTTAATAAACCTTTCACAGTCTGTGGATGTTTTGCTTTTTGAGAAGACTTCATGCGGCCTGATTTAAAATAAAACCACACACACAGCGATGCATACCAAGCAAACGCTCCTGCAGATAAATGAGAAACTATGGATGTGTGCAGGATGTTTAAAAGTCAACACTAGTCTTCATACTTAGACACACACATACACACCTAGGTCTGGTGCAGCGTCTCTCCTGAGCTGTGTCTTCCTGCTCTAATTAAAGACTTCCCTCCACATAGCATTCAGCCCCTGTATTTAACCACTACACACACACACACACACGCACAGACGCACACACACACATGCACACGCACACACACACACACACACACCAGCTCCAGACAGAATAAACCAACAGAACAGACAGAGGATGAAAGCACATCCTCAACACTCTCACCTTTAACCTGAGATCTATAGTGAGCAATCACTCAAGTTCATTGTCTGCCTTCCTGAACCCACATGAAGAGGAGGCACCTTTTCTGATTGAATATTTACAGTGAGTGTCTGTTAAAAGCCTGCAGTGGGTCATAAAATTAGATCTCATGACAGGTTCTTTAAACACACACCAGCAGAGCTCCCTCTTGTCTTACCCTCCCGCTTCCTGAACAAGTAATCCTCAGCTTCTGGCCTAAACACCTGGTAAAGGGACACTAGTTTACAGAACATGTGATCTCATAGGCACTGAGGCATGCAGGGGTTGGGATTGTTTTCATGTGGTCACAGTCTCACGGTTCCTCTTAGGTGGTTCTGGTACAGTCAAACTGGTGTTGGCTTTTTTGGACTTTTATTTTTTAATTTCTTCTTTAAACTTAAAAGTCTTATGTACAATTTAATCCAACCATTTGTGCTGTGAAGCATGGCCAGCGTGACGTAGGCAGAATGACAACCGGACTAGTTTAAAAAAAAAAAAAAGCGATCCATAATGGAGTGCAGGAGAAAAAGTGCGCAGGATTTCCTGTTTGGTGGTGATTTTATCTGTGCTTTTTGCAGATGGTTTGCAGATGGATCTTCAGCTTTGAGTCTAAGGTGGTGGTGATAAGAAACCCCAAATCACCTCCAAATCCATGACCATGTTTCTCAGCTGGAATAAAGTGGAGTGCCATTTAGAGGTTTGGAACGAGGCGTCGTTCCAAGTGGAGAAGTTTAAGTATCTCATGGTCATGTTTACGAGTGTCGTGGTCCTCATGACTTTCCAGGGAAACTCAGGTCTGGGAGCAGAGTCGCTGATCCTCCACATTGAGAGGTGTTATGCTGCTGGCTGCGATGAATCAGCTCTTTTCCTGCGGGAATACCGCCTGTTTTGTATTTGTCCAGAGAGAACAAAAACACAACAACACACATAATCACTATACCAATAAAAAGCACTTGTCTCTGATTTGTCAGTTCTATTCTATCAATTTTTTACTGTTTTAGTGGTTGCATCACAAAAAAAAAAAAAAAAAAAAAGGCAAGAAGGCTTGTTACTGTAGGATTGTGGGACAACACTTTCTGCCAAAATTGCATGTTTGCATTTCTGCTTTTCTGCTGCTGGCATTTGTGAGTACACTTTATTCCAAAAGTGTGCTCACTTTTGAAATTTGAAATGCAAATAATTAACTTTTTTTTTTAATCTTTGAATCTATTTGCTCACACGTGCCTGCGCACACATCAGTCTTTTGGAAGGTGGCAATTACAAGCATTCAAGTAGGATTGTTTGAAATTTACAGTTACCTTTGAATCATTAAATCCTTTTGGGATACAGTATATGTCTTGTAGGTTACAGATGACAGTATCACATTAAGCTCTTTACCTGTAATCTACACTTGTTACTGTTTCTCCTGTAATCATATCTTTATTGTACTTGTTTCCCTGGAGAATCACAGACTGGAAATCACAGTTTACTTCTTCCTTATGTAGCGCACAGGTTTTGTACGCTGTGAATATGAGGTCCTTAGAAAAGCCACACCTTCTCTTGCGGCAAAGTTACACAGTCCAATCCTTTCTCTTTCTGTGTCTCACCTATGCACGCGTGCATGCGCATGCGAACGCGAGCACACTCGCTCGCGCAGGCACAAACGGTTACCTGTTCTCTGCTGCAGACAAAGACGGCCTTTATCCGAGTACCTGGGCCAGGCTGCCCTGAACACAGGACACCCGAGAGGGTGTGGGAACTGCTTAAACTGATCCACTTAAATAGTGCAGCCACCGAGCCACATAAATATATCCAGACCACTGCTGCATAATGACACGAGCTTATTGGTGTCTGCACGTGATTACTTGCTGCTTAGGCTGTAATCCCGCTGTATGTGCTGTATTATCTAAACTTTACCTATAGCTACAATCTGTCATGCAAGATCAAACATGGATTATTAACAATGTATATTTAAGACAAAAAAAAAGAAAGAATATAACTGCTTTCATAATTGTGTCACACCTGAGTGAACGTCTAGATAATCCCCCATCAAGACCCCCATCGTCATAAATCAACACGGTAGTAGTAAATTAGCTGTCTTCTAATCTTCTCAAGAATCTCAAAGATCCTTAAAACTTACTATAAGCCTCGCCACCACATTAAACAACACATGAAAGCAACCAGCTAAGCTGCATATTCATCACGCTGATACAATTATATCAACCTATTAAAATTTCAATTCCAAAGACGTGTAATTTCCCATGTCGTAGCAGGGTGTTATTTGTGATTCTTGTGGACTGTGCTGCCAGAGAGTCCCCCTGTAATTTCACCAGGCTGCTCTAAGACGCCGTGTCTGCATATAGAAGGTAATGAATTGCACTCTGGCATGCCTTTAAAGAGCGCGGACATTTGAGAAGCATTTCTAATTGGGATATTTTTCATTTTGAAGGCATCAGAATAATCCTTTAATCGAGTGCATCACATAAATCTGGGCATAAATCCACGGCTGAATCAGCCTCTGACAGAACCAAGTATTGTGTAATCGCTAAACTAAACTTTGTTTAATGCTTGCCAAAGGGGGAAAGAGGATGTGAAAACAAATAAATTAATTACAGGAGGTGATTGTGGTTTATGACATCCATTTTTACACTGTTTGCTTTCCTCATGTTTCGGAGGATGATGGCAACATGGCTCGAAAGAGGCAGTAAGTAGGAGGAAAATGACCCACAAGAATTCTTGTAGAGCTTAGAAAAGCTAAACAATTTGCTTGGGATCATTAATCAAATTATTTCAAACATAATGAGTTAATGAGTCATAAGGAGTTAAGAATTAGTTAAGTTTGTCTATTACGTTTTTCTCTAATATTTGATATCCCCCTTGTAAGCGGAACATGGTTTGCATCTGCACTGCATTTAGTGAAAATCAGAGCAAACTGCTAGATAATCAAGTTGCATTTTATGTTAAAAGACTAAAACAGAACTAGTCCAACTACAATTATTGCTTAATTTATTTACAGTTATTTTGGCATATTTAGCTGCAAATTATAACCAGAAAAAAAAAAAAGCATATTAATTCAGCAGCTGAAAAAGGCCCGTAGTACCAGAATGAATAACTTTGGTCATGTTCTGAGGAGAATACTGCTGGAAATATGTAGATGTGACGATCAATGATCACAGTGACGTGTTCCATTTGTCGTCACCACAAAACTGTCATTTTAGTCACTTTTCACTAGCTAAAACATGTTTTATAGTCTATTGAAATTAGTTGACCTCCTAATGCAAACATATTTAATCTTCAATGTATTAAAAGCTTTATTCTGATCAAAAAAACAAAACAAAAAAACACAAGTGCTAAAACTTGACATGCTTTCTCATGGAACAGCCTCTGGTAGCACAGCATCAGTTTCCATAATTATGCAGATGACACACTGTTTTATATCACAAAATGGTACACATGTGAAATCTTCAAGTTTAGGGAGAGAAATTTAAAATAAAACTGTAACCCCTCATATTACGCCAAGTAATCAAGGATTGCTTTCATTTTCATTTTTTATAGATGCCACTTGTCGGACCCACTGTCTGCATTTGTATCAGCAGTAGAAGACACACTGGTCCATGTTTTTCTTGCACCCTGATTGGATTATTTGAGCACGTTATTTGGTCTCTGATAGAGAAAGATTTCACACTTAAAGTTATTTCAAAACCTTGCAGTATCAATACTACTAAACCATTAATTCATTTTACTTTTATAGCCTCTGCACTGTTTTCTTTAAAACTGATACTACGGTTGTTCTCTGAGTTGATAAAACTCTTAATGGTTTTTGCCCACACGTATTTTTTATTCTCCGGACCCTCTTTGAACGCTCAGATCGTCTGGTGTCAGGTTTTTAATTATTCCCTCAGTGAGAACAAACACACATGGTGACGTCTGGTTTTATGGTCCCCGTCTGTGGAAGAACCTGCTTTAAAGCCTTTAAGAGAGGACCCGTTTTAAAAGGAAACCCAGCTTTTAAATTTAGCTTTCAACTCAGCCTCTACAGTTTTTGACTTATTTATCATGTATTGTTTATTTTTAGTTGTGACTACTTTTTCCAAAATTTTAAAATCTTGTGTTATTTCTCTTCTTCTCCATTCCCTACTCCTCACACTTGCTTGAATAGTTACTTATTTATCATATCTATGTTTTATCTTTTCAGTGTTCAGTCTTTGTAATTCATTCATAGTGTAAGGACAGCGTTTCCTCAGTTTCTAGTCAGTTTCTGTTACATTTTTATATTGTTAAGGGTCCAGGAGTGTGTTGTTGTGTGTATCTACATATAAGCAGAATGAATGACTAAGAGACTTAAGAAAAATTAAAACAATAGCGAGAGAGCGATTCTGAGCATCTCTGGTGTTTACATGTAAACACGCTTGTTATGTGTTTTGTGAATGATGATAAGAAATTGGAGAGTTTCATTCAATTCTTTTGTTTGTGTTGTTTTAACCATGTAAAGTATTTTGTGCTGTGCAAGCTGCCTACAAAGTATGACACAAATCAAGATTGACTGACTGATTGGTTGATTGATCGATCGGTTGACCTATAGTCTGACATAACTATACTACTAAATAAAAAAATGTGTTGAATCAGGATTTTTTTTTTTTATTCCTTGCACACCCACTAAAACAAGGACCTTAAATTATTTCCTACGGTCAGTATAAAGGTGACTGACTGACCTAAAGGTTGATTTGTCACTTATTCTGGTTGAACACAGCCTCGGCTCCGCTGCTCAAAACCAGGAGTGGATACGTTTCCATGGAGATGTCTTCTGAGCAGCTATCCTGGTCAGATCAGGAGATCAGGCTTTCTTGATCCTGCTGCTTGATCTATTTAGTCACTGTGACCATTAATAGATTTGATAAACAATTATTCATGATCTTTTTTGTGAATGTTATCTCATGTTCATAAGCCTGCATCACAATTTTACAAGGAAAATGTTATTCATCATTATAATAATCAAGGTATGTAATCTGTAGACGTTATAATTATTACTATATCATATATCTGTGTCTCTTCTCTCTCTGTTCATCATTCCCTCTTTCTGATCTCCCTTTTCCGGTTCTACCCAGCTGGTCTTCGGCAGGAGGGTCCCCCCTTATGATCCAGGTCCTGAACCAGGTTTCTTCCCTCTTAAAGGGAGTTTTTCTTGCCACTGTTTGGTTTAAGGTTTTTCTTCCACTAGGGGAGTTTTTACCTGCCGTTGTTTATGTAATAATTGCTCGGGGGTCGTGTTCTGGGTCTCTGGAAAGTGCCAAAGAAAACTTGTATTGTAAAGGATGCGTTTCACAGCTTATTTTATGAATAGTATGCCACTTGTGCAGATTTATATTATTATTAATATTATTTTGTTTTAAAAAATAGAATATGGACTAAGTATCCGGCTTTCTACGTAAATGTTAAAGGGAGATACAAGTGCACTGAAGCTGGGATTTTGAAGCTAAATTTGGCTTTGGTGGGTATGATTTTTTCCATAAATTATGAATAAACTAAAGATATACAGAATTCCCATGTTTCTGAGGTACCTTTCTTTCTCCATTCTAAACAACATATATTTGCTGGTCCAGAAGATTCTTTTTACACATTTGCTATAAGAATAAATAAATAACTAGATAAATCATACACTACAAACATTCCAAATACCGTATATCTTCATTTGAAACATTTTTATCGCATAACAATTATTAATTTAAACAACTTTAAACCAGATCTTCACTTTACTGAGCAGTGGATGGCAGGGACAAAAACTGTTTATATTCTTATAAACTCAAAGATGTTCAGCATAAAGAAATTCAGGAAAGTGAAAGCACACTTTCCCTCAGCAGAGTTTTCTGATGATGGGATGTTTTTATATTACGTTAGAGATGCACCAAATTCCAACCAAAGGCTTTATTTGCTTTGCCTTTCGAACTGCACGTCTGGCTGTTACCTCTATAAAATTATCTTAAAAGGCACATCAAGACACAATCAAAAATTATTTAAAAAAAAAGGTGTCTTTCCATGCTCAAGGTTTTATTATTTAGGTACCTTGAGGTCCTTTCTTAAAATTAAATTCTAACATAATCACTCACACTTAACTTTAGTTAGATTTTTCAAAACCAGCTCTTTAGGTTTAAGGATGCACTCTTTATTAATGGTGTCTGTAATGCAATTTTCCTTACTTTTTTTTGTTTTGTTTTCACGTAGTAGCTGTTGCACCTGATACTTTTGTTTTGTGAGCTGCTGCTTACTTGGTGAAACTGCATCAGTCTGCATCAGTAAATCTGTGATCGACCTTGTGGTCTGCCTTAGATAACCGTGAAGCCAGGATTACACGCACCCGGATTGACATCTCCATCAACATCGTCCGACATCGAACGTCTTTTCGTCCTGGCTTCACATCTGTGCAGGATGAACTGAGTACGATATGTCAAGCACCACTTTCTCAGACATCCTGCATTTCTTGATCCTATATTTGTGCAACATCCCTCAAAATTTGCAATCATATGAAGAAAAGAAAATAGATTCTCTTGAACTTCATGGCAGCAACACGTTTGCCATGTTTGTAACAGATTAACAAATGCAGTTTAGCATTTTTCTGCTGAAAGATGCGAAGCCTTCCCAGAAAACAGCACTGGCGACCAAACGTAGCGCTGAATCCCTTCAGCGTTAAAGTTTCCTTCCAGTTGTTGAAGATGATAATTGCTGGGAACCACCAGCAGCTTTTGAACTGTGCTGATAACAAACTGGACGTTTGTTTTTAACCAGTTTTGACTCAACGAAGATGACAGCAATTTTATTTTTTTCTGGATTACACGTATGGCTTTTTCTTTGCGTAACAGAGCTTTAACCCACGTTTGTGGGCCGTGCAGTGAACTGTGTTGTTGGACAGCGACTGCTGCAGCATTACTGAGCGCACGCAGTGATCTCTATAACGGTTTTTAATGCAGTGCCACATGAGAGCCCAGAGATCATCAGCCTTGACTGGTGCGCACACAGATTTCTCCTGAGTCTTTGAATCTGTTGTAGATGAGTGTGCTTCAACTTTGGTCCTCAGGACCCAGTGTTTCGACTGCATCACCATCAGCTTCTCATCTAGGTCCACACACGTCTGCCAACGGTCCACTAATTTGAGGTAGGTGTGTCTAAAACACATTTCAGTTTGGTAATCCTCTGTCCATCTGTAAGTCTCAGAGACAATTCTTCTCTAAAAAAACACTTTTTTTTTAATTTATTCCTAATCATGCCACAAAACCTTTGCTAATTTCCTTAACAATTTGTAAAATGTTCCTCCAAGTGTTTCATTTCAGTACCATTTACTTTTGCAGCCTTACGTTGCCCACGTCGTAACTGTGGTTAGCTGTTGCCTCACAGTAAGAAGGTTCCTGGTTCGACTCCTGGGCCCGGCGAGAGTCTTGCATGTTCTCTCCGGGTACTCCGGCTTCCTCCCACAGTCCAAAAACATGTATGTTTACGTTGGCTGACAGTTCTAAATTGCCCGTAGGTGTGTGTGTGTGAGCGTGGATGGTTGCTTGTCTCTTTCTAAGTGCTTACGGGGTTGCATCCGGAAGGGCATCGGGCCACGTCGATGTGCGGACTACGGTCTGCTGTGGGGACACCTTTGCTCAGTCGGGTTAAGCTGAAATGGTTGATAATGTTGCTGCCATTTAATTCAAATGTGCTAAAATTATAGTTTTTGACGCTCAACATGTGATATGTGATCAAATATGAGTTTATGTGATCAAATATAACTGCATGTTCTGCTTATTTACATTTTACACATTCCACTAACCAACTAACTTCAGTTATCTGTGGTGTCTATATATATATATATATATATATATATATATATATATATATATATATATACATATACATATCTATATATATCTATATATATCTATATATATATATATCTATATATATCTATATATATATATATATATATATATATATATACATATCTATATATATATATATATATATATATATATATATATATACATATATATATATATGGGATGGAAATGTGAAGATCCAACCACCTGCCAGAAAAAAAACTGAGCAGGAAAGAAAATCCTTTGAAAAATGAGACAGTTTGTTCTTTTTCTCCACACATAGTCTCTCTGTGAGCACAAGTCCAGGTCTGCTCAGACAGACCAGAGTGTCCTGACAGTGTGGTGCGACCAGCTCATGTGTATGTGCGAGATCGCCGTTTAACTCGGTCGCATCAGACCACTAATTGCCAAGCAGTAGACTAAAGGGCCCTGCATTGTCTGCTGACACAAGACATGACATCATTCCACATCACTTCTGGGAAAACCGCTCTCCTGGCTGTTTTTTTAGTTTGCGTAACATTTTCTGTCAATCATGGGAGAGTGACTCCTCCAGATTCTGTTAACTTGCCATCAAAGAGCACAAAATGTTTTCAAACTCAACTGTAAACCATTCTGCTTGAGGCTTGTTTTCTATTGCACACATAATTCATTTTAAGCTACACATGGTGTACTTAGATTAAAGCCGCTGGAACCCTTTGGCTGTTTTTTATACTTTTTTAGGCCGGCAACATAATGTGGTTTAAATGGCCCAACGTATGGTTGCACTTTTTGATGTTACAGTTTCAACCACCATTTCAAATACACTTTACGAATATATTTACTGAAAACTATCCTTTTATCAGGTTTATTCTCTCAGTTCAAGACCGAAGGCGAGTAGAAGGGTTACCCAAATGTTTACACATGGTTTAGGTCCTTCTAATCCTCCTCTAAAGGCTCAGGCAACTTCCCCACGACCTTCAGGGACGCCGTGAGGGTGCAGACAACCTGTCTCACAATCGCACAGAGCTCTGACACTCGGAGCCCACCTGGACGAGAGTTTGTGCGTGACAATCTATTAGCCTTTGACTGAGAGCGGCAAGACGCGAGGCCTTCCCTGACCTCGTCTAACCCAGCGGGATTCCTGCTAACAGAAACAGACAAACAGCAATCACTCATTTACAAGCTCTGAAAAAGAAAAAATGGCAACCATCTCACGGGTAAACGGCAAACCTTTTGGACCTTTAACCTCCTGCCCCTCCCCCCACCGCGGTCTTCCGCCATAACAACTGCAGGCAGATAAGCTATGCACAGGAGGCGCACACAAAGGAACTATTGATGAAACTTATGGAAATAACCTGATCTAATTATAGTGCTTTGTCTTAAGTCACACAAACTACCACGTTATTGGAGCGCTAAAGATCCAACCGGCATGAAATCCAGAAAAATCTCATAATCAGTACCTTCTGACAGACAATGGCTACGTGTATGCAATGAGATTCCTAGAAAAGAAGAGCTCATTTAGCATTTTTGGTAAGTCAACAGAATATGTGACAAGTTAAAACCCATGGATTACAAATTCACCAGAGTTTAAGTTTAGTATAACCCATAATATAAAGAAGGAACAGTGAAGCTGCTCATCAGATGCGTCCCAGAGTGAAGACACTACTTCATTACATTTCCTCTTTTGTCCAACCAATTGTCTAAAAGTGAGTTATATTCGACTTACAACACCTAGAAAGCATCTAATTCTCACATTTTGGGATAATAATTATTATATGCTCTATTTGATAAAAACAATAGTTTGTAAATTAATCACATGAAAATCATAACTGAACTGATTCTGTTCTCCCTCTTCCCAGTATTTCTGTGAATCAACATCCTGATAAACTGTGTTCCTTTATACCATGAAGATAAACTGACTGGCGTGGCCATTGTGATGTCACAAAAACAGGCCTAAACAGGCACATTTAGGATTAAACTGTTGTTATTTTGGTCTTCTTGAAGCCAGGGGAGACTGTTATTGGACAAAAACAAGTAACGGGGATTAATACCAGAATTTAGATTGAGCAAAAGAATGTTTTTTTTTTCAGGACTAATGTATATTTAATTATCAAATGATTTTTAAAAAAGTACCACCACAAGGATCTAAAGTAACTAATAGCACCTTACTGAGTTGGTAGGTTTGAATAAAAGATGCTGATTTTCCTTTGTTTTCCTTAATTTATTTATTTAAAAAATATTTAAAGTCAAATGAATATTCCTGAGTTAAAACAGTCATAGGTCTATTTTTAGATGGTAATAAGTAAACTTTTGTTAGGAGCTAAAACCACTTTGATAGAAGCTGTTTTGAGTTAGAGATGAATATGTGTTTGCAGCAAAATGATAACTGATGATATGGAGTCAAGATGGTTTAGATAATAAACGGTTTTATGCAAGAAGTGTTTGTCCAGGCATCTCTGTCCCGTCGCTGCTGCCTCGTCACGAGTCCGTATTGGTCAACTACCAAACTTCTGTCAATAGAAACCAACGGAGGAGAGTCCAGGCTTCTGCTTCCATGTCAGAGGCAGAATCCATGAACTCTCCTCCTTTTGTGTCTATTGACAATAGTTTGCATGACATCTGTAGTTGACTGGATGGAGAACGGTGCACAAACAGTCCTAACTCAAAACCGCTTCAGTTCGCTATGGTCCCTGACAAAAGTTCACGCTGCCTACTATCTAATAACAGACCTCAGGTTGTTTTAACTCCAGAATGCTCCTATCAAAACCCGTCACAGATCCACTGTTTCTTCCCTACCACAAACATGTAGTTTGATTACATACATCACCTATCCGCCCATGCAAACACCAGGGCATAAACATCGTATCATCCCTCAAATGAAAACAATTTTCTCAATGAACACGCAGTTTGCTTGTCTAATTAATGTTTGCCAAGCCTCAAGAGCATCTTTTAAAGGCTCACTTATTGCTGATTGCCATGATCCTTTTCTTCATTCTTTTTAAACAATCAAATGAACATACAATAACTGCAACTATTTGTTTTAGATCTTCTCCCACTAATCACAGTTCCTCCAGCACCTTAGTTGCCGGAGAAACTGCAGCTTAATGACTGAGCAACATTCAAAGGCAGCGTGCCGTTCATGCGTCTGCAGCGGTTCTGTGTTTGTTTTTCTGGTCTAGATCTTTTTAAAAAGATGAGTTTGTTGTTCTCAAACTGTCAGTCAGAACATTCGGATTCCAACCTAATCCTTTGCCACAGAGGCTTCAAAAAGCCTGACCTACTTTACGTCAAATTGCTGATGCATCTCTTGCATTCATCTGCAGCTGTTTTCTAACTCTTATGTCCCACTTTTTCCCCGTCGAAGCAGCAGCAGCAGCAGCAGCTCCCCAGCCCTACCCCACTTCTTGGTTTTTATTATCTGGACAGGTATGGACAAGTCATATGCTGTTTTGAAATGTGATCAGGTAAAAGTGGAACACACCTAACCAAGAATGACCATGTAGAGATGATTCCTCTTTAGCCGAGGGCCAAACTTATAAAATATTTCAAACTAAATACCAGCAGCCTCATTTGGATTAGACTGATGATTTAATAGGGAACTAAATGGCCTTGAAGGCAATTTTTTTTTTAAAGAAAAAGGAGTTATTGCTATTTAACATGAAGACAACACCTGGTTTGAGTGTTGTTTTTGTTGTTGTTGTTTCGCATATCTGCCTTAGTTGGAAAGAAGATATTTTAGTGGAGCATTCAGCTAAAACCAGCAACGCGTTATCTTGCACGAGCAAAAATGTCTTCATAGTTTTGTTTTCTCACCTCTCATGAGATGAGAAAACAAATATATAAACGCAAAAAGAAAAAGCAGGTCCATTTCTGCCTAAAAAGTGTCAAAGTTTACGCTGTCAATGAGGTAAAAGCTACTTGTTTTAGAATATAACCTATTCTACTTAAACACTGATGCCATAGCATTACTACTACCATTATTATTACCTGAAGTGACAGGTTTGTAACTCAGTGGGTGGCCTGTTTTACAGTCCAGGTTTCTGGACAAGTTCATGTCCAGCTACACAGATGAGACCCTCTGACACACACTGACACTTTTCCACATTCCCCAGATGACTCAGCATGCCCATTCCTCTGAAATTGACCGCTAAGCTGAAGGAGACAAACACAGAAACTTAACTACACACAGGCGGGAGCAAAGGCTGCTATTATGGAGTATTAAAGCCGCTTCTACGCAGACCACGAGCCAAAAAAGGAAGATAAGAAAGTGACAGAGTTTCTTTAACAAGACAATGTCGCTCTTGTGTAATTGGCAGGTTGCTTTAAGTTAATGACTCCTCGATGATTTGATTTCAGATTTGAGAAAATAGGTCAGAGTGGGATTTTCATCTAAGGTGAGTGGAGAGAGGTGATGTGTGGTGTCCCGGATTGCTTTCCCACACGGTGCACATAAAGGCACAGTCTCACGTGCTCAGACAGCCGCTGTCTGAGTGGCAGGTGATGGGGCAGGTGCTCTCCAGACAGACGTGCAGTTGTGGGGGAAGGAGGAAGTACGGGCAGAGGGAGGGCCTCTGCAGCAAGCCAACTTATGAATTTGATCTGCAGTTGTGGCATACAGGCTGGAAATTCAATCTCAGCTTGAGGAAGCCAACTGTCTTAAACCCCACCACCACCATGTGATGACTCTTCAAAAAACAAAAAAGTCATAAGACTTTTGTTATCACAGAGGGGAAACCCCACCTGTAATGGATGGCAGTAGAATAGTTCAAGGTCCTGATTTATATGCTGGTATGCATTTTTCCAACAGGCAGACAGTCGGTTTGAATCAGACATGCTGCAGTAAATCAGATAAGATAGACACTCACTTTTCATTGTGCTCTAAGTCAAAATATCTACCCCCAGACTATACGTACATGCACAGCCACATGACAATGTACTGAGTCATCAGACCAGCAGACAGACGAGCAAGTCCTCACCTCAGCTCACCTTCTGACTGAGGGCATTTGAAAGATGTTGAAAATAAGTGTGAAGGGTGCTTCAGATGTGCACCGCAATGACCATAATGAAAAGAATAAAAGGAGGACAGGGTGCACAATAAAACACAAACAAATATAAGGCCATAAAGCAATAATGGGAAGTGCACAAATGCAAATCTGTAAACAACCAGAGGCTTTTTGTCATGCCTGCTGCACCACGCAGAGAATGCGTTTGAGTCTTATGCTAAAATATCCCACAAAGGAGAACTGAGTTGTGCGCGGCGCCAAGTTTCAGCCGTGTACAGTTTTTAACAACCCCTCATCTAACATATTCCAGACATGCACTTACCTGCCCCTCTCTGCAACAGCTCATTGCTGCACTGTAACCATCACATTTAAGGCTCACTTGCCTAGGGAGCTGCTGGAAACATTACTGATGCAGGAACCAGCTTCTTCAAAGAGAATAAATGAGTAGAGAAGCTACTAATCCCACAGGCGTGATACATGCATCCACTTGAGCAGGTTATTTGGTCCTCTGCAGTCTCTCTCTCCATGTTAGAAATGATCATATTTAACATTTTAATCCTACCATACATGCATGTCAGTTAAAGAGGATGTTGTTAATTGAGGAAAGACATCGCTTTACATAGAAACTAGTCTTTTTCTGCCCAGAGTAATTATGTTGTCAGATCAATGCAATGCACCTGAGAAGTTGCACGACTATTTTTTTTTTTTTTTAAACAGCAGCCAGAACTCTTGTTCTCTCCGAGCAGCACAGCTCAACTGTCACTCCCCGCGACAAAACCCTTTGACAAAATGTGTGAGGAAGATGATGGAATGTGCATGTAGATTTATATTGCATAATTTGTTATTTGAGAGTTATTGTTGCTGTTTGTTCAGCGCCGTACCTCACTGGCGTTCACAGCCTAGTGTGTGTGCTGGACGGTGGCCAGCAGCAGCGTGTGAATCCAGGCCATCCCAGGGTCAGACTGAGCCACTCTGTTATCCATTGCTGCCTTGTGTTCCTCCCGGTTTCTGTCCTCCTCTGTCTTCTCTCGACTTTCCTTTCTTTCTTTTGTTCTTTTTTTAAACAAAAACACAGGACGGACTTTTAAAAACTGAGTTCCCTTGCCGGGTGTTTGTCCTCTTTGTTCCTCTAGGTCTTTTCCTCAGAAAAAAAACAAAAACAGGTTGAAAACAGCCACCACTTGCTGCTCTCGGAGCTACTTACAATGCAGATCCCCTCTCTAAGCTCCTCTCCCTTCTTTTCCCTCCCTCTCCCTCTCCCTCGCTCTCTCTTTCTCTGCTACTGTTGGGGAAGTGCTCTCTTATTCTCCCTCATTCTCCACCTCCTTCTCTTGCCCTCCCTCTAATAGTTATTTAGCGTCTCATTTCAGCACCTGCCTTGTCACAGAAAGCGAGAGAAAGACAAGAGAGCGACAGACTAAGTGTGTACAAGTTAAAAAAAAAAAAAAACAGAAGTGTCTCCTGTGAGTGTGTTAATGCGCTGTGGGCTCTTTAAGTGTGAGAATTGTGCATTTACAAATACAGATTAAAAATGAGTCCAAATCCTTTGCGTGCACCTGCAACATGTGATGCTGTGTGTGTGCGTGCTCGCTCACAGGTGTCATCCATGGTTTCATCAAATGCAAGACTGTGAGGTGGTGATGGAAAGGAGCTGCCAAGACTTGCTTCACACTTGTCTCTTCCACTGCTCCCAGCGTGCTGCTGCATCGTTGACTAATAAAACATGAGAACGGGGCTCGGTTAACTCAGGGTGCCAGCTGGCTCAGCGGTGGACGGCGTCTCGCTTTTTCAACTTTGCAGGAGAAAACTTGCGACGACTTTCCTTCATCCTTCAATGACTTTGGTCATATAAAAGGCATTAAGAATGATAAAACAGTGATTCTTTATATTCTGGAAGGCTGAGTAAAATGCAAATAAAAGCAGAATGCAGTCATTTGCAAATCTTATAAACTCATATTTTATTCACAACAGAACATATAAAATATATGACATTGGTGAAAGTGAGAAGATGTACCATCTTGAGGAAAACAAACAATTGTCCATATTGAATTTGATAGCACGGACACGTCAGAACTGTTGGGATAAGGGAATATTTACCACTGTGCTGCATCCCGTCATCTGTTAACACGTGGATCTTTTTCTACATACTCCGACTTCCTCCCACAGTCCAAAAGCATGCATGTTCAGTTGTAAGTCTCTTTGGATAAAAGAGTCTGCTAAATGTAATGTAAAATGAGCTTTGGCAAGAGAAGATGGTGACAATGGTTTCTTCTTTGCAGGATACAGACTTTAACTGGCATTTATGGATGACACACTCAGCTGTGGTCTTAGATGGTAATTTTCCAAAGTGTTCCTGAGTCCGCGCAGAGATTCCCATTACAGAATCACACCTGCTTGATTGCAGTACCACCTTATGGCCCAAAGACAACAGACCTGACCTTGTCCCATGCACACAGAGATTTCTCCATATTCTCAGAATCCTTTGACAGTATTATGTACTGCAAATGATGAGGTCTACAGTCTTCACGTCTTTAATTGCAGGAACATTATTCTGAACTTATTGCACAGTTTGTGGATGCAGTTTTTTGCAGACTCTGTTCATCTTTACTTCATGTTTCTCTTTTTATACACAATCATGTTACTATCTGAAAATCATTTTATTCTGTTTTTATTCCGATTTTGTGCAGTTTTCCTACTTTTTGAGAACTGGCATTGTAATTTAGTGTAGCTCAGTAGTGATAATATTTAACTGATTTCTTCAGGTTAAGTTAAAGGAGGTTTTTGAGGTGTTCAACATCGTCATGTGCCATGCCTCCACGTCTTTTTTGCATTATTTTGACCTTCAGGCTGCTTTGGAACGTATGTCTGCAGCTCATGCATGCAAGCGTCTTTCTCTTCACTCAAGCAGTGGATGAACGAACCAGCCGGTGTCCAAAGTGCATACCTGTGCTCACTGACATGTACTAACTCACTCTTCCTGCAGGCCATGGCAGAGGAACGCACAGCAATCATAACAATTCAAAGATGAACGCAGCCAAGAGAGAGAGGAGGGGGGTGGATGAAGAGGAGGAGGTGGGGGGGAGGAGGAGAGTGCATCAAGAAAAGGCAAGGATGGCAAAAATGAAATAAGAGGGAGACTGATGGAGGATGGAGCAGTGAAAACCAGGGTGAAGAAAGGGTGAGGGGGGAGAAGGGGGGGCAAGATAAGATCAAATAAATGTCAGAAGTAGCCAGCGGCTACTGTATCGGTGGATAATGTGAGAGGAGGAGGGAAAGGAAAAGAGAAATCATTAACGAACACCTGTCTGTTTCTGACTCCTAATAAATCAGGGTCTTTTTTTTTTAATCTGCGTCTGCTGTGCTATCAAGGGAAGAAGAAAGTGTAGATGTTTCATGGAGTGGAAGGATTTATGTTAATGCTCCTGCAGCACCGTAAGTACAGTATTCAGCCTGTTATGTAATCACTTCAGAGCCCACGCTGAGGACCACTTTGCATTCATGAAACTAGATTTATTCTTGTGAAAAAAAGGTCCAAAATGCAAAACTGCTCACACATAAAATATCTTCCTCTAATCTACTTTTCCACTTGTGTTTGGTGATTTTGTGACTTTTGTACGTTGACACTTTTGAAATACTTGATACAAATAACTGTGCATGTTGGTCGAGTACAAAAGACTGGCATGCTGAGCATTGCTAAGTAAAAACATAAATAATCCATGTGATACTAATACAATCAACTTAAAAATGAACAAGATGATAAAAGACACTGTCCATTCATTTGACTGTTGTCCCAGTGTCAACCAGCAGTAAGAGGAGTCTGATCTCAAGTTAGTGGTCACCTTAAACATCACTGATCTATCTCAGCACATTCGACTCGTTGACCGTCTCTGGAGGAGCATCGACCAGTGTTAGAAAAGCAGGGGCTTTTTTCTGCTTGAGGTGATGCTACAAACTTTCATTTCAGCAAACCTCCTCCTGCTTTGCAACTCAGTGTTTTAGTGTGACTCATGCTACAACTTAATAAAGTCATTAAATACTCCTGACATCACATAAGTTCCTAAACAAACCTGAGGCCGGCGCGACTACTGCACGTCTCGGTTCTGTGTGAAATTCTGGTTGGACCTGATGGGACCTGCACAGAGTCTGACAGCATTTACAGCACAAGCTCCAACTTTGGGTAATTATCTAAATGCATATTTAGCAACTCTGATTTTCTTCATTATTAATACATATACACTTGATGAACTGATATCCTTGATCCAACAAAAAAACATCAGACTCCTGGGAGGCTGACACAGTTGAAAATGGAAGATATGATCTCCACGCGAAGAGGCTGAGAAAACTGAGTCTTGTTTCTGTTTCACACCCGATCATCATGTCTGTGCAGCATCACATGCTTCAACAAAATGATAGATGGTCCCACTTGCAGGAAAAAGCTTGCACATGTTGTCCCAGATGCAAAAAAAAAAAAATAAAGAAGACAAAGAGCTGTGTTTACTTCTCCCACCATTCGTGTTCTGCAGAGGAGTCCTAATTCATGATTCCAAAGGACGCGTCGCTTCCTTCAGGAGAGGCAGAGCAGTTGAGTTTCAACATGGAGGGAAGGGAAAAGAGCAGACAGATACAGGAGAGAGTTTTTTTTTCAGACTGGCTTCTCTGAGAATCATGAAGATGAAAAAAAAGGGCTGACACAGATCGATCTTTGCTGGACCATGCCAGTGAGATCCTGCAGGCTGCCATGCACGCTCTACCTACCAACAAGTGGCACTGCCAGTCAAACCTGTGGTTTAAACAGCAAAAGCCAAAGTGTTTTAAGCTTTAAGACAAAAAACAAGAAAGACAAGAAACAACCAGCCTGTCTGAAGCCGGAGCTCACAAAAACACTGTGTTAATGAATAGTTCGTTGGTTAATTGCATAAAGCAAAAATGACTCTTTGGCTTGTATATAAGCAGTTAAATTAACAGATCGGCAGCTCTAGCAGTGTCTGGATTTTAGTGGTGAGGACAATGGTTACTGAAGCTTTGCACAAACACCTACAACTTTGCCCTTGCTTGGTTCTGGTTTAAAGGTAACAACTGAGTTTACAGAAAGTAAAAAAAAAACTGCGTGGACGTTTTTATACCATACAGCCAAGTCCATCTCCAGGATTTATTTTATTTGTCCTCCCTTTCTTTTCAAAGTCAAGTCAGCTTTATTTATATAGCACATTTAAAACCAAAGTGCTTCACAGAACAAAGATAAAACAGAATACATTATACATAATAAAATTATATTAAATGGTGATAACATTTCATGTGATGCCTCCTAAATTAACATGTAAAAGACTAATAAAAAAACAAAAACTTTTGGGACAAAAGCCAAGGAGAATAGATGAGACTTTAACGGAGATTTAAGAAGTCTCAAGGTGAGATGTTTTGTACGGTGGAATTTTGGTGCCACAATCGTAAAAGTTTTACCGCTTCTCATTTGGAGTCTTATTCTGTTCACCTGCAAAAGCAGCTGATCATATGAACTTAATGCAATAAAATTAAACATGCAAAAATATCACCTAACTTTACAAAACTGTCCCTCTCATGTAAATTCATCATTTTACATCACAGACAAGTTGACATAGAGGCTGTCAACCTTCATTCAGTTATTCACTGGAATATCAGTTCAGAGCTTCTTTTTCATTCCTAAGTTTTTTTTTAAAGCTTCCCTGAATAAGTGGCAGGATTTTTTATTTTTAAACACTACATAATAAAATAAAGAAGTTCCATACAAACCAGAATGCACAAGTGCATTTCTTGTTTTTTAACTATTTACCCACTATTTAGCAAAAAAAGTGTTTAATCTTCAGTATGAAGGGAAACCTCAATAGACAATCTCTGACCAGTAAGTTTTCTCAACAAGCGCGGCTTCAGCTGATCCACAGTTAAACTCTGGAGACCTGAAGTGCAAAGGCTTCACTTTAGTAGCTCCTGATTCAGCTGTGGCCATTTTTCCAGCTATTTTATCAGAAGATACAAATTAGAAACTAACTTCAGGCTTGTGGATAAACACAACAGCTCCAACTGTTAAGGTTTGGAAGTCAACACGTGTTAAAAAGATAAAAATACAACATGTTTTCTGCTGATAAAAAAAAAGTTAAGCTCTACTCTCCAGAATGTTTGATCACCTAAAACTGCCACTATATTATAAGTCTATGTACTTAAGACTTTAAAGTCGATAAATTAGGTTTCCTACAGAAATGATGTCACCATTTCAGAAGACGCCATTTCCTTACCTGTGCTGTACTCACCTGATATCACCTGGCAACATTCACTATGCGGGACACATGACAACAGCATGGGTCAGAGGACAGGGACACACACACACAGGTGAGGATAAATACATACACTATGAGGCTAGAGTCTTCATGAGCCGTGGATGTAAAATCTTTGATCCTTGTGAAAGTGAATTCTCATCCAAGTCATAAATGAACGGTTCTCTGCGTTCATCCTCCTAGATTATTTTCACCAAAGTAAACCTTGACGGAGGTGTTCACGGTGAAAACTAAAACAAATAAACTAAAAAACAAACCCCGTTGGCGCCACTCATCGCTTCACATCCCTTTTATCCATATTATTTTACACCATTTGGCATCTGTCTCACAGAAATCACCTTGCAGATAAATAAACATGTGCATAGCAGCGACTGTGTTAAAAGCGAGTCAACCTGCAGGAACGTTGCAAATTATCTGTGTTGGTTGCTGGCTGAGCTTTTAAAAGCCTTTTAAACTGAGGAATTTATTTATGGGAATGAACAGGGTCAGTGAAAGATTTAACGCTACTTAACCTCTGAACTGTGCTGCTGCATTGTTTCATGGATCACCTGTGTGGAACCTTATAAAGATTTAACTGCAAACTACACACATTTGTGGCATTCTTTTCTAATATTTAGCCTAGTTGTCATAAAAGTAACTTCAGTGATGTGTAAAAGGTCATTAATAACAGTATACAATGATTAGTAAAGTCCTTTTCAGCCCATGTTCAATTGAAAACACCACCAGTTTAAGGATGAGGTTTCTCAACGTACAGCTGCAAGGAATTTAGGGATTCCATCATCTACACTCCATGATATCATCAAAATCTTCAGAGAATCTGGGGAAATCTTTGCACATAAGTGACAAGGTGAAAATCCAGCACTGAATACCTGTGACCTTTGATCCCTCAGCGGTCCCGGGTGTTCACTGCATCAAAAACGACGTCACACTGTAAAGGATATTACCACGTGGGCTCAGGAACGCGTTGGAAAGCCACAGTCAGTTAACACAGTTTGTCGCTACATCTACACGCTCAAGTTAAGATTTTACCAAGCAAACCCAGAAACGCTGCCGGCTGCTCTGGATCCAGCTCATTTAAAACGGACCGCCGGGTCAAAGATGAGGAGGACCACGCCAACTGTCATCAGCGCAAACTTGAAAAGCCATCATCTGTGATGGTACGGGGGTGACACGTGACATATAAAAAGCCACGTTCTGAAGGCGTTGCAACAGTGTGACTTCGTAGTAAAAGTCCTGGTCCAAGACTGGCCCAGCAGCGGTCAACACCTGCCTCCTACTGTGCAACGGAGGCCTCCACCCACTCCACCCACAAAACGTTCAACAGTTACGTTGCAAAAACTCTTTTCTGAGAAGTTAAAAAACAACAACTTGTTTGATATGTAGAAGACTATTTTAGACTGTTTTCCTAGTTTACAACATTTTTTACACCATTGGGAAAGATATTTTTGCTTAAAACAAGACAATTTCTAAACAAGACAATTTCTAAACAAGACTATTTGACTAGATTAAGGGAATCTTTGTCTTATTTCTAGAGGGACTGTTTTTGCAGTGTCGTCTCATCAGTTCAGTGACATTGAAGGTGGGAGGTGATGAAACACAGGCGGAAACATGCTCCTGTCTCAGCTTTTTTGGAAAGTGTTGCAAGCATCAAATTCAAAATGACTGCACATTAGCAAAGAAAAAAAGAAGTTTATCAGTTTAACATGAGCCATCTTGTCTTTGGCGTGAATTCAACTGAATATGGACTGAAAAGGATTTGAAAATCACGGTATTCTGCTTTTACTGGCGTCTTAGACACCCCCCCAACTTCATAAACATTGGGGTTTGTGGAAACAGAAATTCTCAAGTTTCTGTGAAGATACTTTGAGGAGGAGAAAGCAAGAAGACGTTTCAATCATTTTTCTCCTCAAACTTAAAGGGGCTGGAAAGTAAAATGGACTGATAGGGAGATGGCGGGAAGATCGGTACACGATACTGGGTGTTCTGCCAAGACATGGCATATTTCTGACTCCAGCGCCTCTGTGCACGGGTTTCAGACAGTACGAGCAGACAAAAGACCTCAGACAGACGGGCAACATTTGGGAGGGGGGGGTTAAATGTCAGCTTTAACAAAATCTGTTCTTGAATCTGTTATGGTTTTATATCGATTACATTTCTAAGTTGGACAAATGTCCTTCAAATTCTCAGGTGTATGTACAGGAAAGTACTATCATGATCTAGAAACCCTCTGGAGTTACATTTGCTCTAGTCTTTGAGTTAGCTGCTTGTCAGATTTATGTATGAATATATGTTGCACAGAATTATGCAAGTGTGTGTGTGTGTCCCATGTTCTTACTGACCTGGGCTGGAGGTGCCTGAAGTGGCAAGGGTGGCCCCTCGGCCTCGACTCACCAGCAGGGCCTCCTGGTTTTCAGTCAGAGCTTGCTTTGCCAGGTAGCGCTCCCTCTTGATCTTCAGCTCCAAGGACTCGGGGACATCAGGAACGATCCAGTCGATGGCTCGCAGCACGAAGAAAACAACATGCTGGAGGAAAAGGAACAAGGAGACTGCAAGAAAGCTCTCATCACACTGAGGAAACATTCAAAAACAGGATGTTTGAACTCACTTTAAATCATAAGGTAGAAATCAAAATATGAACATGTTTACAAAAGGTTTTCTTGCCTCTGCTCTTATTTAAGATTTAAAAAAAAAACAAGGAAAGAAAACATACAGAAAACAAAACAAAACAGAGGCATCTCCTGAAAAGTAAATTTTGAAAACTACAAGAAGAGGATATATGTATGGAAACCAAATATAACATAAATAATATATAGTGGGGAACTAAATCAATAGAACAGATGCAAAGCAACTCCCTTCATACCTCAAATGCAATGATAAAACCAAGTCGGACAGCAAGGAGTTCCCAGTAGAAGAGAGTGTAGCTCCCATCGTTGTCTCTGAACGCTTTGTATCTAAAAATATATCAAACACGGTGCTGCTTCACAAACTGAATAATGGTTGTGCGCGTCTGCTATGAAACTGAGAGAACATGAAATCAGCCAAAGTTTTAAACGCGAGTAACACTGCCCTCTACTGGTCAAGTCCATATATGAAGAAAAAAAACCATTAAAGTCGCCACGGGATTTTACAACTGATGGTGTTTGACTTCGGGAAAACAAATCCAAAAGGGTCAAGAGAGTATTTCATAGACCAACTATTGTTCAACTACATTCCATGAAGCAGAATGACAGAAAATCTGAGTCTAAGTTTCACAAACAGAATGTGGAATAAATGAAAGCGTCTAAAAACGGTCCATATGCACTTGTGAGACAGGCTGAATTTGAAATTTGATATACATTTTATTACTTTTGCATGCAGTTTAAAATTCAGATAAAAACATGATGTACCTGCACAGGGGATACTCGGTGTAATTTAATGGAGCATACGCCAAAGTGAAGTTGACGTAACCATGGAGATCATTATCAAACCTGTACTGGTAGAGCAGGCGGGGTAAAAAGTCCGAAGTGAAGGCTATAAGGAACGCCTGGGGACAGACAAACAGTGTTTTCTGAAGAGTTTACTATTTCTAAAATAACTTTTAAGAATAATTGTCCAACTACCCACGTTAGCAATGACTGACAGATGTGACAAGGCCTCCAGAATGTTGAACCAGACTCCGATGTTTTGAGCGCGCTCCGCCACCGGCCGCCGATACTCGCACACGAACTTGTGTGCGTCGAGACGGATCTCCACCCAGTTGTTGAGAAGCGCAAAGAGTGGAGCGAGAGGGAACGCTGCCACAAAAATGGTGATGAACCCAAACTGGAGCACTGCAGGACAAAGTGCTAATGTTAATTTGACAGGTTACATGAATTGAAATAATTTAAATCTTGAATTTGCCCATAGAGGATACAGGTTTGGATGATCACCCATTTCCAGATATTCTTCAAACAGGCCCGCGCACTCCACCAGCTGGTAGTCTTCCTCCCAGCGCTTGGGCTCGTTGGATCCGTCACTCCCCAGAACTTTGGCCAAAGTTTTCCTCTGGCGCCAGGCCTTCACTTTACTGCAGAGACCGCGGTGAATATTCAAACCACGAAAAATGAAGAAGAAAAAAAAGCAACTTTGAAATATATACTTTTCCATATTTATTACAGCCAATCCAAAAGCTTATTTATTGTTGTCTCTCTTTTATTGTCATTGTTTCGTATCGTCCTTGTACAGTGGCTTTGGTATCTTGAAAGGAGGAGGAAGAACCTGGTCCTTTATACATCACAGAAATTAAGTGAAGACAATGTCTACATTCAAGTTTTTAGTCAACAACGTCTTGAGCTGTTTACACGCTGCAATCGTGAAGATGGCTCTGTTTCTTAAAATTAAGTAGCTGTTGATATCCATCAATTGCTGCTCTGTGGAAAAGCATCATCATCCATGGCTTATTGGGGTCGCCTGGGAACGCCTCAGAATCCCCCCGGAAGAGCTGGAGAAAGTGCCTGGGGTGAGGGAGGTCTGGGCATCTCTGCCCAGGCTGCTGCTCGCGACCCGGTTCCAGGCATTCACTTATCTGCTTTTATTTCAATGGCACATGTATTTTTTGGAGGTTCCTTATGAATAGTTATTATCATCTTTCTACATTCATTTGTGTCGGCATCAAATGAAATCATCGAATTTTTTTTTTAGTTTGAAAGAGCCACTTTTCTCAGTGTTTTACGAAACTTTTGAACCAAAACAGATTGGAAAAGGGCCTGATAATATTGGCATTGCTGAGGACAGGAAGTTCTTTCCGTATACAAAACAGAAATCACCTTCAAAAACGTAAACGTTGCTAGAAATGAAAAAGTTAAAGTTTTCAGTCAGGTCAGTTTAAAAAACACATAAACAGACAAACACCAGCATGTGACTTGTACGTGTGGAAACATACGGAATAATGAACTCCTGAATGTTGTTGATGAGCTGCTTCCCCACCATAATGATAAAGAGTTGTTCAGCCAGTTCAATGAGGCAACCACCAGGACCGCACTGCAACACGAAAGCAAACTTGAATTTTATGCAGTAAGAGTCACCTGTCACTTTTGTCCACAAGTACACAAACTTATAAGAAATGACCTAAGAAAAGACTTACATCTTCATTTCTCATCCCTAACAAGGTTCCATAGTTAGTAGGGTAACCCACAAACCTGGCCACACAGAGAAGAGTCCAGCGGTTAAACACTTTTTATTCCAGTGGGATCTCCATGTCATCCACTCACTAATGTCTCACCTTCCTTTAAAGAAAGCAACGTAGAACGGAGACGAGTAGAAGTTGACAAACTGGAAGATGAACACTTTGAAGGTGAACGCATTGTCATACTGGGTTTGTGTTCTGTGCATCTCTGCAACACAAAAACATGAAATGTTAATAATTGTACATTCACTTTGTGATCTAGAGAGCTTTGTCATAATTGATGCTTGCTGAAATCAACTTGATGAATAGTACAATAACATAATCGTACAAAAAAATGACTAAAAGAGGAGAGTCAGTTATTTTGTACATAAATAATTAGAGCCTCTGACTTGTGAGAGGCCTATTTTCTTTTAATATACCTGATAAAACATTAGTGGCAGATGTGGCTGCTATTAAACGCCACCGTCTTTATCATAAATACTGTGTGATGTTTTCGTTGTAAAATGAAAGACACCTTTAGAAGGTGCTATTTTAACTCAGTCCCTGTAAACAGAGTTATGATCTGCATCTGCTGTCTGATGAGCTCTGATTTCATGGAAATCAAGTTGATAAGAATACACAGCGATGGGTAGTGTTGGAAAAGCAGCACTGATTCTTACCCCATTTGGTAAGCTGCTCGGCTAAAGCGGTGTAGACCTGCCCCATCAACAGGATCAGGCCCAGATTCACAACACTGCTGGAGATGTTGGCTATGGTTGCCGCCTGGACAGGCAGTCACACACACACATAAATGAAAGCTGCAGACAAATACACTGTATGTGCACTTTCTATTTCAGTGGTCTTCAGTCCTGGTCCTCAGGAGCCCTGTCCTGCATGTTTTAGATGTTGCCTTGCATCGACACGCCTGATTCTAATTGGCGGATCATCTTCAGCTTGTCATCAAGGTCTGCACGAGTCTGTTAATGATACAGTCATCTCTATCAGGCTGTGCTGAAGCAGGCAAACATCCAGAACATGCAGGGCGGCGCGCCCAGAGGACCATCACTGTAGTTTATACTTTGTATAATCATTTATCAAATATCAAAAACTCACACTAACGGAAAAATAACTGAATTAAAAACTGACTGAACTGGTTTGAACTTGCACTTGTACTGAACTTGTTCACTTCCTTTGTGAGATGACCTGAGATGACCTGAGATAGTAGCCTGATAGATGTGAAAACAACCCAGAGGGTCTCCTTATCCAACGGTTGCTTATCAAACTGCCTTTGCACACAGTTGGTCAGAGCAACGGACAAGGTGACGTATTTAGAGCAATGAAAACGACTCAGAGTTAATTATACTTTTGCTGTAGCCCGTCAACAAAACAGCAAATACATTACCTTGCAAAAGAATGATTAGAGTGCAGTCTTGTGTTCAATCTTCAGAGAAAGTCCAAGTCTTTAACTGTTGATGGGAAAACTGATTACATGCAGATTACGTCACCTCTCTGTTGTCATCGTGTTTAACCCGCCCAGACTTTCTTTAAAAAGACGGACTGATTTGATTGGCTCCCCATGACCTTTGGGCATAGTTAATGAGCTCCAACAGATAGAAGCTCCATGTACCTGCATAGCAATTCAAATTAGCTGGTGGTATGTCTAGATTTCTAGGTTTCTGGGATAGTGCTTCACATGTTGAACGGAACTGAAATGAAGTGAAGTCAACTGAATTTAAATTAATTCAAAGGAATTTCATTGAATTCAGCTGAACTGCACGTAACTAGGCTGAACTAATCCAAGATTAAATAAACTAAACCAAACTAAACTGAACTGATCTGAGATAAACTGAACTGAACTGAAAACAAATTCAATTCAGATTTCCCCTGCACGCCAGCTGTTTAGCTCCTACATACCTCCGTACGCAGCACAGGGCTCCCGGTGTGGTACATCATCACGCTGATGATACCGCGGCACATTACCACCGTCACCAGGAAGATTATCACCACGCACAGCTGCGAGGAAAAAAATAGAATAGTTAGAAAATGAATCTATTTCATGTGATAATAGTGTAAAAACCTGTGTCCATCATCATCATCATCATCATCTGAGGTTAGTTAGATTTCCTACATTGGCATCGCATATACCGGTTGGTTCAACTAGATGGTTTCCCCAGGCTGGACATAGTTCATAGACAAATACACAATTTCCAAAACACAGAAGCTAATCTCCGAATTCGAGATGCAGTTTTTAAGATTTTAAATCCTTGTAAAACCCCCTGGGCATATGGCGCTCAGATCCTGGATTCATTATAACAAAAGGGTCAGTTCAGTTAGTGCATAGTGGAACGGACCAAAGGTGAGAGCCCCACCTCCGTTTGTCATAAGGATTACAAAAGTAAAAGCTCACGAGACACTAAGAAAAAACTGACAGTTTTTACAGAAACCTACAATAAAGCGACTAAGCATTAATTTAAAATAGGCAACAAAATTAAGAAAGATGAAGAGTGTGAAAGAGTGAAGAGCTTTTTCAAAAGCGCTCACAAACATCAGATGCAACTCACCATCAAGACGATGACCATGGAGCCGGTGAACATGCGCGACAGCCGGGTCTTTTCTGGGAAGTACGGCTCTTTGACTCCAGTCACTGGGTTTTGCTCCATCGTTGGCGCCATGGCTGCAAACTCTGGCCGAGGACGCTCCTGAAGCAACAATGTGGTGACATGAAACCATGAAATGTAATCACATGGTACCCGTATACTGATGCTGCATAAATTAACTGTGAGACCTCCTCTTCGTGAAAGTCCATGCAGTCCCAGTGGTGAGCCAGAGTAGCCATCTTCCGCTTCCAGTACTCCAGAAAGGTCACAGCCCAGAAGGACATGAATACGCTGAAGAACACTGTGCCTGGATGGTCAAACAGGTAACCCAACTGCAGTGCACAAAGAGACACCACAAACTGTCTGTTCGCACGTGATTCTCGCTTACAAGAGTTGCTTACGAGTTAAAGGACTGAAGCTTCTTCACCTTAGCCATGGTGCAGATGTCCGACATGTTCCAGGCCTTACAGGTTTTACAGAGTGGACACATCAGATAATTAGCTCCGCTGTCACAGATTTCCTCACTGCCAGAGACACAGATGCAAATAAGTTACATTAAGAAAAACAAATAAGGACATATAACATACTCAGCGACATAGGTTAAATTAACGTTAGTGTAAACCCACTTTATAGATATTCTATTATAGTTTTAAAAACACATCTATGTAAATAATTCTCCCAGCTCTCTGCATTTTTCCTTTTCTTTAAATCGTTCACTACGTTCCTGAAATCTTGATGACACGTGCACTAGAACACAAAAAAGCCTGCGTTGACTTAAATATTTTTCCCTCTCTTACTGCGATATTCTACCCCACTAACAGCATAATGCAGTTTTTTTCTTACGACAGACTCCATCATCCGGTCTCCACTAATCCCAGTTTTAATCTAGAGTGTGAACTAATGGCATGTAGTTACTTCCATTCCAAGATATTGACCTGTCCTCCAGTCTCTTCAACCGTGACTGTTACATTGCTGTGGGATTATGCTTCTGCCAATAATACAAATATATTGGTGAACAACTAAAATGGGCAATATGATGTTGCACACAAGAGTGCACTTACTCCAAACAAAGCCCACTGGCTTCAGTTAAATATGAATAATTAACTTAGAACAAAACCATCCCATAATTAAAAAAAATAGTTTGTTTTTGTCCTGAATAGACTTTGTGTTTTTCTCTGCTTTGACAAATTTAACGTTGGGCTGTGTTTAACTTACAAATAAGTGTTGCATTTCAGTTTATTTTCTTAGAAATCCTTATGCCTTAGAGGAAATGTTATAATGTGCTTATTTGCTTTCTTTTAGTGAGACGTCAGTTAAGTAGATCAATACTAATTTAATGACGGCATGTTAAGTGCGGAAGAATGGCTGGTACCAGATGCCTGATATGGTCTGTAAGTGCAGGTTTTCATACAGTTCTGAACAGGAACGATGCAACTGGCTCCCAAAATAAAATAAAATACAACTCCAAGGAAATCATGGCTCTGGGTGATTTGAAATAGTTTTTGTTATCAGTATCAGAGTTGGTAAATTATAAAACTAGACTGGACTGCACTCTCACCATTCCCCCTCATACTGTAAACCTCAGACTTCCAGTACAAGTTCTGTCATCTGCAGAAACACTCAGATCTGCAGTTGTGTGGCGCATCGGTGATGGACAGGAGGCTGAGTACAGACAACTGATGGACCATTTTGTGGCGTGGCATGACAACAATCATCTCATCTCGAATGTCAACAAGACAAAAGAGATAATTGTGGATTTTAGAAGAGACAGGATTAAGCCAGTTTTTCCATCATGGGAGAAGAAGTGGGGGTGGTGGAGGAGTATGAATACGTCAGTGGACAGCAGACTGGACTGGAGATGTAACACTGATGCTGTTTATAAGAAAGTACAGAGCAGACTTTACTTCTTAAGGAAGCTTAGGTCCTTCAGTGTCCGCAGCAAGATGTTGAATATTGGAGAGTGCAATGACATCTGCAGTCAACTGCTGGGGGAGCAGCACCAGCGCCGGCGACTTAAAAAAAACTGAACACACTGATAAAGAAGGCTGGTTCCGCTCTGGACCCTCTGGAGCATCCTCTTCACAACACAGTGATCTAGAAACAGAGCATCTTCAGGCAGAGGTTTCTTCAGCTCTGCTGCAACACAGACTGCTACAGGAGCTCCTTCCTGCCCATTGATGATCCTTAAATCATGACTACTACAACAAATAATTTCCCTTCAGGGATTTATACCATTTTTTTAATACAATTAAAACAATTTTTTAGTTTGATAAAAGTTCAGACATAATGTTGGCTAAACACAGAGTTATGGCATCAATTCCAGAGGATCATTATGTGATTAGTAGTAAGATGACAGGATCAATCAGCTCCTGTCACGTACTGTAAACGGTGCAAACTCACGCTGGTGTGTTGGTGCTCATGGACATGACTCCAGAAACGAAGACCAGGGTTCCAACCAGAGCTGCTGGCAGAAGCCAGGCTGTGTAGAAACCTGCAGGGATGCAGAGCTTCATGAGACTGCAGCTCTCAGTTGAAGCAGGAAGGGGATCCACCATTATACAGCTGCAATAAGTCTCAATGCACTTCAGGCAGAATGATGTTATGTTTTCTCCT
Organism: Xenentodon cancila; assembly: GCA_014839995.1. Lineage (NCBI taxonomy): Eukaryota > Metazoa > Chordata > Actinopteri > Beloniformes > Belonidae > Xenentodon > Xenentodon cancila. Next base: position 25,931,129 of record CM026204.1, on the reverse strand, counting down.
GACACTGTGCATGCCACAGTCTTCTAATTGTTCAGACTGTTGGTATAATACTTCCCTTGAAAAATATTCATATCTGTTGTTTTGAAAAGATAATTCTGTACAGATTGTGGATTTTTGCCAGCGATTTTATCCCAAACAGTATCTGCAAAACTGCTTTACTTTATATAAGCTTCAGCTTAGTGGGTCAAATGAACAAAATTACCTCCACATGAGGAAATGCACCACTTAGCCATTAATGTGTGTAAATATTTGTTAATATTTACCCAGCCATGCAAAGTAGAGTGCAATCTTCTCTCCATAGTACTCTCTGATATGGTCAAGTGGTTGATACTTGTACCATTTGCACCAGCGGGCCCAGTAATAGTAAAGAACCTGCCTCTGGTTCAGCTCGTCAGGACCGATCTCATAATTAGGGAGCTGAAAAGGCCCCTGCAGGACGATTAACACACTGCCAGTTAGAGAGGAATAACGCCAACAATTCCTGTTGTAGAGCAGATATCTGACCTCATGAAGGGGGAAAGCTGCTGTGTAGGCGCCTTCATTTACGAGTCTGTCCACACCAACCTCAGCCCTCTTCCTTTTGCCGTACACTGTCCTTGCTAGAATCTCATACACCTGGAAAAACAAACAAAGAAAGCATGCATGGATAAATGCTCTAACAAGCAATTCAACATAAGATTATGCTTTAATTCTTGTGTTACTTACAACACGGTGTCTCTGAGTATTACTGAAATATGTCTCATGGTTTTCATATCCAAGAAATCTAAAACAGGAAAATAAAAGAGCATCACACTCCCATACACTAGAATTCAGAGTAAACTGATCCCACTGTTGACTACAGTTACCCAGAGCTCACCTGTTCATCTTTGATTTGCGAAAGGCACATGTGTAATAGTCCAGCGGCCTGTTTGGCACCGATTCCTTCATCACATTGGGTATGCATAGTCTTTTCATTACCAAAGCAGATGTATTTAAGTCCAGATGTTGTTGCGCCTGAGAGCCCCACCCCCCAAAAAAACAAAACTTTATCAGTCTATGGAATATTTTTCTATTCCTCGTTCAAATCTGCAAACTAATTTTGGCAACATGGAAACTGGTGAGTAACTTCAAGGGCATTTTAAAGATTAAAAGCCAAATGGTTTAAAGGTACGGTAAGCCATTCCTGGATGGATGTTTGGATGGGTGCATGTCTGCTAGAAATCTGAACTAGAAAAAAAGCACACAGAGCTAGCCCCTCCGTCAAAGAAAACAGCCAATCATGACCATGGCCCCGCCCCCTGTAAATGATTGGCTGCTGGCAGGCTGCCTTCACTGTTTTTTCCAGTGTCCTTTTTTGTTTATGTTTATTTTTAATAGCGCACTCATTTAATATATATGGGGAGCAAGCTGATGCTTTCTACTTTAAGACCAGTGTGTGCACATGTGTTAGTCCTCTAAATTGATTTAGGTAGATATTTCAACCCTATTTAAAAAAAAAAAAAAAAACAAAAAAAAAAACAAGGTTGACTTTGATAATAAAAGAAAAATACAGCCTTGCTGATGGATCGAGACAAGCTGAACTTAAAACTAAAATCCATATTCTTAAAAAGTACCAGTGACTCTAAGATCCAGAAAAAGCTTCGGCTTTTGTCTGGGCACAGATTCACCAAGAAACAGCTGTGGTCTAATGAAAAAAAAATAAATAAATAAATTCTGCCACGATCTCAGGGTTGAAGAGGAGAAGGAACATTCAGTCTTTCACATCTGCGAAGGACATGAAATTACTTTCTAACTTTAGATTAGAGGTGGTGAAGAAGAAACAACGTTGCTGACCTGCAATGGAGCTCTAAGGCAAAGTTCCTCAGCATAATAGACTAACACATCCCAGGGAGCACAAATCTTGAGAAAATGAATGGTTTTCTTCTCATTTGCTTTTTCCTCCTAAAAGAGCAAGAGGTGAAAGAAAAGGTATTTACTCATAAATCAAGAGAAATAATCTGGAGGAGTCAAACTTAGTAAAATCAGCTTTGCCACCTTCTCCATGAGCAATCCAGCGACCTGCAGATTTTGAACAAACTTCTCCCTCCACTGTGCCAGTTGTGCTTTCCTTCGTTCAGACCTGCTGCTCTCCTCCGCGGGAGCGGCTTCCTCCTCCCCGGCGATCACCTTGCTTTTCCCCTTCACTCGCCGCTTCCTCCTCGAGCGAACCTCCCACACCAGCACAAAGTCTAAATCCAGAAGGCCAGAAATATTAAATGCAGAAATGATTTTCCCATTCACCAGTGAGATTGTGGCTGAGACAGTGTGAGGTACTGATGCTGCCAACCGATTTTAGTCCTTCCATCTCTGAAGTAGTTCCCAACCTGCGGAGCTGTTTGGTTGCTTCTTGTATCACAGTGAATATAAACGGGATCATCACCATCTTCATTTGCAGCTGCGGCCGAAAACTAAAAAACATTAGCATCATCGTCATCAAAAAGAAATAAAAAATACATAAACATACCCACTTTCACACATTGAGACTTTTTTTGTCTTATATGTGAACAATTTATTCCCTTTTGATGACGTTAACCGGGAAGTCTTGAGCAGCTGAGCTTTTAACATTACTAAAGATAACGTACATGCATATTTCTGTTCTAGACGTCTGATGGTTGTATTAGGACACATCCTTACAAACCTAAACTGTGCTGTCATGTTCTTTTTAGAGAGAACTCCAGGTAATCGACTGTTGTAAAAATAGTTAACAGAAGACGAAGGCGGCGGATGATCACTTAAATTATTCAAAAGCACAGCTTTCTAGTCATACGGTCTGGTCATATGACCGACTATGTCACATTCAGTGATGTGCAAATGCACAAAAAGTGTTTTGTGCTAAACTGGACTATCGGCACATCTGAAAAACCACCTCATGAAAGCGTAAAAAAGGTTTTTACGACTTCTGACAGTTGTTTTCATTGCAGGTTTTACCTTGTGATACAGATGGTAATGGAAACGCAACTGTAAGAGGTTTTCTTTTTTCTTTTTCTGAGCAGTGGTGAACTTGAAGAAATGTTTCTTTCTAAATAAACAACATTAAGAGTCCAAATGTATAATTGGCCTTATAACCTTTTCCAGGTTCATCAGCAGCAATTATTGCTTCTCTCAGATTATTGCTGATGTCTTCGCTCTTTGGTATTGTGTTAACACATTCACTGTATGGCCAAAGGTTCATCCACACCAGACTCTGTCATCCAGGTCTTCATGGACCTGCTTTGTGCACTGGTGCACAGTCATGTTGGAAGAGGAAGGAGCTACTACAAACTGTTCCCACAAAGTTGGGAGCTGGAATTGTCCAGAATGTCTTGTTATGCTGAAGCATTCAGAGTTCCTTTCACTGGAACTAAGGGGCCAAGCCCAGCTCCTGAAAAACAACCCCACACCATAACCCCCGCTCCCCCCGCCACATGAAGTTTGGAGGTCTGTAGCTGTTGCATCTGCAATACGTTGGCGACCTCTTCGCACTGCGCACCTCAGCATCTACTGACCCCGCTCCGTCAGTTTACGTGTGCTACCACTTCGTGGCAGAGCTGCTGTTGTTCCCAAACACTTCCATGTTCCTATAATACAGCTGACAGTTGACTGTGGAGATTTCACGACTGGATTTGTTGCACAGGTGGCATCCTATCACAGTTCCACGCTGGACTTCACTGAGCTCCTGAGAGCGACCCGTTCTTTCACAAAAAGTCTGCATGCCAAAGTCATTGATTTTATACACCTGTGCCTATGGAAGTGATTGGAACACCTGATTCCCATTATTTGGATGGGTGAGCCAATACCTTTGGCAATATCGTGTGCCTAAATACTAACTGTGCTACCAGTCCCATATCCTTCTGCTGACAATACTGTGAATACTTTACAAAAATGATACTACCAGCCTTAGATCTTCAGTCAGTAAAAACATCCACACTAAAGGCAGGTTGTGTCCGTATTTGGTGGGGTGGAAAGGATTAGATTTCCAGAAGCCAGATCTGCCGGTCGCCAGTCAGAGCCATAATGTTGAAAAGCAGCCAATTCTGATCACCCGCTGAGCAATCGGTGCATCGTAATACAGGACAACAGGAAACAAATCTAAGTGATGTCTCACCAGAAGATATCGATTTTGTGGGCATGAAAAAAAAAATACTGTTGGACCTACTACAATAGACATTTACCGTAGGGTAAGAGCCTTCCAGATTCTTGAGACTTGTTAAATGAAAAGTCAGGTATAACAGGCTGATGTAGATTTACTGGACTTGCAGCTATTTTTAACATTTATACAAACTCAAATTAGAATACTGAAGTATTGCTGGAACAAACACTTACATATCTTGGTGGGATATAAGCCCCATTGTGCAGACTGCCATAGTTGTCTGAGGTTTGTGCTTCACTGCAGTTGTCCAGATCCAGCAGCACCTCTCTGTCGCCTTTCAGCAGCTCTGAGCTCTTCCTCAGCATGATGCCAAAAAGTCCTGTGATGAGACACATGCAGTGCATCAATGATTTACATGAACTGTACTGCATTAAATTAAAAAAAGAAAAAGAGAGAAAGAAAATCATTGACTGCTGGATTAAAGCAAGTGGCATAAAAAAACAAGCACAACACTGTACCTTTGCACCAGTGAAAATCAGGCTGCTACTGAAGTGTGGGTTTGCAGCAGTCTGGGCTTTCCTCGCCTCCTTTCTCTTCTTTTTCTCTGCATCCCTCAAGCTCCCTGGCGCTTCTGCATTGGCCGTTGACTACCGTAATAGATTTAGCATGCGTGCAACAGCTTCCACGGTGCTTTACTGCATCTCAGCAGGGGAAATATAAATTGTGCATTTCAGCATCATCAATAATGTAATATTCAGTCAGGAGCAGAGAAGGAGAGAATCAAGTCCAAGGTTGCAGCAACTTTAATCTCTGAATAATTTAGGACATTACAAATATGAGAGCTAAGGGGATGTGGGGGAAATCCTTATATTTTTAAGTATTCCCTCCTCCACACAGGCTGTTTCACATGCTTCATATAGTTCGCTTTTAATGCTGCACAATATTTACATAAATTATTAACAGCACCACCACAGAGCTCCATCCCGCTCAACTGTATCTTCTAACTGGCATGAGAATAACATTTTAAAAAGCCTTGAAACACTGTTGACTAATGCTCAATAAAACACTCAAATCTGATGTCTTCAAAGCTTCAGGGTTATTGATGAGAGCTGAAAGAAGGAAGGATATAAGGGAAGGAGAAAAGTGAACAATATGAAAACAGGGAATATAGGATAAACAATGCTGTTATAGATGCGAGGGCTGCACACTTCTCAAATCTCATTTCGAAGAGCAGAGCTCCTTAGGTATTAACACCATTAGTGTTATTGTTACTCCTCCTCCTGCTGTTCCTATTCTCAAACGATGATTGCGAAAGATTCCCGGCCTTTTTTATTGAAAAGTCAGAACTGTGAGAAGTTCTGCGCCTCTCAGCTGTCTCTGTCTGTTATTCCATACTATCGTTGTTAGATTTGACTTCAGCTTTTGACATCATCAATCATCATGTCCTGCTCAACAGTTTGAAACACTGATTTTAAATGTTTTATTTTCCTTTTATCTATCTGGAAGATAATGTTCTGTGGCTGCTGCTGCTAAATTGAATTCCTTCTTCATCACTCACCTTTGATGTGCCACAAAGGTCTGTTTGTGGTCTTTATTGTTCATTTTATATCTGATCCCTTTGCAGCATATTTCAGGCTCTTTGGAGTTAAATGAAAGATAATTTTCTTTAACTTAATGATGCAAGAAAATGAAGAAATGAAGAAGAAAATGAAAAATGAAGCCTTTGTTTGTGCCTCTGACAGGTTTCTCCACCAGATAGTAGAGACTCTTGGCCCACTTGCCTCATTAAACTCTCAGTGAGGAACCTCGGGGTAACTCTTGACCGTGTTTTGTCTTTGGAGTGTCATATTAAATCACTTACTTGTTCTTGTTTTATTAATTAAAAAATATTGCCAAGCCGAGTCCAATTGTGTCACGATCCTAGATGGAGATGATCATTCACGCCCTCATTTCATCATGTCTCGATTATTGTAACTCTATTTTCAAAAGCTTAATTAAAAAAATAATCACTGGAACATCTTTAGGTTTTCCAGAATGCTGCTGCAAGGCTTATAACAAAAAAAAGTTTTCACATCACCCCTTTTACTAATCCAGCAGCACCGAGTCCCCGTTCACTACAGAGTACATTTTAAAATTCTGGTAATAACGTATAGAGCTTTAAATGAGCAGGCACCAGTTTCTATTAGACCTTTTGCAGCCATACGTCCCCAGCGGGTCCCTGAAATCACATGACCATATCTGCTCATTATGAAGCAAACAGGTGAAAAGTAAAGGTGACAGAGCCGTTGCAGCTGTGGCTCCTCCCTCTGGAGACGCCCCGCCCCTCAGCCTGCGAGCTGTAGCCTCTGTGATCTCTTTTAAAAGAAAGCTAAAAAACTCTTACTTTGATATAAGAGCCTGAGAGGACCCTCTTTTGTGTTCTTACAGAGAAAACAGCAGTGATATAGTACTTTAGATTGCTGAAACCATGGTAACGCCACAAGTACACCCACGGTTGCATGTATATGTGAATAAATCATGACAGCAGAAGCCGTGAACATGTCCTCTGTAGCCAAAATAAATCAGCACAAGTTAAAATCAACTGAAAAATCAACATTGGTTGTGTAAATTCTTTAAAAAAAAAAGACAGCTATTAAGGAACATCTTATCAGTTAGTCACCACAGGAGCCGAAGTTGTATTTCAGTATGTATTTAAGTTACGCAGTCCGTTTTACAAAAGCTTTATTTGTACATTCATTTCCACTAAGAACAGTAGAAAAACTTTCAGGACATGCACGTCTTAATGTAGAATTTAGAGCCAGTTATTCTTGATTAGTGCTTTATTTACATATGAATACAACTGATAGTATAATACAAATATTACATGCAGTACACATGTATCAACAAAATCAGAAAGGCTTTTCAAAGTATCACTTTAGAGATGTCATCCATCATTGGCCAGCAATGTCCCACATTTAAAACACTGCTCAAACACTTTTTACGTTTAACTCTCTTTATATACAACTCACAGGCCACAACACTCAACACAGAACATTTTGTTGATAATCCAACAAACCTTTCAAGTTCAGTTCAATGATTGCAAAGGAACTCTCCCAAATTCAAACATCCTTCAGTTCTGACAGATCAGAAGCTTTCTGCAGCACATCGCGTTTAGGAAGCCACTGAATCTTTAAATAAACTTTCCCAGCTGCTGCCATCACCTGCAGCGCTCCCTGCAGTGAGCAGTACAACAACCAAAAACTTACAAACATCATTCAATGACACTGTATCACAACAAACTGCTGTAACAAAACAGAAAGCGAGCACACGTGTGGTAAGTTTTTTTTTTTTTTTGTAGTTTTAAATTTTTCCACCTGAGATTAGATTTCTTTGTAAGATAGCAACAGATGAGTGAAACCACGTGGCACTTAAAAAGGCTTAAAGCACTGATTAACACTAACGACACTAACACGGCACTTTCAAGGCAGGACCTTTGTTTCCTCTCTGCTCTGCTTTACGGAGTAAAAACAGAGACAAGAATGAGATATGGCATTTCAAACACACTACTTTTATTAAACGCCTCAGTCCCTCAGGTGAGTCTGTGAAACGGGAATGCCCTGTGGCGTTGAGCCGCCTCCGTCCTGTCTTTGTGAATTTTCAAACTGGGACAACAACGGCTGAACCATTTGTGTTCACCGGACTACAGTCAGCTGTTTCAACAGACTGACATATATCGGGCTGGTTGGCATTTTGAAGCAAAGCATTTTCAACAACTGAGTTTTGGTAAATTTAAAAAAAAAAAAAAAAAAAAAAAAAAAAAAAAAAAAAAAAAATGTAAAAAAAGCACTTTTGCTGCACCTTAATTTGTTTAAAAGCAGTGTCTGGGGGGAACTCGTCTGAGGGTTTAGTACCAAGAGTCTGTATCCAGCAAATACTACAACAATCCAGTCGATCAAATAGTACAGTGTAAGGCATCTTACGACAAGTAAAAATAGTACTTTACATTGTTTAGAAAAAAAAAAAAAAAGAAAAGGTCAAATTTGTTGCCCCGCCCTTATATTTTAACTGATTATAACTTGTTGTAACATGTGTGCTTTAATGAAGACGACCCAAAAGCAATTTAATGACACAAATGATTTTACATTTTTATGAGTATAGTTAAATATCCAGACAAAGATGGTCATTTCTAATTAAAGCAGAGTTTGAACGATCAAAATTTTTAAATATTCTGTTTTCTTCAAGAGCATGAAAATTAAATATTTGAATAGACGGTTTGAGTTTTTACAAAACCCCTCAAGTTTTAGGTCACAATGGGTTGATGACAGCCCTTAAACACGCCAGTCAACAGATCTATGATTGTTTAACGTATATTGCTAATAGTGAACTATAATCAGACGACGACGCTGCTGACACCTGCTTTTAAATCCTCTCTGAATGCAGACAGCTTGAAACAGGTTTGTTCACACCTGGCACCAACATGCGTCTCGAGTGGCATCCTGTACTCGGATTTCGCTCTTCGGCTGCATTTGCAAAGAAATGGGCGTGTGAGTGTTTTTACCTGAGGGATCAAAGCAGGAAACCACAGAAGCTCTGACCGCTGGGGATTTTTGTTGAACTGTTCCAGCATTTCCTAACAGGTGATCTCTGAATACAACTAAAGAATTCAGACACCTCATGGAATTCAAAGAACTAAACCGAAACAAGCCCATGACGTTATGGTTGAATGTGGGCTGTCTGTTGGTACGACTCCACTGATGAGTGAACGAGGATATGCTTCTGCATCAAACATCGAGTTTACACTGCTGAAGGGTTCTGACCACACGTGGCTCGGACCACCTCCTATCGTGGTTTGAGTGATCAGATCTCAATAAGTCCTCAAAGGCGTCCAGAGTGCATTTACATGTACTTTAAGGCTGTCCACTTGTGTTCTGATTTCATCTCTAGGTGCAAACACTAAGGCGTAGTTGAATGTCTTGTAATTCTCATTCCCCTCCAGACTTTAATATAGGATGATATGATAGGCTCTAGGATTTTATGATCCTTATACATGGTCATAGAAAGCTTATTGATGATTAATGCAGCAGTGGATGCTTTAAACTAGAGGAGTTGATGGAACCAACAACTGATAAGAAGCTAAAGTAGAAATAAACAGCAGAGTGGAAGTGAACATCTGATGAATGCAAATAAACACATCTGTACCACTGAGTATCATCACGCAAGGACAGAACCTGGTAACAACTGTTCCCCTCTTTCTGGAAGGCAATAAAAAAAAATGCCTTTTTAATCAAAGCCACAGATATTATAAATAAAAATAATACTTAAAAAAGGTGCAATTCTGCATGGAAACCTGCATTTATTTCCAAAACGTGGAGAGAAGGCATGTTTGTTGCTCTTCCTGATGTAAATATTTGCTGAGACAATATTTAAATTGATATAAAGAAATTCAGAAAGACATTACAGACTTTAGTATCTGGAGTGCATGTGTAAAACGTCCAGACGAACTTCAGATCCTCATTCATACAAGCTACTGTATTATACGTATATAAGAATAATTCAGTGTAGAGGTATGTGTTCTGAGGAAAAAACAAAAACAAATCTGAATATCAGAAACACACAATCACAGATTATGCAAAAAAACAAAAATGTATGCTGTTGTACTTTTGCAGTACATTTACACCAGGGGTTAGGTTCATCAGAACATTGCGTAAATGTTAGTCAGCGCAACGTGACCATCTTCACACAGAAGCGTGTGTTGAGCACGCAGCAAACTTACTGGCTGCTGTTCGGGTACCAGGCGGAAAGTGTGGACTTATCCACATGTATACAATAGGAAGCATCCACATAAAAGGGAACATTTCTATTGTCACCATGCAACAAAGCGTCTTCATTACTGATTTTTCTGTCGTGCTCCCCCACCAAGCTTCTTCTGTGATGTAAATGAGGCAGCTCAGGCATAGATGGAAGGCTACCGTCATGTGTCAACAAAGCTTGATGATTCAGTACATTTGCTCTACATATGGTTAATTCCAAAAGAATCTCTAACAAAGGATTACAGTAATGCTTCACCGTCTTCAGAATAAATAGACCGTTGCTCTGCTGGAGGACAGCGTTTCCTTCAAGGCATGCATTTGCAAATTCAGCAGGACGTTTCTCTGATGAAAACACTCCTAAATCTGGGGTTATCACAAGCTGCTATCCAGATCTAACCGAGTACTCAAATATCTGGCTTGTGCTTGTGTAAACGTTCACACCTGAAAATCTTTCACATGCCATGCTGCCAGACTGTTGAAGTGTTACTACGTCTCACTGGCGGCACCCGTGAATAACTGCACATCCGTGTGCGTGCGTCATCAACACCATGGCTCACGCTGGGCTCTTCCTCGAGCAAGACTGTCGGCTCTCTGCCAGGCGCTCTTCATCAGCTCCAGAGCCTCACCACAGCGCTTCTGCACCAACGGATCAGACACGTCTTTATGGGGAAGGTCAACCTGCGTAGTGAGGAAATTCAGTCAGTAAAAGTAGTTTTGGATTAAAGGTCTTTCATTTGCCATTCTTGGGCAGCAGATACTGTATTTAAAACATTACTGTGTTTTAATAAAAAACAAAAAACTGTTTATTGTGCTCTCTGACCTGGAAAACTGCTTTCCATGCTGCGTCTAATCCCTGTAGCAGTCGATCCCTCTCCTCACTCCCACTAAAATACAAGACCCATGGCGGGAGAAACTGCGCCCGATCTTCTGTAAATTCCTAAAACAGAGAGGTAAAGTGTTGGACACAGTCCATGCTGCGAATAAAAGTCGCAGTGTAACGCATCTCACAAAAATAATCACTGCAAAATTATCAGGGCACCGTTGGTAAAAACAGTTCACAGTCATACACCTTAATCGCAGCAACCGTTGTTCACAAAATGATGATTCAAATCCTTAAATTACATTTGTGAATTCAGTGGAAAAACATTCTGTTAAAACCTTTTAAAGTGGCTTCAGTTCTTAAAAGCCGTTACTGATGAACTTTCCCAGGGAGGAGAAACGTCCATCAATTACAGGAGGAGCTCATACAAACACTGAAGTGGATTGTTGTTGGTTTGTGTGGACGCTTAATAACTGCAGGCGTAAGAGCTCAAGAGAGCTCTCACGCCAGTAATGTCATTTTACAATCAGCATTTCTTTCCTTGTAAAGTTTCACTTCTCTACCAGTCCAGCACTCTGATATTGTTTTGTCTTCTTCAAACATGACCTTGATTGCTGCATCACACAGCAGATTTAATCATATCAGATCAGTAACTGATCTACTGAGCCATACTTTCTTTTTAGCTGCTGCCCCTCTTTTGGACAACATCTATGGAAAAAAAAAAAACCATCCACTGTGGTTAGTAAAATTAATTTTTCTTTTCACGCTGCAATAACAGGAGGAGCTGAACAGATACTCACAATGACACAGTACTCTTTGTCGGGCTCCAGAACGACACAGGTGACGTCACAGATGTCAGCACTTCCCAACGAACGGAAAAAGCTCGTCTGGCAGTCCTGATGGCAAGTTAGCAGCTTTTTGTCTGTCACCACCAGGCAACATGGGATACATGGGGTGGGGGCCACACCCTGAGGGATGACCTGAAGGTAAGGCGATTACAGCTTCATTATATTTTGTCTAAATGAACAACACTTAATCATGCTGATACTACACATTTACTAAGTTATGAAGCAAAACCCTGTGTGCTTCTATACAATGAACATCACCAACTATTGTAGTTTAGCAGGTAGAGAAAGTCCTATAGAGCCATTAAAAAATTAAAAAATAAAATAAACATAAATATATATATATATAAATAAATACACACCTGTCTACTTACCCCTTTAGAGACGGACTGGCAGAGCAGCTGCATCCAGTCTGCCATGTCCTGCTCATTGCTGGCGCAGAGCACCAGTGGGGGGCGCTCTGTCAGGATGACCTGGAAGGCGTGCGGACGCTCGGTGCCGTTTGAACGTCGACAGCCTCCACAGTGTTCTCCTCTGTTGAGAAATGAGTCACAAAGTTGAAGGCATCATAGGAAACATCACTTCAGATGTCAGTAAGCCAAACGCTTACCCCATGGTGACGGACAGCAGAGGTGTCACATCTGTTCTCTCTGAATACAGGTACAGAATCCCATTACTGCATGGAGAAAAAAAATAAACAGGTTAATCCAAACTAAATAAAATGTACATGCACACATTATTTGTATGTACGTATGTGCCCCGTCTCTCCGCCTTTGTTAGTGATCCAGTGGTTTTAGAAGACGGAGAAAGCTATTCAGTCTCAATTAATTTCTCTTATCTTTCTCAAAATGTCACTTCAGTAACTGTTGGCAATGTGGACAAAATTCAACGAATGCTTCTCAGTTCTGTTGTAGGTCCAAGTTCCTGCGCTGCTACCGATGTAATAAACAACACATGTGATTGATTTCCTGTAATAAATCCATAGGAAGTGACATGAAATGTGTTTGTAAAGAAGACCGACAGAGAAACACACTTCATGCAGCTGAGGGGAGTACTGATGCGCACAGCCTGCTCATACCTGAGAACGAGGTAGCAGCTCTTCCACAGCTCTTTTCCCAGGTACGTGGTTCCAGTCCGGTACTGCAGGGTCCCTTCTTTAATGCTGGGCGGTACTCCAGAGGTTGGGACGCCACGTTGGGGAGACAAACTCATGTCCAAAGGATCCTCCCAGTGAACCAATGAGTAGAGCTCTATGGATACTTCAGAAACCTAAAAAAAAATGCAATCGATATGTCGATCACTTATTTAAAAGTTAGTTAAGAAGACAGTTTATTTACCGTGACTGCAGCACTTCCAGTTAATCTTGGGCCGATGCTCATTAGCAGATAACACTGTTTGCTTGTATACTCGCTGTTCCTAATAAGACTGGCCTCTGTTCTGATATCAGGTCAGTGAGTTGTGAATATCTGAACTGAGTGACTCTAAACAACCAGACGTTTGGACATATGTTTTTATCTTGTTTGTTTGTATCACTCCAGACAAGCTATGGTTTGTAAATAAAGTGCGACTAAAGACAACCCACAATGCACTACCCAGCCATCGATATGGAAACCTTTCAGCTCAAACATGAGACTACATCCAATGTTTGGGTTGGATTGAAGTGGCAGAGCTTTTACACCACAAACAGACTGCATTAGTCACCTTTTTAAACGATGCTGGCTTTACAGAGCAATGAAAGGCTGAAGTATGAATGGATTATTATAAAGTTGAAATAATAATAGGCAAGTTTAGTTTAGCCGTTTACAGAGTTTCTAATCTTTACCGGATTTCTGAGACCAGAACTGTAATAAAAAGCTTCTTCTTCTTCTAAGCATCGCTCTACCTCACACTGAGACTCCTGGGAGACAAACTTGGTGAGAGCCAACTTTTCCATGGTAGCATCTGTCAGAACGGAGGGGTAGGGAGGCTCACGACAACCTTGAACCATGGCCGATTTGAGAACAGACAGGAACCATCTGAAAATCAAAGAGAAATAGACTGGATGCCATAGGAGACTAAATCATTTGCTTGTTGAATGGATGGTGTGAAGTCAGTACGGCCAAACACGAGGACTGAATGTAAATACCAACTGAATCTGGAGATTCTTGACTCTTAATACAACAGATTATAAGATGAACAGATGATACTGGCTGCCTCTTTGGACAAAGACATTTTTTGCAGATACAAAAATGGATCAATCTTGGATATGTCAGATCAAATGCGGAGTCAAACGTATAAAGAAATGGGACACAGCTGCAAGGATAAACTCACAAAGTCAGTGAGGCATCAGCTGTATCCAACAGGAATTTTCTCCGCCTGTTGGTGCAAACCAGCGTCACCGTCTGCTGGTCAAGGCCCACCTAGAGCAAAAAGAATCGTCAGTAATTTATGAGACACAGAAGATATCATCACAACCAGCATTAAAACTATCAGCTGACTGGCAAAAACACGACAACAAAAAGCGTGTTCGCACTAGCTGGGTTCCTGGTTAAATCAGCCAGTCGGGAAGCTCTAACAGGGCCGGACTGAGGTTGTTTCTGGTCCAAACGGTTTAAATGAGTTGTGTTCACATAAGAGGCCTGAATTGCTCTACGTCAAACTCAGTAGATCTCCTACTACAGGCCCCCCCAAACGCCCCTAAACACCACCATCTCAAAAATGGCTCGCGAAACGTCAAACTCGATTGGACCCTTTACACAACCGGGGAAATGGCAGTAAACACAGAGCCTTGTGTTTGGGTGCCGTACAGAAAGATAGTCCAGCTCATTGTAGGAAACGGCGTCCTCTACCGTGTAGGGCTTCTCTGCTGCACCTAAACAGGAACACAGAGGTACAAAGGTCATGCATTTTCTACCTCTCTAGAACTCTGATATAACAAACATATGACAGAAGCCAAGATGCACTAAAATGTTTTAGATATAAAAACTCCTAATGTTCTCCAAAAGGTAGACAGTATTAGCCTTCAAACATCAAGTATTGAAATCTAAGAAATAAGTTGTAACATCCAACACGTCCCCACTACATCTTCATAACAAAGGTCGCAGAGTTGCACCATTTATTACCAAACAAAGCCTCCGGCACTGGTTTTTAACCACTTACCCTTTCTGAGCAAGTAAATGTAACAGTCGGTAAGCAGCAGATAAAGGGGCTGCAGGTCTCCCTCCATATGACCCGTGCTCATCCTCACCATCTGAAAACGGAGATGGTTGGAGATATTAATAATGCCATTATTGGCTACTTGTTCTTCCTGATTTGTAATAATGCTGGAGAAGATTTTAAACTTGGCTTTAACATGTTATAAATCTAATGTTTTTCTGAACAGCTGGTGTGGATAAAGTGACTAAACACAGAACGACACTGAACAAGTACGTTTGAACATGTCTACGGAGAACCTCTGAACCACTTCTCCAAACGAGTAAAAGCTTGATCATTCCTAAACCACCAGCCCTCCTTGCTAAAAGTTCTCAACACACTGCTTTAGTTACTGATTTATTTCTGTTATTTAGTATTTCATACAAAACTGGGCCATTAAATAAAAAAACAGTGAGCACACACACACACACGCACGCACACGCACACACACACTTCCTCTTAAGTGTTTCACTAATTTTCACCTTAAAGAGCTGCTCCTCGTTTTCTCTGAATACATGAATCATTAGTAGAAGCAAGTGATTGTTGTCCACTCTGAAACATGAATAGTAAAAACATTAGATGTCTGGTGAACAACATTACGATTTTTTCTTTTGTTAGGTTCCTTACTTAAACTCGGCCGGATGAGAAATTTCCGACGGACTAAGCTTCTCTTCTTGCAGCCGTTTGGTTTCCTCATCTGTGACAGTCTTTGTCTGCGTCTCCCCTATGTTCTCCTCCTGCTTCATGTTGGATTTCTGTCCTGCTGCTTCTGCCTTTCCTTCATTTTTACTGCCACCTGAAAAAGTCTGTGATTTGCTATGCTCTGTAGAGTCATTGTGGCCACCACTCGTGTCAGCAGAGTCTGGACTGTCGGGGGTAAAGGAGCATAATTCTGCAGGCGTAAGAGAGGTCTGCATGATGTTGGAGCTTTGGCCCAGAGTGGAACCAGATGTTTCTCCTGGGGCTGGGTCAGGGGGCTTGCTCTCTGAATCCTCCCGAAAGGGCTGCTGTGCAGGAGGCTCCGAGTTCTCATCACGGCCAGCGTTTTTCTCTTCTTCCTCCTCTGGGTGCTCCCAAGCCCCATTGAGCCGATTCATGACATCACGGAGGGGTTGACCAACATTGTCCATTGAAGTGTCTGTCATCTCTGGGATTCGTAGGAGGCCCTCTACTCCAACCTCGTCCCCTTCCTCCAAAACCTCTGATCCAACCCTGCTTCTGCTCAGCTCGTCTTCGCTATCCAGCTGCACTACAGTGGAGTTTGCTGAATCAACATCCTCCATGGGGAGGGTGGCATTGTCCATTTCCAAGTGTTCAGAAGAGACAGAGTTGAAGGCACTCCTGATGGAATCTGTGGATCCTCTCCCACGTCGCTTTTTGCCTGGTTTCCTTCGTTTGGCCATCCTGGAATAAGAGACAGTTAGCAATGCTTCCAGTCAAAGAGACCACGTGGCCCTCAAGCCTGAAGCAGAGGTTTCAGTACCTGATGACCTCAAGCTCGGTGCTGCTGATCTCCGTCTCATCCCCTGCAGCGGTGAAAACGTGGTGGCTGGCCACATGCACCGGTGTGACGTTTGCAGAGGTATTTGTGTCTGAATCCTCATTGAAAGGGTTGTATCTGGATGTCGGGCTGTGTGGACAAAGGTGAGCAGCCACCTTCCCTTTCACTGTGCCAGAAAGCACGACAGTGTCACTGATGACTGTCTGGGGATCAGAGCCACTGGAGCGTGGGCAGCTGGCCTGATCAGTCAAGTCACCCTCTACCGTAAAAAGTAATACAAAGATACCGGTTTAATGCTAAAGATGCAATTATACACGTTTACCTCTATGGGGTCAAGGGAATACACAGTTATTTATTTAACTATTTAGGTTGATCAGAAAATAAATGAGTCATTTTGTTTTAAAAACTAATTTAGAGTAAACTCTGATTTCTAAATGTGTGGGTTTTTAAAAAAAAATAAAATTAAGAGGTGCTCAACCGGATAGCCAGGAAAATACTGTGTACTCCCTTGATGCATAGCACAGTCAGTGTTAGGGGCTGCAGTGGTCTTAAAAGTTCTTTGGCATTGTCAAAGAGGCACAAAACACAGCACAGGCCCAGGTCCGGCGTTACTACAGAAACCTGTAGAATTGGGTTATTTGAAACTAGGGATCTGCGTTTGCTGTAATTAATCAGGGGCGTGATGCACTATTCCTTACACCCTGCTCACACGTGTGTGTCGTCAGCGTCGATGTCCACCGACCACTGCCGAACTGAACCGTCAGTTCCTTTGCATCGCTGTGTCAGCGTTGCTTCCGGTAGAAGTCAGGGAAAGTTCAACTTTTTACGCCTCAAAGGCTGAACTTGTTCAGTGAACCAAACTGTGGCTGCACAGCTAGTACATGCCAATGAAATCATTAACGGGGCCAGGACTGCAGCAAATATCCGGCTCACTTGTGTAGCAAGCGGGAAGAACTTCAACTGGTTGTTAATCGGTATGACGAAAGCACATAAAAAAAAAAAAACTAAAAAAAAACTATCAAGCGTTGTTGCAGCGCTCCTGTGTGAGTGGGGTGTAACGGCTGTTTGGTTGTTACACTTGTTAAAAACAGTTGTTTGACTCTGAGAAATGACAAGCACCAGTTTTTAACACAAACTCAACTGTGAACTATAACAAGCAGGAAATTTCTGTGAACAGCTGATTACTATACACGCAAGGAAATCAGCATGCTACGATTCTGAGATCTATGATCTTGAAAAAAAAAAAAAAAAATACTGTTGATGGTTAACTCAGTTAAGCTGAACCTAGGCCAGTGCAACATCACACAGGAAGAGGAGACTGCACAACACTATGCTGCACATACAGATACACAGAAGAACCAACACAAGAGCTGACGAGGTGAGTACCAGCTGCTTCAAGCATTTATATTGCTGTGGTAAATTACAAGGCAGAGTGAGTATTTGGGTCATTCTCCAGATAAGTAACACATGCAGAATATGACAGACAAGACCTACAACCCACCTAACAAAGAACTCCCACGTGAACCAAGCTTACAAGAGTATGACTCGGTCTTCTTTTGTATGTTTACACATTTGCTCATTCAGATTAAAATGAACAATGTAATGCATATATGCCTTCACCTTTGAAAGGGTGGTTTATTATTCTCCTCAGGAGGAATGAATCTCCATTAATATTCAACTTTCACAATAAACTAATCTATTTCTAAATAATGTTCACCAAATCCATTTACCAAAAAAGATATTCCTGATGACAGAAGAAAAGTACTTCAAAAGTGTTCAGTTAGAGATGTTCCGATACCATTTTTTTTTTTCCAATTCTGATACCTGGGCTGAGGTTACTGGCCGATGACAAGTATTGATCCAATACCACTGTTCTTTGTATTTTGTTTTGTTTTTTTAACATTTTTTTCTTTTATATTTATACATTAACAGTTAATTTCTTTAGTTATCAAATCAAAAATATGTAATATAATAAAAAGTACAGCCAAACGCATGTCAAATAAAAGTTATTTATATTTTGACACTTGAAATTGTTGGAGATTACAACGGCCATCGTAAAGCTGAGTCCCTGAACTTCTTTTAAACTTGCGTGACATAAACTCAGTCACGGCCGTTTCAGACTCAGGAAAATTGTACCATGACTACAGATGTTCAGTTAACCAGTGAAACGCAGCATTGTCAACAACCAGCAGGGGCCGGTCACCCAGGACAATCAATTCTAGACTTTTGTTCATTATTGCTCTGGATCTCTTGCTTTCTATGAGTAATTTCTCTCTATTGGCTGCTGCAATACAACTCTCGCCCCTTTTGACTTTATAAACTTTTGCTTTTCCACATAATGGATCCTTTAAATGATTAAAACGGTTGTCCACATCATTTTTAGCAACATTTGTGCCACTGATGGAAACTGCGGTCTTGTTTAATGAGCACATTGCTCCTTTCCTGGTGAGAGTATCCAACCTACAAATTCACCATATTGTCATCGCAATGCTTCTCCACCTCAGATTTTAAACAGGAAGTTGCAAGGCAGTATTGCGCTACTTCCTGTGCTGGATTTCAGATCAACATTAAAAACAAAAATAAAATTAAATTAAAAAAAACTTCCGATACCATGTAAAAAAAAAACTACAAGGTAACGGATGGTGCATAGAAGTAAATACTCCTTGATCCAGATTCTTATATATATATATATATATATAAATAATGTTTTTTATTATTTTTTAACAAACTCAAATATTTTGAAGGCTGGTATTGGAACACCTCTTTTTTTAATACTATGTCATCAGCAAAGAAATTCAGATCCAAATGCTCATCATCCAGCTGAACCCCCAAACATTGAGACACATTGCCCATGCTCATTAGATCAAAGCTTGTTTTTATACCTTCAGATGGAGCATTTTCCAGCAGTTAGCTCTTTTTACAGTACAGTACATCATGCATTCAGAACAAACTGTGGGATGGTCATGCTAGAAATGCGGAAGAGAGAGAACATGAGATGGAGGGGCAGGGAAGGGAGGCTTGACCAACGTCGCACCTTCCCAGTCTGCACTTGTCAATGACTGCAACACAGGGAAGATGTCACCAAAATCATAATCTAAAAAAAGGAGGGATAACATTCAACATTAGCAAGAGGTAGAGTAGAGAGGAGATAGGAGATGGCACAGAAAAAGTAAAACAACATGATATATTGTACAAAAAATAACAGAACCAATGAGGGAGAAATAGAGAAAAGGGAACTGAAATGATGTCGTTGTGGAGTTTGATGAGGGAAGCACTGACTAAGTGCTGCAGTTACCCCAATGACACCATTCTGACTCATCCGTCTCTCAACTGTGAGGGATTCTTCTGATAAAATGCACTTAAGTATGAATCACAAGGCTTTGAAAGAACTGGTCCAACTACCTCACCCATTCCATTTGGGCGACGTCACTCCATAAATTTGTGCATAAAAGTGTTTTTGCATTCCAATCAGTGTTGATTATATTACAAAACCAAACATAAAGACTCTAATTTTGTTTGTAACTCAGAGGAATAAAATATGTCCAGGTTACAGCAATGTCAAGACACAGAATATTAAACTGAAATTAAATAGTTGATGAGTCACGTTTAAATGGAAAAACACTTATTGCCAAATAACTGGGAATTAAACACAAGTTATTGTCCAGATGACTGTAAAATCTTATGGACCAATAGTATATTGTATTCTGATAAAGTGAAGTGGGTGGAAAAATAGACTGAGTTATGAACTAAATCATTAGATAACAACAGTCTTACCTTCACTAGAGGGAGCTATGGCACTGTCATCCCACTCCAGGTTGGTTGAGGTGAGTGAGGTGAAGGAGTGCAGGGACAGGCTGTCTGAACTGGGCAGCCTTTCTTCAAAGTCAAGGAGGTTTTGTGGTTTGTAGTATTCAGGCATGTATGGGGCCACGTCTAAATAGGGTACATCCTAAACCACCAAGACCAAAAATAAGATGCTATACATGTGTTTTTTTTTTCCTAATGTAATGAAGTTTGTACTGACCAGCTCAAGATCGAAGCGGATGAACTCCAGACCCGACACCAGTGTGAGGAAGAGTGTGAGGTGGTCATGACTGCAAACCAAAGCATTCCTAACAGCGAAGGATACAGGTTCAACCTTGTGAGTGACAGTTACTTTATTTTAAAAAAATTAATATGTTGCATATTTTTCCAACTATAAAAACAATTTAAAAATGTCTTACTTGAAATAATACTTTTGCAATAATGCTTGATTCTCCTGGAAGAGGCGCAGATAGCTCTCTAAAGAGCTCTCGCTCAGTGCCAGGTACAACCACGCCCGGCCTAAGAGGAACAGAGAAAACATCTTTCCTGCATATAACCCACTGAATAATGAATGATGCTTTATGTCATATGGAGTGTTTGACGATGCAATGAAGATGTCTCACTTCGACCAAGGTTTGTTGCTATGTGCTGAAGCTCATCGATCTGTCGAATTGCCTCCCTCCGGGTGAAGTGAAGGACCAAAACCCAGTAGCCAGATGAGATGTCCTGCAGCCTAAAATAGCAACAAAAAGCACATAGATTAAGCCTGAACAGGAACCAACAACCACCGAGGAGGTGCCATCGAGTGGAGAACAACAGATAAAAACGTACAGTCATGTTAACTGTGGTCAATCAATTTTATTTTAAAAATTAATTAGATTCTCTCTCTGCTGTTCTTGTCTTTTACTGGACATGGTTCAGTCAGTCGAGTGCCAGACAGGTTTTTTGCACATCTTCAACAGGTCAGAGCAGACTTATGCACATATGTACAATGTTATTTCAGTAAATCTCTTACCCATAGAGTAGGGCATGGTCAAGATGTTCACAGAGACGCTGAAGGACTCGATCGTGATTCCGAATAGCTGGAGTTTCATCCTCACAGGCAGCAAAATAGCTCTGCAACTGGAGAGAGACGTTGTTGTGGAAATGCTCGTTTTACAGTTTAACTGCTTTCAAAGAGAGGTTCTGCTTTCATTTGGCATGCAGACGAGACTTATAATGCATTTCTTATCACTGATGACATGGAAATGATTGAATTTGAAGAATGGGTCATCTGTATTGATCCCACTACCTATGCTGTGCACAGTATCCCGACAGATCTTAATCAGTGTGCAATGATTATGTGAAGTCAGAACCCTGACTTGGGTCATTAAGGATATTTACATCCAGACTTGACTACAACAGAGCAACAAGACAAGTGTCCAAGAGTTTAAAATATACTGAAAACAACCAAGTTGTTCCCAGTGAAGACATTTCTTAATCAAACAATTAAATCAAAGTACTGTCCTCAGTCCAGGAAAATATTCTGCTGACATTTTGAGAGAAGACTGAAAGCAAAACAAAAAACACAAGATTAAAGTGACAGCAGGACTGACAGCAGGAAAAACCTGAAAGAACATCCCCAGTAGAACATACAAGTTATGTCTTGTGCTTTTTGATTCTTGATTAAGTCACTGGATCTGCAGGTATTCCTGAACACCATGAATTCCTAAAACGTTCAGGTGATGTCGATGATGAAATGTGACATCTGTACTTTAGAAACAAGTGTAACTATATTAGTATTTGTATCATTCCAAGGCAAATGTGCTGTAAAGAAGCCAAAAACAAATGTCACATTTCTACTGACGCGTATACACAGCGTGTTGTCCTAGAAAACGCCACTGGAAGGCACCACACATTACTATTGGCTCAACATCACCCACTGCTCTGAAGTGCCCTTTACATCCTTATACAGCACTAAACCTCTGAGACATGGAAACACAAATGTAAGTTCAGGGACGCTTTGAGAGTTTCTCACAGAGATCATTTATATCCTGTAACTAATTTCACATGACCAAGTAATAGTGTTTGCCTGAGGTAAACACTGCACACTTAGTTTGAGGCTTCAGGACAACAGTTCACACACACTTGTGCTGTGGTGACTATGAGAAATAAGCAGAGTAGGTGGTCCGAAAGTTGTGGAACCTCTTAAAAAGGCATGACGTCTACATAAGTGGACATCATATTTTGGGTCTTTATCATAATACATTACATTTAGCAAATGCTTTTATCCAAAGCAACTTACAACTGAGGAAAACGATCAAGCCGCAGTAAACATGATGCATTGCAGGGTAATTGCAGTAAAGACAGCATTTGGGTTCGGGTACAGAAGTCGGAGGAGGTGGTAATCTTGAAAGAGGAGAGATTTCAAAAACGTCTTTAAGGTGGAGGAGGACGGCTTTGCTCTTGTTCCAACCGGTAGCTTGTTCCATCATTGAGGAACCATGTAGGAGAACAGCCTCGACGGAAGAGAAGGCAGCGCCGACCTTCTTCTGATGAGCGGAGCGCCCAGGAAGGGGTACAAGCCTCTACATATTAACTTTAAACATGCAGGTGCCGACCCTCAAGTAGCTTTGCAGGCGAGTGTCAGCATTTTGTGTTTGATCTGAGGAGCCACTGGCTGCCAGAGCAAGTCGTGTTTTATACTTGGCAGGTCCGAATAAGCCCAAATAGCAGTGAGAAAGGAGCTCAAGTCTCACACAGAAAGCTTTCTAATGAAATCCCAGGATCATGTGACAAATGGACAGACCTGAAAATACCTACAAGACACAGATGTTAACATGGCTTTGAAAAGTGAATTCAAAAACGTACAGGCAAAGAAGGGTGCAGAATGAAGTTGCCAGCTCTTGCTATAATCACATACTTATTTTAAGCCACTGTTTTTCATCATTTTTAAGAGCAATTACCTCCTGGCTGCGGATTTCGACTGAGGCGTGATTGACCAAGTGTGTTTTACGAGGCGCCGCAGTGGGACGACAGACACTGGAGTAATTGTTCGCCGTGGACAAAAACGACCTACTAAACGCTTGACCGGCAACTCAGACGTAAAGCCAGACCTTGTGGACATGAGTGATGGGCAGCTCCTCCGCCAGCAGGACAAGGCCGCTGCGTGCGGACTGCTCTTGAAAGTTGGAGCTCTTTGGCAGACAAGACGACCCGCCGCTCACGGTAATGACTCGCACATGTGAAACACCCCGAGACGACAGTCTGGTGGCGTGCCTTACCTTCTTGACAGAGAGGGAGATGTTTTCCAGGATGCGGTCCTTCACTTTCAGCTGATCCATCCCGGTCCGGTCAAAAACACGGCAGCCCGTCAGCTGACTGCCCCCGACGCTAAAGCTAGCTAGCAGGCGAAACCTACCATTACAACGTCCGGACTAGCGTTCAAAGCTTCGGGTTGTCAGCCGCCACCTCCGGACTCGACGGCACCAGTTCAGAACCAGGGTGTCGGTGCCCAACGAACCGCATGAAAGCGCAGGAATGTTCGCGAGTCGGCTCCAACCGCAGGACTTTTCTACTCACGCTCAAGAGGTCGACTCGCAAGTTTCAGTGTCCTGTCACATGTCACGTTCAAGCCAGATTTGGTTGTCATACTTTATTATCTAAATCATACAATTGTGGCCAACTCGAGATTATATTTACTCTCTTTATTTTTGCGTGTTTACCTAGTTAATTGATCATTGCGACGGATGCTAAGGAGCTACATCTGCTCAGTTTCAACTGCGCTCCAGCCGTCACTGGATTGCGTCACAGGATTACGTCACCGGTCTGAGTCCTTCTGGGACTGAAGGCGTTGAGTCTCGCAATTTAGGGCGTTTTGTGCTCATAGTTGTACAAAAACTTTAATTTTCTGCAATACTTCTGAAGGGTCTGTCGTATTTCTACCCACCACCTTAAGTAGGGATGAAATAATAGCGTTTTGTTTTAACAAAGTATTTTTTTTTTTTTAGTTTTAATTGAATTTGCAGCATCTCCAGACTGTAGAATGGGGTTTAGGTTTTAAACCAACTATAAAAGTAAATTAGTTCGGTGTGAATACTTTCAAAAAAGGTATGTTCAGGGTGGCAAGTACTAGAAACATTTTAATATACTGTGGAATTAAAATCAGTGGTTAAAATGTGGCTGTTATCTATTATTTCTCTTTTGTTTACATTTTAAATCATGCTTTTTATTTATGTTTTAATGTCTCTGTAAAGCACTTGGAATAACCTTGTTGTTGAATTGCGCTATACAAATAGACTGTGCCGTAACAACAACAACAACAACAACAACCACTGCGACTCCTGAGTGGAATGTGAATATTTTATTCAGAGGACTTCAACATTTTTGAAAAAACATTAAAGTCTTATCAAAAACAAAGGAACAGTTGGCATATTCAGTGCATCTTGTTACCACAATAACCATTTCAAAATGAGAACATTTTGTACATTGAATTTTTTTAATTCCTCTTCAAAAGGAGCTGCTATTACCAACAGATAATGTTATCAAATGAAAGGTAATAAAAGAAAACTGCTGACTGACTTGAGCATATGGGCCTTTGAGTGATTTCATAGTACATTTAAAAAAAAAAAGAAAAAAAAAAAAACTGCATTGCATTGCAGTCAGCAACCCCTTTGACCTCCAGAACCGGATTAGGCGAATCCACTCGAAGAACAAAACATTAGTCCTCTTCCCTGGCTGAAGACTTCTGTCATCAAGACATTGCATTTCAACTTTCCATGTCACAAGTTCTATTTTAAATTCTTGTTTTCTTTTTCCAATCGTTTCTCTGCATTAGTCTGACTTTTCCTTCTCTTTCATGTGCAGGAATACCACACTGAAAACGAAGAGTCCGGCCATCATGGAGAAGGCACTGGCGTAGTATGGGAAGGCCGAGGGGATGAAGCGCTCATACTGAGTGTGCTGCAGAGGACGCACCGATACCTGCAGAGTGTGGTTGTAAATGTTAGAAAGCCATACATTAAATCATGAGAATGGGAAATGCATTATAAACCATAACATACGTTAAATGCTTACCAACCACTACTAAACTTTGTAATTTAGTGTCCTTAGGGTAACTGATTAAAACACAACTTAAGACGACATTATCTGCATTTACCATGATATATTTATTTTCCCCATTTTTTCTTCTGAATCTCAGTCTCTCAAATCAATCAGATTCACCTAATCTGAGATCACCCAAATCAAAATATAAGCACTCTTGCTGATGGACTTACCTGAGTGGAGGAGTACAGGTGTGTGTAGCCCAGTCGGTTGTAGTCCACCTTGAACTGAAAGACTCCATACACATCAGGCAACTTGAACTGGACACTGTATTTACCTCCTGGAAAAAGACAATGCAGCACTTAGAGTGGTTCCAGCAAATCATTCAAGGAACAAACAAAAATCTGAATCTAAATATGGAATATGTTTAATAACCAGAACAACATACCATTTTTCTTCAGATATGTTCTGACGAAGGGATCGATCCTCACGAACTCGAGCTGAATATCGTCGCCGTCAAAAGGGACCCAGCCGCCTTCAGACAACATTTCAATGACAATGCTGTACTCCTACAGGAAAACAAGTTTTACTCTGAGTTATGCTGCTCTTCAAGCAAGAGTTAAGGGGTTAAATTTAAAAAAAAAAAAAACAAAAAAAAAAAAAAACACTTAGTCTCATTTATAAAACCTCCATAAATCTGAACAGATTTGCACATAAATCACCTTCTTTACTACCAATCCTGTCTGGATTCACTAATACTGGGTAAAACTTAGAAGCAAGTGTACATTCATGAATGCCCATCAACTGCAAACTGGCAGAACACTGACTGCTCATTCATCAGAATAAATTCCTTCCCAGAGACCACCACATAGGCGGGTGATGATTACTACCCGATTATGACCTGTGGACATGGTGAACATTACAAAGAGAGACATGGGAGCGAGGAACAAAACATTTCAGAAGCAGCAATAACTCCCAAAGTAAACCCTCGCAGACAACGACACTGGCTCTATATCTGGAAACAACCTTTACCAGAAATCATACCCAATAAAGACAACGACATGTCTCCAGAGTCAACAACAAACACTGAGGGTGACCTTGTACTTGTTATAACCACTATGAATCTAAGGCCGCCATGGGGACGTATTGCTTTTAACACACAATTTAAGAAAATCTGAAGGCTAAATATGGAAAATGCCCATTCATAAGATCAATATTTTATATTTCCAATTTATTTTTATGTAAAACAAGTGCTTTAACTGTATGTAAATATTGTGAAAATAACAGATCATATAAAACATTAACATAGCAAATTATGATAATGAGCAATATTTATGTGCATCTTTATTTACAAAAGCGCTACGCAAGGTCGTAGGCAGGGGATAGGTTTGTTTTACATCTTTGAAAGGTTTGGGACTAACATTTTTAAGAATGCTGCAAACTATGTAACTTTCCTTCTGCTCATGGTTCATGAACGAGGCACAACATCTTCACTGCGATAATAGTCCACAAACTCACCACAAGGTCGGTGATGGTGTAAGCAGCAGGAGGATTGGTCTCCCCCACACGACGATGGGTAACAGCTCCCACTCGGAGGACTCCAGCCTCTTTGAACACCCAGCGGGACAAAGCCACAGCCAGCTCCATGTTCCCCGTCTGCTCATGCCTGGAAAAGCCCACAACAAGCCGGTTAACATTCCAAACCGGTCCCTAATGCCAGGTTCCTTCTACTCTGTGTGATAGTGACACATGGCCCTCGTATCCAAGTGGAACAGTGCTTCCAATAACAGGAAAAGCATGAGCCGCAAGCTGTCAAGCCAAGAGTTTTAGAATAAAACAGATATTTTCTATTCTTAAAAGTTACATATTCAGATTATAAATCTTTTGTTTTCTAATCTGTTTGTTTTTTTTTTTTTTTGGCAAACACTAGCTCAAGGTGACATACAGTAATCCTGATCAAAATTATCCAAACAATAAGTTACCAATGTGTAATTGATGATGGAGTTTATATATTTAAGTTTATATTAAATGGAAACGAGGTTCTCTCCCTCTGTCCTTGTCCACTGCAAGATCAAAATGCATATACATTGGCAAAAAAGCATTGCCAATTAAGGCAATAACCATTGATATATATTAAGGCTGAGTGAACAGCACCTCTGTGAGCCTGGTTTGGCCTTCTGCACAGGCGCGTTGAAGAAGGTGTCGCTGAAGAAGTCCAGGGAGCCGCTGAAAACCACCCTGGCGTTGTTTCTGGCCTGGAGCCCGGCGATCAGCAGGGTGTTCTTGCCAACCGCATGGGGGTACTGGAATAGTACATAACACCAGTTGCTATCCTTGTGGTTCAAGAAGTCCCAACTATTGCATTACACAATCTTGGTAAATCCTGGGATTTAGCAACTTTCCAAAAGTAACTGGGATAAACTTTTGTTGTTTTTTTTTTTTGTCCTTCAACAGCAATATATGGAGAGTCAGTGCTGTAAAGTTACAATCTCTTCAATTATATTGGTAACATAAAATGTTCTTTATTTTGGGAAGTTTGGGTGTCCAATCCCATGCTGATGTGCATCTTCACATTTTCCACAAACTTTGGCCTTTAACTGCCAAGCGATGGTTTATATGTATTCCTTATTTAAAAGTTGTTTTTTGTTTCTAGCATATCTAAATAAAATTTTGGAAACTCTTATCAGGAAAAGTCACAAAGCTTCATTTTTGCAAATTAGTCCAAACCTGGAGGTGGTTTCAAACTAATTTCTGTAGCTGCATCTCTGTCCTGTCGTATGAGCGTTTTCACAGTAGGAACATCGCCAGTAAGATCATTTAAATAGTTAAATGCATATTAAGACTTGTGTGTATAAAGTGCTGACACTTTGTTTTGAGGCATCCATGCAGGCAGAGTGGGTAGGTCACAGTCAGACCTTTTTACTTGGAACTGTTGAAGGAGGGGGGACCAGCTCCTTCTACAGAGTTGAGCTTAGAAACATTTGGGTCGGACAGTGTGAGGATGTTGCTGATGTTACCTGAGAGATGGGTCTGTCAGGCAAAAAGGAGTAGGATGTTGAGGAGCCAGTGAGGATGTCCAGGACAAGAGGGTTGTCTGGGTCAGCAACCATGCTAGAAGAAAAATTCACATGGTTTACAATGAGTTACTCAATCTTAATATTCCCATAAATCACAATATAGACTTTTGCTACTTTGAGTGACAGTCTGGCTACAGCTGAGCATGTTAACAAAAGGAAGCAGTTGGAAATGAGTATCTCAGCAATTTACTTTGAAACCAAGACAAAAAAAAAAAAAAAAACAAACAAAAAAACAAAACACACACACAAAAAAAAGGTTATATTCAACATAACTGAATAAATAGGCAGCTATTTGTGAATATGCATCTTCATACATTCGGTAATGTGCGAACAGATACCATCCAGCCCCGCCTGCTTGTGAACTTACAAATAACATTTTGTGCTACGTACCCGACACCCTTGAACAAAATCGGTTTATCTGTGGGTTTCCCAACAATAGTGGGAGCTTTCAGCAGGTTTTCTGGGTCAGCAACGATCAGAGTGTGCTGGAGACACGGAGAATAAAAAAGGTAATTAGCAACGCTGAGGGCCACTTCTAAAAACCTGGACTTGTGAGGACGGAGGTTCTCACCTCTCCGGGATCTGACACGTCATAATTGTGGTGGTCAATGACAGCAGTCTTCTCCTCATCAAACTCAATCCCACACTCACTGCCCAGCTCCCTCAGAGGGTCACCTGAGTAACCAGAAGAAGAAATAAAAAAGATAATTTTAGAGTATACTGAATAATAAACAACACACCACTGCAGCTGAAGTTATGATAAAAGTCAACTAACCAATATCAGAACTGGCAGCAACCAGGACATTGCCCCCCCCATCGATGAAGGATGTGATAGTCTCCACATTTATACTTCCACCAAAATCTGAAACACAAAAATAATTTAATTTGACCAATCATTGCCAACACAAGCCATCAAAATGTAAATCTGTTCTTGATCATCAGTTTACCCTCAACTGATGGCGAGAAGATGATCAAATGGTCGTACAGGAACTGGCCGTATTTGATCAGTGACAGGGAGGGATCGTCCGCTGTCTTGAAGGTGAGGTCGAAGCCACGATCTGGCAAAGAACAGGAATATTAAAAAGGGAATTAAAATATCTACACTGTTAAGCAAACACCTGGAAACAGAAATAAGATCACAGTAAACTATGACTGAGACGTCTGACCTACAAAAATCCCAGGGATCATTATCACATCTTCCCAAGTGACAAAACCCTTTCAAAATAACGCGATTATTACTAATTATTTCCAAAAGCTCATTTCTTTTAACTTTGTACATAAAACAGAGGAATTCCTCTCCGAGGTGAAAACAGCCGTCAAACGAGCTGCAGCTTCAGTTCGTTATTAGCACGTTACGACGTAAATACGAGCTCAGACCGTCTCATTCAGGAATTTAAATAACATTTTTCATGTAATTTGGCATAAGTGAACGTTACAGTTGGTGTTTCCACCGGCTGAATAAACTTAGATGTATTCAGGCGACGCACTGGGAGCTAATGCTAGTAGCCTGACGGCGCTGCTCAAACCCGAGCAGATCCGTCCAAGCAGCCCCGGAAAACCCAGAAACCCGCCGCACCCGGCAAAAACAAGGCCACCAGCGATGTGTGTGAAGTGAAACGTGGACAGGGGCTGAAACGCGGCAGCTGTGCTCACCTGCCAGACTGCGGAAGAAGATTGAATGAGTGTCTCGGAGGTTCAGGTTGTCCAGCAGCACCAACGTCTTCCCGTCGGCAGACACGCGCGGCAGCGTGGACGCCAGCGATAGCAATAGCACGACGGAGCTCGTTACGAAACCGAACCTTGGAGGCTTCATTCCGGTTAGTTTTCGAGACGATAACAGAGACCCGGACCGGTCCGTCTGCGCGACCCACGACGCCATTTCCCTGCAGAAGTCGACGTCAGCGTTAGGTGAGCACCAGCCGACTTCACTTTGACCCCACAATTCAGCCAATCACAGAGAGGAACGCGTCGCCCTTGGCAGCACGTCCACCAATGAGATGAGGGCTTTATTGTAACGCTGCGAATCACACGACCGTCGATGTTTAACTAAAAGCCACGCGTTTCTCATGTTGAATTTGTATATCATTTATATTCCTGCATGCAATGCCTTAATTTGTACCAATGATCCCTTATCTATGACCAGTAAATAAAGGTCCAACACAAAGGTATCAGACTGAAATTCATCTTTAATAAGCTGATAAACTTCGAGTCTAGTTTGGAGATATTCAGTGCAGCTTTTTGGAGGTGATAACTTTAAATAAAGAAGCTCGTATCTGACTAATATTTCACTGACTGAAGTAAAAACTCTGAAATACTAACCAAATATTTTTTTAAATATTACATCTGTCAATTCTACTTCCCTATTAAACTTCATATCCTCCTTTCAAAATAAAAAAAGACAAAAACCGACACAAACTTACGACCAGTGTATAACTGAGAATTGTCATTTTCACAAATAATTACTTTTATCAGACTTTTCTAGAGGATATGCAGCATATTTACAAGAACTATACAAGCACAGGATTTGTAGTATTTGCAAGAAAAACCCCCCACACAAATTAAAATCTTTAGTTCACCTACGTGTCCAAGTGATTAAAACACATGAAAATATCGACAACCAATTTCATTAAAATATTGAGGTTGAATAGGGAAATACTATATACTTCAAAGAAATGGAAAAATAGGAGTCTTTACCTATATTATAATATGAAATACTTTTGAACAAGGCAGTCCTACATTTTGGTCTAAAAAATAAACTATACACATTTGTATAATCATCTCTGGAAGTTATTTTAAGCAACATTTGTACCAAATCAATAGATCAGTGTGCTGCAATTAGAACAGCATATACATTTTAGGTTTAGCACATCATAAGAATAAAATCATTTCAAAAACTGTGTTATGAAACAAGTTTAGGTTAGTCTTTATCCACGGTATCCATGGTTAAACTGAGGCCTCATGAGCACATTTCTTGTATTTCTTCCTCCTGCATAAATTAGATTTCTGTCTCAATCAGTATTTTATTTATTCACAAATCCACCCAACTACGCCTCACTTTCACACTCCATGTCCTGTTTGTCTTCTACGTCCGTTCGCTGCTCGGTCTGAGTCTCCATCTGTTTTTCCTCCACCTCACTGTCCACGAGAATCACCTCCTCTGACCCTTTCAGTTCCTGTGTGCCTCCATCAATCCCCACGTCCTGTTTTTTCTCTCCCTCCTCTGTGCGGAAGATTATCTCTCCTTCCTGGATGACCTGGTCCGGCGCCGGCTGCCATGCCGTGGCAGCTACCCCCTCAGCCGTGGTGGCCGTCGTGTACTGGTAGAAGTCAGAATCGGACTGAAACATGACCAAGGCTTGAGC
The DNA here is from genome assembly GCA_014839995.1 of Xenentodon cancila. Lineage (NCBI taxonomy): Eukaryota > Metazoa > Chordata > Actinopteri > Beloniformes > Belonidae > Xenentodon > Xenentodon cancila. The sequence goes on along the minus strand of CM026204.1, from coordinate 25,899,651 downwards.
TGTGTGGATGCGAACGTGCTGAGCGAGGGAGCTGGCGTCCAAGAATTTATCACCACACGAATCGCACGCGTACAAGATCTGGGTGTTGGGGTCTGTAAGAGATTAGGGATCGACAAAATAAACCAGTCTCCAGAGACTAAAGTCTCTATTATTTTTTAAATAAATATTTTAATCACATAAAAGGAAAAATTACAAGGAAACTCTGTCTTTCAAACCATGTTGCCCTCAAGCTGCTTTAATCAAACGTGTGAACTGAGCAGGTTTCTGCCTGCTTCCAAACCACATCAACCCAGGTCCTGAAGAGTTCTCGATGGAAATACTTTTTAAAAAAAATCCAGATCAATACACGAAACTGTCTTGTATTTTCTTAACAAATTTTCCACCCCTATTATTCATACAAGTTAGTAATTCCTCTACAATATTCCAAAGCAATGGTTTGGGTCAATTAACAGCACAAATCTCACCTGCTTCTTGGACTTTCTCTACTGCTTTGTTGATTTCAGCTTTCAAAGCCTCTGTTTCATCCGCAGACACAGAAGCAGCCACTGGAACGACTGTCAACCAAAACATAAATCAGACATTCCTCAGCGCTTGAAATCTTGACGCCAAAATATGGTCTGCTTCATTGATAACAATCTTCTCCTAAGTATTGAAATCTCTCAGTATAAAATAAAAACTCTCTGACCTGTCAGCTGAGCCACAGCACTGGCTGCTAGGGCTTCTGTTGCCAAGGTGACGATGTCTTCTGTGGTGACGGTAACTATTTTGATCTCACTGTCAGAGGTGGACGTCCCTGCACAGTCCTCACCCGCCTCATCTATAGTTCCTCCAGCCACCACCAGCCGCTTCATACCAGCTTTGCCTTGATGGACAGTCTTGACGTGCGAGCGCAAGTTGTCCACCCGGTTGAACCCTCGACCACATTTGTCACACAGGAAAGGTTTCTCCCCTGAAATGACAAGACGGAGCATGTGATCAAACTTGGACTTTAGGAAGGAAAGTTGTGGGTTCTGATGGATATAAACGTGGCCGTAACATGACGTTTGTTGAAATGTCTCAAAAATAATGTCCCAATTCCAACCCGAATCCTTTATCCTGGTTACCGGCCAGAGCAGCGTCACTGAATCATTAATATAATTACATTAATGACAAGTATACATACATAATCGCATGTTCTGAATGAATTTCTGCTTGTATTTACTACCACAGTGATGATGTTTATGTAACTCTGGATATTAAGGAACCTCATTGCACATTTCTTTACTATTTTTTATTATCTATTGATCGTAATGTAAAACAGGCTTCACTTAAAAATGAGGCCCCATGTCTCAATGAGACAATGAGGCTGCGGGAGCGCTTTGCTGCAGCGGCCCACGGCAGCGCCGGCTGCTCGCTGAAAAGGAGTGAAAACGATGCGTGCTTTCACATTAGAGTCTCCAGTAAGACCTGAAAAAGTGGCAACATCTATCACCAGAGGTCTGAAAACTTGTTAAATATAGCGTTACAGTTGCTGAAATAGCAACAATGGTGCAGGCCTGCAAGCTTGCTCCACCGCTGAATCACGGGACATAAAGGCGCCCTGTCATTGGTTGAGGGAGGGGGCAACGAAAACAGAAGAGTTTCCTTGTGATGCAGCTCGTCAAATAAAATGCAGGAGAACCGATGTCAATCGGAAATTGAGATCGGATGCCAGTGTGAATCCAAATCGTGATTTTTTAACGATTTATCGTGCGTCACTACTTACCAGTGTGAATAATGATATGCTTCGACAGGTCTCCCACATTAACAAATGCTTTGTTGCACATGTGACACTTGTGTGGCCGGACGTTGTCATGATGGCGAATGTGATTGGCCAGTTGACTTGACTGTACAAATCTGTCCACAGAGAAACACAAGAGACATACAGGTGAGCCTTCTCTGGAAATCAAAAAAGGGAGTTAAAAAAGAATTTCTAGATGGACGGGTGGGTCTGGTTCAGTGGTCTCATGATATCATTATTATGATACATCATTGCGTTACTGGTGAACATGCTCCATCTTGTCACGCTCACCTTTTGCCACAGCGATCGCAGACGTAGGGCTTTTCTCCAGTGTGCTGGCGAACGTGAGCAATAAGCGAGCTGGCCTGAGTGAAAGCCTTCCCACAGACGGGACAGACGCAGGGCTTCTCTCCTGCAACACACGAGTTCCCGCCTCACCATGATGGACTAGATAACATTCACCTGTGGTTTCAGACTGAAAGCCCAAAAGAGAATGTGAATGTGATGGAAGTACCTGTGTGGATGCGTTCATGCCGCTGCAGAGCTCCAGGGTCACTAAAGGCCCTCTGGCAATGTGCACAGACATATGGTTTCTCCCCACTGTGAACTCGCAGGTGTCTCTTAAGATTTCCTAAGAAGGAGACACCATCACACAAAGGTTAGTCAAGAGGACTCAAAGTAAAACAACCATCTCAAGATCTTTTGAATAACAACATACTAACTAAAGGCAGCTTTAATTGTCCTTAACCGACACCTGCTGGTCAAAAAAAACATTTTTTTTTTTTAAAATTGGACATTGGACAGCTTATATTATACCATCTTTTGACGGGCGAACAGAACATCTAACAGACGTTCCAGAGTGAACTTTCCTTAAAAGATTCTTCAATGCAAATTTAAAAAAAAGGCTGACTTTTACCTGAAGTGGTAAATTGTTTGCCACACTCCTTGCACTTGAGGGGCCCGTCTGCAATGTGGATTTTTAGGTGTGCCTTCAGATTCCCCAGCTGGCAAGAACAAAACAAACACTTTCAGCAAAATATCACAAGACACAGACCTATTGATTCACAAGCTGATGCAGTTGCTGTCTTATCTCCTTTTTCTTTTATAAATACAATTTGTAATGTCTTTTTCTTTATTTATTCCATTTTAAATGTTCAATATATGGTCTTGTTATCCATGTCAAGCTGCTACAACCTGCCTTTAAATTACCCCTGGGGACAAAAAGTCTTTTTTATTTTAAATTTAAACATGTTACCTGATTGAAACGTTTGTCGCAGTGTGGACACTTGTTGCCCTTCTCCGTGTCATGCGTCTCCAGATGCCGCATCTTGGCGGTGGGGTCGGAGAAAGCCTTCTCGCAGTAGTCGCAGTGGTACGGCTTCTCGCCGCTGTGCACCAGCTGGTGGCGTTTCAGATTCCCCGACGTTGTAAAAAGCTTGCCGCAGACCTCGCAGCTGTAGCGTGCTTCGCCCGTGTGCCGCTTGCGGTGCAGGTTAAGCAGGCTGATTTGGCGGTAGCTCTTTCCACAAGTAGAGCAGCTGTACGGCTTCAGCGGACTGGGAGGCACAAACAACTTGATTTCAGATGGATGCGAGTTAAGCTCAAGTGAGCAGGAAAATCAAACGCTTTCTTCACCTGTGTGTTTTCTCGTGAGCTTTGCAGGCTGCGGGATCAGAGAAAGCCTTGTTGCAGTCCCGGCAGATGAACGGCTTCTCTCCTGTGTGAATACGCATGTGTCTCTTGAAATTACCCGTGTGGGTGAATTTCTTCCCACAGTCCTGGAAAGAAAAAAGAAATGTGAAACAAAAGCTGTGCTTGAAAACTGAGCAATGCCAGATCTGATGTCACTGGCATTCGCACTGAAACCCCCCCATCATCGAGCACAAAGAAAAATAAACCAGAACATGTGATAATCGTTTTATTTTGAACAGAACAGACAGGAATATATTGCATTGTATTAGTAATTATCGTGATGATCAAATGATGACCAGATTACACTCCTCGTTTTCAGTAAAAAAAAAAAAGAAAAAAGAAGAAGTTAACCCTTTTCTCTCAATTTTTTACTGTAAAATGGTAAATAACATGAAAATATTTCATCTACGGAAATACAGAAAATAAAATGTCTTTTTTTCCATCTTAAAATTAAATGCAAACAGGATGATACTGGCATTTCTCACCTCACATTTGTGCGTCACAGAACTGTAGGGCTTTGATTCGGAGCGGCTGCTCATGGACCCTGACTGAGTTTGTCTTTCATCTGTCTCGCCGTTTTCTTCCACCTGCTGGCTGGCCTCATCTTCATCTTCGAGGCCCTCTTCATCAGTGTCCATATCGCTTGTCTCCACAGTGTCAGCTTCCTGGTCCTCAGCTTCCTGGTCCTCAGCTTCCTGGTCCTCAGCTTCCTGGTCCTCAGCTACCTCCACCACGCTCTTCTCAACGTTTGTCTTTGATGGACCTTCATCTTCTGACTCATTTTCTTTAAAGAACAAAATAAGCAGGTAACCATAACAAATTGACAGAATGTCTTGAACATTGCCTGGAAACAGCATTATTCAAAAAAATTAAAAAAAATAAAAATCAACTGTGGGTTTAAAGTGAAACATTTCTCAATATAACAAAAGGATGAAATAACTTTCTTTTTTTTCTTTTTTTCCCCGAAGTTACATGGTGAAAACCCTGAAGATTTGCAATTTTTAAAGTCCTAAAACTTTCCTGGTTTAGGACACGTTTTTAGACAGAAGATAAAGAAAAGCGATGCAGTTCAGGCTGCTACAGGTCATCCTGCTCACCAGGTGGGAAGTTTCGGTGAGGAGGTTTCCTGATTCTTCTCCCTCGAGAGCTCATGTAGGGTGAGCTGCCCCCAGACTTCAGTTGTGATTCTGTTAATAAATGTATAAATGACAAAATAAGGAGCCTTTCTCTTATACATGCTCCTGGCATTATGCTGCCCTTCAAAACATTAAACAGTTCAGAAGACTGCCCAAAACCCGGCACTTACTGGGTGTGTAGTCGACATCTGAGGGGTCGTCCTGAAACGGCTGAGCGCTCTCATCGTCCCTTTTCAGAGGCGACTTCTTCTGAGCAGAGAGCAGAGTTGTTTTAGGGGGTCGACCACGCTGTGCTCTGCCAGGAACCGGCTGAGCGTCAGTTTGTTGCGTCTCAACGGCGATATCTTGGTGTAAACCGTCCTGATTTTGCGTGGCCTTTTGAACGTCTTCAGGAATACTCGGAGGAGTCTCATCTGCTTTTGCCGCAACTTCTGAAAGGTGATTCTCAATATCCTCCTTCTCCTCTCTTTCTCCCGTTTTTTCCTCTGTTAAAGAGAAAAAAAACAGATAAATGTTAACATTTTCTTTCATACTTGGCATAATCAATACTGCATACTAATTAGTTTGAGTGTTCACTGCGGAGTATGTACTGTAGAAACTCCAGTAAGATATCCAGAGACCCGACTCACCAACTGCCAGGTCCAGCGTCACCAGGGACGGGGCTGAATTTGACATCGACTGGAATGCAGAACATGCATTTATGATTTCCTGCATTTGCAGGAAGTGGGCGACAGAAAGCACATCATCTACGTTTTGAGGACTTAGATTCAGCTTGGCAGTGTACATAAAGTCCAGAACGTGACCCAGACCTGCAATGACAACCAGCAAGACGAGAGATCTGGTTTGAAAGCCAAGTCAGACGGCTCTATGTATTATTTTACACTGGTGGAAGGTGAAAACACGAAGAGTCCAACGCCTGACTGAAGCCCACCTGCTGCATTGCTAATGTCCAGATGCATCACGTCCTTCTGGTCCAGGAACAGGGTGCGGAAGTACACGCTGCAGGCTGCGAGCACAGCCTTGTGCGCCTTGAAGTCCACCCCGTCCACCACGAAGGTGCAGTCACACAGCAGGCCCTGCTTGCGCTGCCTGTTCAGCTGCTCCAGAACCTCTCCACTGTGCCATGGGAACTCCATCGCCCGGGGGGCTTGAGGACGGTGCAAGAGGGCAGTGGGAACAGGCTCTGCGAATCAAAAGTAACAGAAGTCACTCCTAATATGTGCCATTGGTTTTCAGAGCACAACCCCCCCAAAGAAAGGTGTATTATCACTGTATCAGTGCTTATTACTCATAAACAGAATCTATTCATGTTTCTATCAAAGTCTACAACGTCAAGGCAAAAAAAGGATGTGATCACATGAGAACTGAAACAAGGAACTTTCGGTCATTAGCACTTTTCACGACATGTTTGCAACTTGACCGACGCCGTCTGAATTAAACGGAGCCCTGCTGTACGAGTTTCAGAGTTAATTCTGCTTGTAACCAAACTAAGACTGCTCCCAGACCCCCGCGACAGAAGTGTGTCCTGGCACAGTTCTGGGGAGACAGACATGCACATTTCTACCCATTAAAGTGCACAATATCCCTCATCAAATCCATTAAAAGGACCTTGGTTTAACTGGTAACCAAAAGCCCAACGAACAACCGTGAAAAAGACGACAGGAGAGTCTTTAAGGAGATTATGATGGAGGAGGACTGGTCATGACCCGAGGCAGTGGAGCGGTGGAGCCGGTCTAGTCAGCAGGCACAATCATCCAACCAAAAACACCAGCACGGCGGTTGGGGCCAGTCTGACAGATGTTGGGGACCGGGTCAGATTCTGGATGTTTCCCGTGCAGTAAATAACCATTAAACCTGAAATGGGCCATTTTCACACACTTCATGCAGTTAATTCCAGATTCAGCAAATATTTCAAGATGAAAACAATCATATCTCTCTGAGAAACGTGCTGTTTTGATTAAATACGCAGTCAACCAGGCCCTTTAATTGCAGTGTAATTAAAACATCGGCATCAAATACCCAGAAGAAAGACATTGACGTGAATAATTTGACAACACAGCTTGTTAAATGCGCCATAACGGAGGTTACGTCACGCTGACGGCGTCTGTAACCAGCGACCTGCGCTTGTTGTCTGGTGAAAACATATTTAACGACAGAGACGCAAAACTGTGCACAAGTTTTGGCCGAGAGGTTTGACGGTGCGACGCATCGATTACAATTCCTCCATCCTTGTAACGTCGTTATCAGGGATTAATTTAGCGTGCCTGCATGCGTGGTTGTGGAGGGACAAGATGGCGGCCCGTCTCCATCTCGTCGTCTCCCACCGCCGCTGCTGCCGTCTACGCAGCGACACCTGCTCCCGATTTACCTCCTCGTCGTGGCCTCTTCGCGCCGTATTCGCACGGATGGGTACAGCGGTGTCGTGTGGTTTGTGACTCAGTTACGGAAAACGAACCCAATCGAGTTCTTCGGTGATCGATCCCACCCCGGGACTACGTCCACCGCCATCTTCCTCTCTCTGATCGATTGATAGGGACCGTCCGGCCGGATGTCTGCGCGGAGCATGCGCATTGCGGGCTCGCGTGCTGCCGCCGGCGGTCACAAGGCGGCGCCAAACAGCCGCGTTAGTGACCGCGGCGACGAGCGCAACATCTGCAGCGGAGTTCACGCCGGCGAGTCTAGAGTCAGAAACACGTCCAGATGACAGAGCGGAGGATGCAGGTGGATGTTAAAGAACGTGGTGCGTCACCTCCAACGGTCAGAAGATGGTCAAACACAACATGACAAAATATTATATATATATCACTCTGTTTATCCTTTTAGTTATCATACTTAAACTTCCTGCACTTGGAATCGGCTCCAAATTCACTGAAACCTCAAAGATCGAGTCTCATTACACGATTTTAAACATAAATAAAATATTCTACACGCATCCACATCTGGCTGTAGACGTTAAGGCTTATGACCGTTAGGTTACGATGACATTTGAAACCTTTAAAAGTCTAAAATAAAAGTCAGTCTCTGATTATGTTTTTTTTTTTTGGTAGTGCTTATGTACATATTTTATGTTTATATCGTTATAAAATGTGTTTGTAACTATTGTGCTCCTAAATGTAACCTGTGTTGGCACTCTTGAAAAAAAGATTTTATTTTATTTTTTTGTTTTTCTTTACTTATATGGGTTTCTGTCCCTGGGAGAGAGAGAGAGTGATAAATGGATATACAGATATATAAAGGTATAATTTACCAACTCTGCTAGTAAGCAGCGTGGATTGTTTTTTTCTTTCTCTTGTCTTCTCCTTTTGTAAAGTCATTTTAAAACATGAGAAGTTGTGGTCTGGGATTTTTTGCGCTACTTTAATGGTTCTTAATTGAGATGGACAGTGGTCGCCGCTCCAACAGCTCCCGACCCCGACTGATGGTGTGAAGGTGTGTCCTGGTCCACTCCTCACAACCATCTGAACAACAATCCCAAGATTTCATCTACAATGTTCACAATCTGAAATGAAATCTAAATGTTTCACGTTAAAGAGAGAAATACAGGAATAAAAAACAGATGAATGAAAAGCCCCGTTTCTGCTCACTTTCCTTCATCATACACTGCAGGCGCACAAACACAATGAGTACAACTTGTTAGGTGTTTTTTTTTCTTTTTGTTTAAAAAAAAAACGTTCACCATAATGTTTGGTCTGTCGTGTTTAATAGAGGTTTATTGACACAAGTAATAATATGCAATAAATAATTGTTATTGAATAACCATCATTCGGTTTCTAAATGATGTACAGCAGCGTTAGTGGACAAGAGTGAAGCTGTGTACCGATTATTTATGTGCGTGTGTTAGGAAAAGCTCGTTTATTCTCATGTTGTTTGCTTGTATGACCACGATGCTTCTAAAAATGTAATAATAATAAAAACGAACAGCGAAAGGTGTTTTTGATCTCTAATGACGTGGATGTGGGACGTTTAATTAGAAGAGAAAAGTGGCTGAATTCGAGTGATGAACGTGAATTCAGGGAGCAGCACAAGAAACCAGGAATAAGCGGTGGATGTGCGGCAGGAAAAGACTCCTGTCTAGATCTTGATCTCGGTGCGGAAGGTCTGTGTGAGCTCGTGTTTGGCCGGTTGCCTCCGCGCGCGGACGGTGAGGGTCCCCTCAGCACCCAGCGATGATGTCACTGAGGTGGGGTCCACATCCTCAGGTAGCTGGCACTTGTGGGTGAAAGTGTTCATCACTGATCCATCCTGGCCCAACTGTAAAAATAAAGAGCACGTTACAGATTCCTGAAGATGCCCAACGCGGTTCGGGGTTCCTGCTCTGCTTCTTTATGGCATTTAAAGCCTCGCGTGAACATTGAAAAGGAAACCTGCGCACCTTTTCTGCACGGACTTCTATCTGGTTGTTGGATGTGGTGACGATGACATCTTCTGGAGAGAAGTCTCTCACGTCGACTGTGAACTGGTATGAATCCTCAAGAGTTTTAATGTTTCCAGCTCCACCTGAAACCATACGAGAGTCAAAAAACAAAAAAGCATTTTAGTCCAGTTTCATTAGGGACTGATTTTATTCAGTGATCAAAGGTTCCCACCGATTTACGTCCCTGAAAGATGTGCAGTCATGTTTCTTTTAAAGGATATTCTGTTATTGTCAGCAGGACTGAAGTCATACACCATATTTACACAGAGCAACAAAATCATCAGCAGATGAATGTGACTCCATCATACGTTCAGATTAAAACCATGTTTGATATGCATCTCTTATAGTTGAACATCAAATCAAATACGACTTCAAAACTAATTTGTTGAGCAAAAAATGATTCTTCAAGTTTCCAAAGTTCTGGTATACAAAAGTGGAACATTAATAACTGGCTTTAAAAATATAAATCAACATATTTTCAGCTTTTCTGTTTCCAAATGATCAACTTTGATTGGCCAAAAAAGATAAAAATTCATAAAACGTTTTTGAATTGTGCTAGTGTTTATGGTTGGATGATGGAATTTAATTACTCCAACTGCTATTTCAAATCTGGATGCTTTCTATTTCTTTAATTTGTTTCCCCCAAGTGACCAGCAGTTAGGTGTAGGGAATGAAAAGAACCAGTAACTTCTAGTCCATGACCAGCACTTCTCTGTAGCTTAGAGACAGCAGCCCCAAGAGACGGGAAACACAGCTGGATGTGTCAGAGATTAAGATGTTTTGTCTGAGAGCGACAAGGATGGACTGGACGTGTTGGAGATAAACTACGACAGGTTAGATTGAGGTGGGTTGGACACATAAAGAGGAGGGATGGTGAATACAGTGGTAGAAGGATGCTGGAGATGGAGCTGCCAGGCAGGAGCGACAGAAATGTGAGATGTGGTGACAGAGAGTTGGTTGGCGTAACAGAGGAAGATACAGATAACATTTACCTGCACGTCTCATGGTTGACATGAAACTCTCCCAATGTAACTCGTGTTAAACTTGAATTAGACCGTGAGTGTTGGCGGACACCTTTTTCATTGCTTGTAATTAATCACATTAACTATTTTCAGGCCATAAATGCGCAGTTCAAAAATGCATTCTTCATTTTTGACAGAAACTAACATTTTGACGTGAGTTATTTTGGAGTTCTTCATATAAACTGGTGAATATAGGTCTGATGTTCATCTCTTGTCACCTCGTTTTTGCTCCCTTCTGGCTCCTCTGAACATTAAAGTCTGTTTAGTGGCTCAGAGCTGCATTAAACTCAGCAGGCAGGTGCTAACGCTGACTGTTTTCACACCAAGTAACAAACAGTGTGCTGGAGTTTGATCCACTGTAAACACTGAAGATACAAATTAGTACGGCTTTAATAGGAATTTAAAAACGTAGAGCAGAAAGTTGTACCGGGGAGAAAAACAGTCTATTTTGTCTGTGTCAGACGTTCAGTGAAGGACTACGTGATAACCCACCACACTCTTTTCCCGTAAGGCATTGTGTGTGTGTGTGTGTGTGTGTGTGTGTGTGTGTGTGTGTGTGTGTGTGTCCGTGCTCTGACTCCACATGCACAGGTTAGTTTCATTATGTGACATCATTCCAACTTTGTGTGTGTGTGTGTGTCTGTATACACTGGTCACCGGGCAACCATTTGGTCATTCCTCACGCAGACGTCATCTCAGATACCCGGTGCATGAAATCACTCTGCTGCAAGTCAGTCCAGTATTCCCAGCTTCCAGGCATGCGTATGTGTGTGCATGTGTGAGGTTTCTCTCATCCTGGACCTGCACCTATGGGATATCAGTGTTTTTCTGCTCTTACCAGTCAATTCTGCTCTTCCCGATGATCCATAAAGTGAACAGGCCTTGAGTCTATTTAAAGGTCGCATGTCAGACATTCACACTTCTGTGTGCACCAACACTGAAGTGTTGAGCGGTTCACACCAGCTGGATGTGTTACTGACATGAACTATCCACTCTAAAGTGAAATGTTTCATAATCTTACTAGTTATTTTAGACACGTTCAGAAAGGTTGCTATTAAAATACAGAATGTATCTGCCTCGTACACCCAGTCCTGCCTGCTTCTTCTTCCTCTGAAATGTCACATCTGATATGTTTTATCATCACTTTATAAAGAAAAACACCCACCACACATCCTACAAATCGCTTCCTTAAGTCTAACTTAAAACCAAAGCTGTCTCTGGCATGGCCTTTAGTATTTAGTCACACTGTTTTTGTTTAGAAAATGAGTCGCAAGGACTTTAAGTTGCTCCCAACTTACTGGAAAAGCCCAAAGAGTCGCTCCCAGGCCTCATGAAGGAGCCAAAGTCCTCAGCAAACAGTCCCCGGCTCTTCTCCATGTATGGGTTACTAGTGGATGAAGTTGAGGATGAAGTCTGGTGGAAACTACGCTCCGATCGATAGGCAGACGAGTTGCTCACACTCATGGATGGTTCCAAGTGTTGGGTAAGGCAGAGGAGGAGAGTAAAGGGAGAGCGGAGAGAGGCGGAGAGAGCTGATTCCTCTTGTGGCAGCTCTGAGAGTTTTCCAGAGGTTTAAATATTTGAAATAAATGAAACAGCTTGTCTTTTTTCCCCTAAAAGGTCTCTATAGTTATGTCTATTTCTTTCCTTTTTTAAGTTTATGACAAGAGCACTTATTATACCAGTCACCTGCAGGCACTCAAACATGGCACTTATATATATAGCATGTGACTTTATGCATGTTTGGGAGGTGGCACGTGTGTCACCGCTTATTGGAAAAGGGGGATAGTGCTCTATTTTTATCCTGAGACACACAGAGGGATGGAGAGGAGAGTCTGTGGTTGGAAAAATTCTAGGCATTGAAGGGCCCGAGGTTAAGAGAGGAAGAGAGAGTGGGATTTGGTAGAGAGAGGTAAAGAATGAACAGGGGGTGAGGGGCACAACAGTTGTCATTCCAGGCACAACATCCCTGAAATAGCTTCCCTATCCTCACTTAAATTCACGCTGTGCTCCATCACTCCATCTGCCTGCCTCTTCTGCTTTCTTAATATTCAATGCCAAATCCTTGACCTGAAACTGGATCCACACATGTTTATGCCGTTATATCACATCTCGTCAAGTGTTTCCACAGCATGGCGTGATCTCGTTAGAGAGATTCTTGGCTTCTTTCCATGCCCCTTGTTAGTTATCTGTTTAATAAGTTAATCTCGTATATGACCAGCTGAAGTGTTTGGAAAATGCTCTTTTTTTTTTGTCTGCATTTGATGGAGCGAGAAGTGAAAAAAAAGGGGGCCTTACCTCATATCCCTGAAGATAAGTGCAAACAAAGACGGAAAGAATGCACTTGAAAACAAAGCCATCACCAGGAGCATGGGACTTGGTAGTGACATTGCTTTGTGGCTATTAATACCTGCAGGGAGAGCGCAGCCCATCAGTATTAGAAAACACTAACTGCTCTTCTTTCTAGCTTGTGCTGCCGACAGCTAATCCATTAGATCTATTTATGGGCTTTATGACGTCACATATTTGACTTTTGACAAAGCAGATAACCCACAGTTCACTCAGATGAAACATCTATTGATTTATTAGAGATCTATACCAGACTCTCATCGTATATCCTTTAAAACCATCATCTTTAGTGACAGTTCTGTCTTGGTAAAGCTACTCCTCTTTTATTTTCAGGTTTGAAAGGTTACTTTGCATTACAAATGACACCCTAGTGTATTATTTAATTTCAGTCTTATCGCTGTAGAGCACAGAGCCCCTCAGCTTAAGGTCTAAATCCAGCCCAGCAACTCAGCACCTCCCATCCCGGGAGCACGCAGAGCCTCCTCGTCTCCTTAGTAACAGCTGTAATATCGGCGGCTCGCTGTGGCCAAACCGCTGTGCACCACTAATTGATCTGCTATCAAGATCAAATCAGCTGGTGGGGAGCAATTAATGCGATCATTTAAAAAATAAAATCCACCAACCTCTCAGCGTTTACGTTACAGAGCTCAGGATCAGGCTGCAGTCCCAGAGAATTGAGGAGACAATGGAGAAAGAGGCATGTAGCGCCACAGGGAGGAATGGGATGAGCACTGATGGTGAGAGGTAAAAACCTGGACAAACAGGACAGTATGTCGGTCCTCAGGTGCCAGAAGGGGGACGACGATGGGAGATTACAGAGCAGAGTAGAATATCAAGACTTAAGGATGAAGGAGGTGGAGAAAAGAGGCGATGGAGACAGAGAAAATGACATCATCATCACAACCTGAAAGATAGTTTTATTAAAGTTAAACCCTGGGATATGAAACGACGTGGATCACCACTTCAAAGAATTAAACCCGTTTCTCTTTTCTGTTGAATGATACACTGCAAAAACAACCCCTCTGGAAATAATTGTCCAAAATCCAGTCAAATTATTTTTTATTAGGAAAAAAATATTTCTGCCAGTAGGGTAAGAAATGTTTTCTTTACAATTCCTAAAACTAACTAAATAGTCTAGCTACTAGACAAAAGTAAAACTAGTTTTCTCAAACCAAGGCTTAAGAAATTCTTAGAAATCAGTTTTTGCAGTGTAGACAAATTAAAATCATGAATACTTAGCTCATCCTAGGAATTATTTCAAGAATTGTAATTTCTTTTTTAATATGAGGAAAATAACAATTAGAGAGAAAGTGAGAAAAGATTGTTCAAATAAAGGAAGTTGTCAACTAAATGAGCATTAAAACAAGCTCAAGATCATAAACGGAGGCATGAAAGCCTGTGTTGTGAATCTCAGCAAATCAAACACCCTTAAATCCTTTTGTCCATTAAAACCAGTCTGATTAACATCTTATTGTATTATAGATAAGTGAGTGTAAGTAGAAAAATTAAAAAAATCATAGAAGTGCATGTGTAGTGAAGTTAACACCAGAATGTGTTTCTGTGATTATCATTAATGTTTATAACTTGACGTATTGCCAGTAACTCCAGGATTAATAAGAATAAAACAATAAAAGACACAGACTCAGACCCGTGGTCATGCACCCAGGACATCAGAGGACACAATCCTGACTTACTCATTTCTCTGAAACTGTGAAGCTGAACCCTTCATTATGATTACAGTGTTCACATTTTGCCCCAGTTTGGCCCAGAATGATCTAAACTCAAAACATGGTTTCACTCTTTATAAAAACAAAATGTACATCTTCCAACAGTGATCTGTCAGCAGTTACGTGACACAGAGCAGAGACCCTAACCTCTTATTATTTTTGCTTTCACAGACCACATTTAGCAGAAAAACACACAATAGCTATGCTGGACCACAGTTCCAAAACATAGTTTAGAAATCTTTCATTATTGTAATTACAGTTAATTACTTTGGCATCTCAGCTCTGGCCTTATCTCTCCGAACAGACGACGTGGGTGGAGTTGTTGGTACCCCTCCATTAAATTAAATGGTCACAAACATAACTTGAAACTGTTGTTTTGTTTGACAATTTTTAGTAAATGATTATTTGTTATTACTTTTTGTCAGTTTCAAGTCACTTCAGTGACCATTCTGGGTTCTTCTTCCTTTAATGAAACGGTACCAAACAATTGGACTGTTAATCTACATTGAGATAGTAGATCTTCACTCCAACAGTGTCTTCACGGGTCTGCCTAAAACATCAGTCCGACAGCTACAGCTGATCCAGAACGCTGCTGCTCACTAGAACTAAGAAAGTGGACCACATCGCTGCAGTTCTGAGGTCCTTGGCTCCCTGCATCGCAGAGAATAAACTTTAAAATACTTTTGGTTTATAAATCACTGAATGGTTTAGGACCAAAATACACCAGAGACTAGTTGTTTCCATATCAACCATCCAGACCTCTCAGGTCTTCTGGTTCAGGTCTTCTGGTTCAGGTCTTCTGGTTCAGGTCTTCTGGTTCAGGTCTGCTCTGCGACCCCTGAATCAGAACCAAACAAGAAGAAGCAGCATCCAGCTTTTATGCTCCACAGATCTGGAACAAACGTCCAGAAAACTGCTGAAACCCTCAGTTCCTTTAAATCAAGGTTAAAAACTAATTTGTTTACAGCTGCCTTTTACAGAATTATTTATTATTTAAACATACTGAATTTGGAAAATGCACATCTCCCTCACCTTTTCATACGACATTGTAAACCTTTTTAGGTAGTTGTTTCAAGATCTGAACATTTCATTTGTGGTTTAAAACCTGAGTCCAGAAAAGAAAGAAAATCAGGAAAATGCTTTATATTTTCAGATTTTTTGCTTTGTTCTTCAACACTCCAACATGCTTGAACGCGGACGCCCTCTCTGTTCCTGTTGCTCGCTCCACGGGGGAGGAGCCAAGTCTGAGTTGACAAATACTGACAGAGTGATTTACTTTTTCTTTAAAGTGTAATTGAAGTTATAAGACTTTTCTTTTTCTCATCATGAAAGAAAACCAACAGCCCACATACTGTAGCGCTCCGATCTAACCTTATTTGCTGCAGCAGATAAGTGGTGTTTTGAACATTGCTGTGCTTCATTGTGTTGGTTACTTGTTGCTTGGCGCACCACCTGCTCCTTATTATTTCATGTTTTTTTGGTATAAATGTGAATATACATTACCGGCCTATAAAGACTTGTTTTTCCATTGTCTTAATGCTGACATGTGTTCGTAATGAGTGTGTAGAGAGTTTATTTACTAATCCACGTTCACGGGGTTGCACACCAAGTGAGATTTGATGAAGGTTCCATAGAGGACATCCAATACTGACATATATTTAATTCATTTAAATTTCATGTTTACTTTATTGAACTTTTCAAATATTTATTTATGATGTGTTGCCTTAATTTAACAACAAAACAAAACAAAAAAAACAATAAACAAAACACCTAAGACAAAATAAAATAAAAACATACATTTTATTCATATTCATATTACCACATATACCACCATATATATATATATATATATATATATATATATATATATATATATATATATATATATATATATATCTATATATATATATATATATATCTATCTCTATATCTATATCTATCACTGTTTTCTCGCTAGCTCGATCGCTCGCTAGCTCGCTCGCTCGCTCGCTCGCTCCGCTCGCTCGCTCGCTCGCTCGCTCGCTCGCTCGCTCGCTCGCTCGCTCGCTCGCTAGCTCGCTCGCTCGCTCGCTAGCTCGCTCCTCGCTCGTCTCGCTAGGCTCGCTAGATAGATCGATGATAGCTAGCGCAGCTATCGCTCGATACGATCGAATCGATAGATCCTCGATCGAGCACGGAGTTTGTCCAGTTCGTTTATACCAGTCTTAGAAGATACCGGGTCGGCTTAGTTAAAAAATGCTTTTGTCCCTTCTACGTTTGCCAACTGTTTGTTTTGTTTCTTCTGTGGTCTGCTGATTTATAAAAGCAGCTACATTTGTTATATCAATAAGCTAAAAACATTTCGAAACAGCTTTGCGGTGGCGAGAAAAATCATCAGTCATGTCATAAACCTTTGATTTTCAGAGTGATACCTCACTTTACACAACCACGTGTACCAGACATGGATGAAATTTACACTTTTAGTGCCAATAAAAACTTTTAATAGCAGTAATTTTACTGTTATTAAAAATTCTTTCAAGTTCTTAGCACTGATATTACATCGAAAGTTCTCCAAAGTTGTTTTTTTTATATGTTTTATCAAGTTTGACTGTTTGTTTCCATTTAGGCTCAAAGACATAACGTTGAGGAAAGCACTTCCTCAGCTAAATAAATATAAACTGAGCATATTTAACTTGTGACTATTTTCTTTCCAGTAAAGACTAATCTTTATTTTCCAATGTCCACTTCTGGACTTGAAAAGCGTGTAACAAAATTGGATTAGTTTGTTATCTTATTTGCCAGAGGGAAAACTTCTCAGGTCATAAATGATTGTTGTCGGGCTCTCCAGTCGTCTCAGTGTGCTGTTCCCATGGAAACAAGTTTTAAACCGAGAAAAGCAAGTCTGTATGTGTATTTATGCATGTGGGATATTGAGCCTGCCTCTGATGCTCACAGCATGCAGATTTCAACTCTCTAAAAATAACATGAGTGCTAATTGAAAGCATATAAAAAGAGGAATGGCTAAAGAAAATAAACATTAACCAAGAGCTCATTAAAAGTCTTTGCAAGTGGGTGTGTGATCAAAGATTTGAACAATGATTGCCATGACCTTCTCCAGATGGCACAGGCTTAATCCTGATATCCCATAATTAAATGTCTTTTTATAGTCCCACGGGACTTAGTAAATGAAGATCTCTGAAGCCAAACGCTGACAAGAATGTCAAAGCCATGTCATCCAATGATCTCCATCAGAGCTGTAATTACACCCAGCTCTGTTCTCATACTTTCTCATGGTTATAAGAGATACTCGTGATAAACCTGAAGCTTGTTTAATTATTCTACAACTGTGTTATCATTTTTGAATTATCTTCTGTCATCATCTGTGCACCATAACATGAGGGATTTGACCACTGGTAGAGCTATGAAGCAACATTTAGATATAGGTCCCGGTTGCTACTCCGCCAGTCAGCTGTTAATGCTTAAGAGCAGCATTAACATGTTTGACAAAAACAGGAAAAATACAAGTTAGACAAGAAATTGCCTTCAAATGAGAAATCTGCAATGCTGTTAGAGACAAAGAGAACCTGCATCTTTAATGCAACTTTGATATTATCAAAACTATAATATCTCAAATGACCACTTAAAAACACAAAAAAGTAAAAGTAGTTGTCGTGAATGAACTTAAAGAAAACTAAGTTTTGGTTCATTATCTGGGTGTTTGTCCTGAAATGTTTAGTATAGTTGCGTCAAATACAGAAGCTCAAGCAGGTTGGAGGTAAAAGGCCTTATCACTAAGTGAATAAAAGGACCAGAGGAAAAAACCGGGTGGCATCAGAGTCCAGTGAGATGCTGATGTGCAGCCTGAGAACGCTTATTTGGCAAAAGGTGGTGGAAATGAGTTGGCATAGAACTGATGAGGTACCAGGGACTGGACAGATAAGAACATCTGAGGACACCTGCTAGACCAAATGCCAAGGTCTTTTCAATGTCAGTGGGTTTTTGATCGAGGGGCAGCATCTGGGTTTCTAAGCTGAGGCCACTGCAGAATCCGGGAAAGCTCCAGGGCTGGCAACAAAAATGAGACAAGAAAAACACAATCACCAAACACAACCCCAGACTCCTTCCTGGAACCCTTCACAAAAATAATAAAAGCTAATAATAATAATATAATAAAAGCTGGAATTACAACGCACATTACAGCTTCAAGAATAACCTTTAAGATAATGTGCACTGAATATGAAATGAATATGAATCCTCCAACTGATAAATAACACAAGAAAATAAAAATAAATTGCCTCATTAGTGTGAATTACTTTCTAATTGATCTGTCAAGCTCAACTCTTATAAAATCAACAAAATCTATAAAATGATTGGACTTCTTTTTAACACTGCATTTCTGCAGAGCAGACAAATGAAGGGCACCGCTAATCGTCCTCCAAAGAGTTAATATTAGATATGTTTCCAACCGTGACTGATCACCTCTATGCAAATATCTCAGCTGAGGTCAACAGTACCAACTCTCACACTCTACTAGACCACAGAGCCACACAAACAGATATAATTCTTCAAATAAAACCTGAAGCTAAAAAGGTAAGGTACTTTACATCTGTGGTTTTTTTTAAATGTTCATTCGGGAATAATCGTTTGAGTCTTTATTAGTTGCATTATTATGCATTTCAAGGCAAAATGAAGAGCTCAGATGAGTCTCCTGGGAATGATGCAGACGGGCAGAACAGCATCGAAGAAAATCCATCGGAGTCGCTCCATATTAAGATCCCGCTCCTTTTGGATCCTTGGAAACCATGGAGAAGGACCCGCGTGACTATCAAAGGTCAGAGCGAACAATCAGGAGATTATGATGGATGTACTTTTGACCAACTCAATTAAACCAGAAAGCACAGATTTGGGAGGAAGGCTTCACGTGATATGATATGAGCAATAATTATTTTGTAAGATCAAGGGAAAGGCAAAGATTTTAATGGAAAGATGGTTTTATCTTACTTTAATAAGTATTTTCTGGATTAGGAGTTAGTGGATGCAGGCTAATTTTCCTCAAACACAAAAACATACTTTATATTCTGCTTATTATATGTGATCTTTTGATGTTCGATTCATATTTCACTCTCAGTTTCATGCTTTTTAGCCTTTCATTTGGCCAGCAGGTATTTATTTATTTATTTATAAATGAATTTGACCAGACATGAAACATTAAAACCTTCCATTATCTGCCATTCAGAACTATTAACTAAACTCCACATTTATCACCATGGAAACCACTGACTGCCACCAGAACCAAGAGATGATCAATACCTTCTGTTATATAATCTATTTACACTGACATTTTTGGATTCATCTCAGACTTTTAAGCAGGAAGTAAGAGACCTGGGATGGGCAGTAGCGGCAATCCCACTGCAGTTTCTCCACAACTTGCTTTAACTAGTTTATATATGTATTCTAGTTTATATGTTGATTGCTCTGTCCAAGCCTTAGGGCCCTTGATACACACTGTGGCCTTTTATTTGGCTTCAGCCATCCAGTCCAGCTGCACTCAGGTAGCTGGAACTGGCGGTGTAGTGAGGATCTCTGGGAAATGTAGTCTGTAGATTCATTTTATTGCTGGTTTGCTGAACAACTGTACATCAGTTAACCTGTGATGATGTCACTATATTTATTTATCTAAAAAATTAATTAGATCATATTAGAAACAGTGAAACGTTTTCATGTTTATATTTAATAACATTATCTATCTATCTATCTATCTATCTATCTATCTATCTATCTATCTATCTATCTATCTATCTATCTATCTATCTATCTATCTATCTATCTATCTATCTATCTATCTATCTATCTATCTATCTATCTATCTATCTATCTATCTATCTATCTATCTATCTATCTATCTATCTATCTGTGGTCTAAGACCTCACATGACTCATAATCAGGGTTTCATTTTTAATTGTGTGTTCGTAGGGGGGCTGTTGAAGCTGCGGTGTTGTTTGGAAAGAGTGTGTGGCATTGAGTGGTACAGCTACGCTGCTCTGGGCATTTTGACAGCAGTCCTGAGTTTCCTTATAGACCTCAGTGTAACCAAGCTTCTGAGAGGTGAACTTACAACCTCATACATGAATAAACGCATTACTGCATACAGTCCACATATGCAAAATACACAAATGTTGACCAACTTTTCTCCCACGTTCCTTTTAGCTCATCAGTGGCTTTATATGAACCTGGAGGGCAACACACTGCTGCAGTTCCTCTGCTGGACTCTTTACCCAGCATGCCTCTGCGCTTTCGCATCAACATTCTCCAGCAGCGTCTGCCCTTTCTCTACAGGTCTGTTTGGAAGCAGGTACAAAGTAAACAATGGATTCTTTTTGTTCATTTTTCAAAGCGCCCCCCTACTCAGGAGACCCAAGTGATTTTACTGAAGGGATTATTAAAAAACTAAAATCCCAGTATGTCAATAAAGGCAGGGTAAGTGATTTCTGGATGATGTCTGTTTATATTTGAAGAAGAAGATTGTCAAAACATGAAGAGCTAGACCTCCGCTCGGTCCATTTATCCCCATAAAGACAAAAAGAAAAACAAAAAAAACATGCCCAAACACAAACTCTGCCAATGTGCACGAGCACAAATCTGTTTCTGCATAACTTTCTGTGAGTTATAGGCCGCCCTCAAAACCCCTAATGGGGTTCTGTTTTAAATGAATCATCCAATGACCGAATCCCCCACCCACAACCCCACCGTGGTGAAGCTGAGCTGTTCAAGGCAGACATTCCAGCAGGCACCACTCAAGTCGCCATGGATACCAACATTCTCAAAGAAAGGTGCACAATAGCTGGCCTAACCTTTTCAGAGGCTTACCTGGGCAACAGACAGGGAAAGAAAGGAGAGGTTTTCAGTGCAAACAGGGGTAAGCAGAGGGTAAGGTGATGGGAATGTGAAGCTTTGCTCTTTTTTTCCTGTCAGAGATTTAAGCTACAATATCAAAGCAAATGGCATCGTGAGAAAAAAGGGTTACATTTAGGACCACAGAATTTGAGAATATGACACCCTAAAAAAAAAAAAAAAAAAAATATATATATATATATATATATATATATATATATATATATATATTTTTTTTTTTTTTTTTTTAAATGGAGCTAAATGGTTAAAGAATTGTTTGAAAGCGATTAATACCATGCCCATGCAGCTTGTGTGTATTCTTTCACATATGCAAAATACAAATCAGCAACCAAAGTTTAAACACCTCTGGCTGAACCCAAATACCACCCAGAATCTGTGGAGGGAACTTAATCCCATAAAAGATTTTAAATCTCACAGAAGACACTGGGTCTGCAATCGCCGTGAAGACGTTCAGAAAGCGTCAAATAATCATAAGAAGTGCTTAATTCCTGTGATGCCAGGTCAGTCTTATAAACAGAGAATGAGGGAATCAACTGAGAATAGCTAAGAATATTCTTGATATTTTTTTTTAGATACAAAAAAAAAAACATACTAACTTTAACTGACTGACATGGTTTCAGGCTTAATTTTATCTTGGAAAAGATAAATAACAGGGAATTTTCTCTCACTTGCTTTTGGAAGTATCTGTCCTTCTGATCCAGGAAAATGTCGCACAGAAAAAGTCAAAGGGAGACGTTATCTTAGTAATTCAGGGAGCAGTAAAGGCGGCTACATGGTGCGAAAGTAAACCCAGATTTTATCAATCCCACAGAAGACTTAAATTCTCTGTTAACAGAAAGTAGGATCTACATACTGGTACTCAAATGTTGGTGTTTGCTCATACAGCACTGTTGCAGGTTTTTCTTTCCCAGTATCTGAATGCATCACACACTTTAAAAACAATTGCTGTTTTTTTTAACTGCCTAACAAAGAAGAGAAAGATTATAGATTAATATCATCCATCCATGTTCTTTACCTGTTTGTAATCCTTTGCAGGGTCACGGGGGTCTGCCAGGAGCCTATCTCAGCTCATTATAGGCGAGAGGCAGGGGTACCCCCCGGACCGGTCGCCAGTCTATCACAGGGCCACATACAGAGACAAACAACCATGCACAATCACACCTATGGGCAATTTAGAATAATCAATCAACCTAACATGCATATTTGTGGACTGCGAGAGGAAGCCGGAGTACCCGGAGGGAACCCACACAAGCACGGGGAGAACATGCAAACTCCACACAGATAAACTCCTGCCAAGCCCAGGAGACAAACCAGGAACCTTCTTGCTGGGAGGCAACACTACTAACCACTAAGCAACGTGCTGCCCTAGGTTAATTATAAATTAAAAAATTAACTTACCCAACCAGGGAAACTGCTTCAGGCCAGGAAAACGCAGCGTGGCTTAATCACAGACTTACAAGTCAAAATCTGAATGAGGTTTAATTTTCAACCTGTCTCTTTTGTGCTGATTGTCCTTGAAATCGCTCAGACGTCATTGCCTTCCCAAGCAAATAGATGTTTAATTATTCTGATGTGATTCTGACATTGCAACCTTGTCTATGTTTTTATTAATGATTTGGATAGTTATCCTTGGGGTTGTGTTGCTGTGTTTCTCGTCAGGCTCAGGGATACCTGAGGTGAGAACCATGCTGGCCGGCATCGACATGCCTCACTACTTGTCTGTCACAAATATGTTCGCCAAGTTTCTAGGTCTTATCTGCACACTGGCAGCGGGCAGCACTGTTTTCCTTGGCAAAGTGGTAAGAGACGACTCACTCTTGTTCGGTGTTCAAAATATCAATAAATGACTCTAAATGATATTAACTATACAGGTGATTGTTTTGTTGTTGTTTTCTCTCTCTACTTTGTCCTGAGATTTTTATATTTGTCACTTCAAATCAGGGCCCATTTGTGCATCTTTCCACCATGTTAGAAGCCTACTTGGACAACCTCTGCACTCTGGTTAGAGGATCTAAGAAGGTAAATCAAAGCAAAGTAATACAGTGAAATGACGCTTTGGTTGAATTTGTAGTAATGCAGACACGTATAGTAGTCATATTTTAAAAATATACATATTAATGCACCTGAAAGCATCTATGTATCTAAAAAAAATAAATAAATAACACGATCTCATCAAATTGTTTGTGGCTACTGAATAGCTCATGCAGGACATCACATATTGTGACATCACAGACCCAGATTGAAGTATATTTATGCAGATTTCCACCTTTGTGGAAATCATAATATAAAGAAGTCATAATATATCTCCTTTAAAAACCTTATTGTTCAGATCATACGACAAAATATTATATAGTTATTGAAAAAATTCTATGTAGTATTTCTGGTCATTTTAAGGCTTTATATTTTGATTTTATCTCACCTTTTGGCATAACTAATGGGCTGATAGTTTTTTTGATAATAAAAGAAATCAATAGACTTATTAGAACATTTATTGAATTCTTTTTGCCCAGGGATCATTATAATGGATATTATTGTTATCGTACCTTAGATTTTGAGGTGTAAAAAAAAAAAGAGACATAATAATCAGAAATGTGAATGTTTTTAAGGAGAAAGACGCCACAGCTGGATTGGTTGTAGCTGCTGCAGTTGGAGTTGCCAGTTGTTTCGGAGCTCCCATTAGTGGTGAGACCACCAGGAATATTGAACATTTTTATGTATCCACTCACATTGCTTGTCTTGCTGATTAATGCATTTCAACCTTTGATTTATCTTCTGAAAGCTTCACAAAGTTGCACTTCCCTTTCATCCGCCATCACACGTCAGCCCCCGTTGAACCTCCTTTAAACCCTCGCATTCAACTTGTTTATCTGCTTAACCTTTTCTCTTCTTTTGATCACCTCTTTGCCTAATATTTTGATCTCCTCACCTCAGATTTTTCCCCCTTTTCCTGCATCTTTTGAACTCTATTTGTGGAATAAACTGAAAATGTCACAGTTAACATAAATCATCACAGTGTCTACCAACATCTGAAATATGGGGAATCAAGATTCATTCTGACACACACAACACACACAAAGCAAAACAGATTATTGCAGCGGTCTAAAGGTTCTATTCTTCGTGTTTACACAGTTTTTTCTGTTTTTGCTTTGTCCTCTGGTGCTGTAGGAGTGTTGTTCAGTGTGGAAGTCATGTGTTCTCACTTTGCCCTGAGGCATTACAGCCCCTGTTTCTTTTCAGCTGCCTGCGGGGCGCTGACCTTCCGCTTGTTCTCGGTGTGGAGCGGAGAAGGAGGTAGTGTTTGCACGTACCAGCACTCACCCCGTCGCGGTCAACACAGACAAACGTTTACTTTACAGCTACTTACACCTTGAACATCAAGAAGAAAAAAGAAAAAGAAAGAAGCCACAAACCCAGTAATCAATCATCTGATAATTTATTGAGCTAGCGATTTATTTGCTGTCAGAAGTATCTCAACAAAAGTATATGCACACCCGTCCCCGGTGGCTTTGAAGTTACTTTTACACCAAGTGCTTGGTTACTTAGTTCCAGGAAAGTTTCATGTGAACATATTCAGTAACATTTTGGACATTAAATGCATTTCCATGTATGAAAATAATACAGACAATTCTATATTGTTGTCTTTCTTTAACAGTTTTTTAATTTATATTTTTTTTGTATCTCTATAAAAACATGAGGTAATTTTAATTATTTATTTATTGTAATTATTTGTTAGATTTTTTTAAATTGTATAACTCTATATCTTTATCATATAGATATATATTATATATTATATAGCCAAATAGGTATCGCACAAAAGAAAATCCATGACCTTAATTTGAAGGATGCAGTTAATTGTTAAAAAAAAGACATCTAACAGTCCTGAAAAATCATAAAAAGTTGCTTATTAGCTCTTAATTCTATTTTTTAAATTTGTTAATTATTATATATTTGCATGATTATCATCTCTCTCATGAAAACCTCATATTTTAAGGTAAATATTATTTTTTAATTGCGTAACTTCACAACAATGTTATTAATGATTTAATTACTGTAACCTACCATGCCTTTGGCAGGGAATAAAAGCTTTGGAGAAATTAGTCGAGACATTTAAATTAACAGTAAACAAGCCTCAATGCAATAACATCAAGTAGTATAAGATCCTTGTTGTTAGAAAAAAAAAGTTATAACTCCAGTTTGTTTTGTGTCCACAGAGACTCTTCAGGCTTTGTTCAAAACTAATTTCTCTACTGCTTTGCCTTTCTACCCACTGGAATTCCTGCTGTTTGCTTTCCTGGGGTATGTTTGTTTTCATAGCATCTGCATAGTTAAACAAGTCTTCTATTCGTTCATGTCTTACTAATAAAACCAGACATTTGTTGTATATATTAATATCAGTCACAGGGAAAAGGACCTCAGCTGTGTTTTTCTGTTCTGATTAGTATTCAAACCTGTTTTTTTTTTCTTGGTTTAATCTCTCTAATCAAATCCTGATCTCCGTCCAACCTTTGTCAAGTCTAATGATCATCCATTGCACCCTGGATTAAAACAAGCCTCTGGTTTCCTGTTCTGGATCGTGTCGCTGTCTGGAAACAGGTTGCTGTGTGGAGCTGTGAGCTGCTGCTATCTCTTCTGCCATCGCTGGATCCTGCGTTTCACCAAAACAAACCCCATCGTCATTAAGATGCTGGCGACAGAGTAAGAGCTCCGCGATGACTCATCTACAAAGCCTTTTCCAAGCTCCAATTAAATGGTCCAAGAATACATTAATGATTGTGCTTGTATTAGACGATCTACAGAAGCATTCAGAGCAGGAAATGAATTTCCACCTATCAACATTTCCTCCTGGGATGATCTAACACATCTGCATGTGAAAACCTCTCTGCAGGAAAGGTCTGTACTCTGCCCTGGTGGTCTTCTGTCTGGCATCGCTGACGTTTCCCCACTCTGCTGGTCAATACATGGCTTCCAAGGTGGGAGAGATCAGCCTCTAAAACGTCCAGTCTATTCGTGTGTACACACATTTTCATCTAGATGAAACCATACCAGGCACAGTATTTCTCAACTAGTCATGTATTTTAATCCATGTAGGCGCATGCTCCTTCCATACGGTGACGTTTAGTTTTGCTCAGTCCAATCCTTAAACCAATATCCTGGTTGTTTGCTGTAAATACTGCTCTAAAATGTGTTTAAATTTGCCAACAGTCGCACAATTAAGTGCTGCAGTTACATGAGGAATGATTTAAGCCTGTCTGCCGTATGTTCTAATCCCAGACTTAATCCATTATTATCATAGCAAGTATTGTTTTACTTGGTATCTGACGGGCCGTTTTATCTGGTGCAGAACTCATTGATCTTCCTGTCAATAGATGATTCTCTGTGCAATTGCAGTATTTGCCTCCAAGCTTTAAAACACACAATTTTTGGGTTGTTTCTTCACAAGACTAAACACTTTCATGCTGTTTTGTTCCTCCCAGTTTTGTGTGTTCAGGTTGTAATGCACGTGTCATTTACGTTTATCAGTACACCACGAAGCAGCTCCTCACTTCCCTTCTGGACCGGAGGCCGTGGAGCTCTCAGCCCCACAACGCATCTGCGCAGCTGGACCTGTCACTGGAGTGGAGCTCATCAGGGACTTCTGTCTTCTTTTCTCTGGCTTTCTTCTCATTCATGAAGGTACACATTACAGAAAGGACTGCTAATGAATAAATTCTGTTGACCTTCTTTTTCACAATGACTCATAATTGACAAACAGTAATTGGCATTTTCACAAAGGACTTGGAAAACAAAAGGCAGCGCAACCTTTCAGCATGAATTGATACCTGATGCTTGGTCAGCTGAAGGTGAAAAGAACAATTTTGTCACTTTTTAAGGCAAGAAACCTTAGGAGGCCACAAACTAAAGGTCGGCATTTAATAAGAATTACATTATCTGTCTGCTAAAATTTCTAAACTGCAGAAAATTGATTTGAATGAAGACATTGTGTTTTGAAGAGCAGTTCCTAATAACTGGTAAAACAAAGCATCTAAAATCCACAACTGGATCAGTTTACTACCAGTTTATCTCCTATGACCATAAGCAAATATTAAAAGGAAATGGACATAAGTGCATATTCATGCATGCGTGGTCCAAGCAGTTCTGTCCTCACAGATTGACAGTGTTTCAGTTGCAGTGATGCCGCTGCCACCAGACCTGCAGGCATCTGACAGTTTGTGTCTCTGTCGTTGATTCTGAGCTGTGGATGTTGGTCCTCGTCTGCACGCTGCCTCTGCCAGCTGGATACTTCATGCCAGTGTTTGTCTGTGGTGAGTTGTTGAGGACCCGACCAATACAAGGTCCTGAATGGTTCAATTTTAAATCCGAGTGCTCCTTTAAGAATGTGAAAACTGAAATAATGTATAAACTTTTATTTACTGTTTTGGTTTCTCTGCTCCAGGTGCAGCTATTGGACGTTTGCTTGGTGAAGGAGTGGCTCATTTGTCCTCCGCTGGAGTGATTTTCGACCCGCAGTGGGCATCTGTAAATCCTGGAGGTTATGCAATCTCTGGTAGAAAAATCTGATCAAAACCTTTTTATTGCAAGTACGAACTGGTGCAATATTGTTCAGTATTGTGCAGTAAACCAGTAGTATTGATATTCCACTTTAATGTGTAAGTCTTTAACCCCACATGTCATAAAACGTGCTTACAGAAGAACATTTTTTAACCCATATCAGGTGATCTGTAGATTTAATCATTTTTACAATCTGAAATCAAAAGATTCAGTTTTCCACACTGGGATAAACTAACATAACTCCTTCCTATGATTTTTAAAATGTAATCTCTTCTTAAACAATACTACCAGTGAAACTGCATCATGAACATATGGTGTTTGATTAAGTTTGATTAAACACAGCTGAACAAATATTGTTCATAATGTTAGGCAAAGTTTCCTTCGTCTTTATTCATATTGATGTCTTTTCATTGTAGGTGCAGCTGCTCTCTCAGGTGCCGTAACACACACTCTGTCCCCGGCTCTCCTGGCCGTGGAGTTAACTGGGCAGTTCAGTCATGCCATACCCATCCTCCTGTCCACTTTGATAGCCAACGGTCTGGCACGCTCGGGCCATCGCCCATCTTTCTACGATGCCCTTGCTATCAGCAAGAAGCTCCCCCACCTGCCCTCCCTGAGAAAAGCCTGTCCTCAGTGAGTAGAAACAAGGTTCCACACTGAGTCAAAGAATGCAGCGAGATGACTGGATGTGGAGATTACTGGCATTATGAGAACTTGAATTGGACCGTATGTGATTATGAGAAGGTAATTGTTTTTTCTCTGTGTAAAGTGCCTTGAGATGACCTCTAAAAGTTGAAACTGAAAGTTCATGGCTTTTGCATGGTTTCTGCAATCACATACACATATGTGTAGCAAATGTTAATGTGCCAAAACATAGTAAATGGTATGAAATATGGGAACAATGGTACAATGTGCCACTTGCATGAGGTAGCCGGATGGCTGGGTACTTCTAGAAACACATCTAGTGAACAACTGCCCAGTCTAGCTCAAAGGCTGTATCCCATACAGCAATGATCATGGACGTGTTTCGGCTTTTGCATTTGCAGGCCTTTGCCACAGGTTTTTGGAACAATTGAACTGTGCAATCTGAGCTTTAAAGGGCACCTTTTTTATTCAGTAAATAGCTTTGAGAAGGTGGAGGGATGGTGGGTCCAGAAACCGCACCAGTTGAGAACCCCTGTCACTTTAGAGGGAGTCACATGACAGCCTCCTGTTTGTGCTGTAGCATGGTTGTTTTTGTGCCATGAACAACAACCACCAGCCCATTATGCAGCACATCCTGTATTCTACATTATAACTTCATTAGTTAGGACTGTAACCTTTGCCATAGCCTGAGGTGCACGTCTTCAGAAAAATTATTATGCCTCAGGGTGACGCACACCTCAACAAATGCATTTGATCTGGTTGGTATTACCTTCTGTGTATTTCCCACTACTACTTCTTCCTCATTTTAAAAACAGATTGCTGCAGTGTCAGAAGAGACTACTGTTGTTCAGCATTTTCAGCTGCAGCTTAAATAAGATATCCTTTGTTTGCTCGGTCGCGAGGTCTGAACTACACAAAAGAGTTAAACAAAAGAGAAACGAGCCTGAACCACCTTCGGGTGTTCGGTGTAATTACAGATCGATAAAAGCAACTGCAGACAACTATAAGCACCAACAACAGCATCGGTACTGCCTGTAGGCTACATGTGCAGTTGCTATGTAGAACCATAATACGCAGAACACGAGGATCCACTCAGGAAAAATCAAACATTCCTTCAACATTCCTTTCTTGGGAGTCTTTTCTTTTTGTCATTTCTAGAAAAGCCCTTGTATTACTACTATTCTAAAATCCCACCAAACATTTAATTTTTAAAAACTAAACTGTGATTGAAGTCAAAAGTATTCCGTAACTTTATGTAGGTTAAATTAAAGATCGCTCTGTTTTCCAGGCTTCCGTCTACACCTCTGGAGAAGGTTTTGGGAGAGAAATCTGTGCAGCTTCAGAGAGCAGCCGATGCAGCAGAGGTTCAGCATGCTGTCTGCAGCAGTCTTGAAGCACAAATCCCTGTGGTGGACTCACACGGTGAGAAATAAAAAAAAAAAACATTTACTTCAAATATTCTGCTTAGAATGTTTAAAAGGAATGCCTCAGAATAGGGAGCATGGAAAGAAAGTAATTTTAATCTTTATTAAAATGTCAGAAGCAAAATATTCCAATACTGTTATGACTCAAGTGAGAGCTACAGAGAAAATAGAAAGAATCATGAGAAATATGGAAAACATTTTCAGAGGCTGAAGCAGTGCAGCAGAGTGAAAGTGGCCACTGAGGCGGCGACGGTTTTGAGAAAATAGTTTTTCAGCAGCAATCACATGCATGAGTTTCTATGTTTTTTAACACACAACTCTGAACCCCCAGAATGCTGCATACACACTTTAACTGTGGAAAAGAAAATTGACTATTTAATGTTTTTCTTTTTGTTTTTTTTTGCAGACTCCAATATTTTACTGGGATTTGTTCTGCGATCAGACCTGCTGATGTTCCTGCATCATTGTAAGACTCAGGTAAAAGGCTGGATGGAGGTAGAGAGGTGACTGCCAAGTTTAGAAGAAGCCAGCCTGACAATCGGGTTTTTAAAAAGCAAGTCATGCTTTTTAAAAAACCCTTTCTCAAAAGAACAAAAAAAATAAAAAGAGGGCGCTGTCGGGGGGCAGACTGCCGAGTGGCTGTGTCACAGAATAAAATTTGAAGAAAACAAAGCTGCTTATAAAAAAATGACTCAAAAAGTCATTCAGAGGGTTAGTGCTGTGGGCAATGATACACAATGAGTATGAAAACAGTTTTTAAAGGGTTATGATCAACAGTTAATGCTGAATGCAAAACCCAGACATGAATGACAGACGTTTGTTCTGTTGTGTGCAGAGACTGGAGGAACATCTGGAGCAGGTCTGCTGCATTCACCCAACATCAGTCCTGTTATCACCTCACAACACGGTAGAGGAGGTAAGAAGAAGCAAGAAATGTGAAAGTTCATCAGCAACGGCTTGAGAAAAAGGGTTGTTGAAGAGTTTACAAAATACTTTTATTCAATCCTTGTCTGAGTCTTGGGGGAGATTGAATCTGTTCTTTAGTTTGTCAATTCAAAGCTTTGTTTTTAGCATCACTTTACTTGCTCTACGATAATATAGCAGCATTGTTCAATTTTTACATGAAGACGGTATGGAAAGCTCCACTCGTAGTGTTGAACCTACAAAGACTCATTACCTCCATCTGCAGGACTCGACATCTTTATGAAACTTTACAGAGATTTTCTGCTTATTTTCTTCACTCTGTGCTCTGTGAATTCACTTGTCACTCTGGTTCCATCATTTTAGTCGCAGCAGGCGCC
The DNA here is from genome assembly GCA_014839995.1 of Xenentodon cancila. Taxonomy (NCBI): domain Eukaryota; kingdom Metazoa; phylum Chordata; class Actinopteri; order Beloniformes; family Belonidae; genus Xenentodon; species Xenentodon cancila. The sequence continues at coordinate 25,868,742 of CM026204.1, read as the reverse complement.
TGGTCTCAGGGATAAATAGCCCCTTAACACAACTCACCCCTAAACTGCAGACAGTTACGGGGAGGCTCTAGGTGGTGAAAACAGTTCAGCCCAGTGCCAGTCAGATACGTCAGAAGATGATGGACACAACATAAAGATAAAAAAACGAATGCACCCCCATTCACCAGGTGGATAAAACACTATTCAAAGCTGAAAACTGCAAAATGACAATTATGTGTTGACATCCAAGTGGTCAAAAAAGAGCAAAAGAAATATATTACGGATTTAATAACACATTAGTACTCAGCTTGTGGCCAAAGTCTTTAGGTCTACTTTCATCATAGAGCAAGTGTCTTTTTCAACGTCAGGTTGTGTTTTTCTGTCTTTCTAGGCCCTCAATACACTGAGTCTAGTTGGAGCGCAGACCTTGTTTGTGGCAGATAAAGGAAAATTAGTTGGACACATCACGTGGCTGGAGGTAATGACTCTTCACATTACGCTCACAGATGTCTTCAGTAGTTCTCTTTGATTCCACTTCCCTGATGTATTTATCTGTGGGGATCCGTCTCACACAAACACACTTGATTTGAGTTCGGTAACGTCTGGCAGGGTGTTGTGTTGTTGGTACTTCAGCGCTGTCTCTTGTCTGTCTTTCAGATGAAGCGAATATTGGAGGGCTTGGCCAAAGACATCGAAGCAGCATCACAGAGTAAATAAGCACTTACCACTTCTTTAGCCTAAATGAAGCATCTCAGCCTGATTAACATGCAATAAAGCCTGTGCTTGATAATATTGCTTCTTCATTCTTTAAGCGTGACAATGTTTTCACACGAACAGCTCTGTGATTACCTGCTGGCCCCAATCACAGCGTTTATCAGAGCTCATTGTCCTGAATTGATTGTTATTAGCTGGGTCTCGTCTACTGAGGGAGTGTTTTATCCTCTGAAATATACTTTCTGACCTCCAAAATAGAAGTCAGTGGGCATTTTTTACAGTTCAACAGTTAACATAGTGAATCCCTGCTCGTGAGTTGTTAAAGTAATAAGCCTTGTACCATGGATTAGACAATCACTTTTCTCACTTTCTTATTCTCAGTTTTGCTTTTGCTATTTATTTTTGCTTTCATTTGCTATTGGGTTGAAGATTAGGAAAGAACTGTGGTTTGCAGGGAAACATTTAAAACATGCACATCAGCAGACCTCGAGGACTGGAATTGGCCAAACCTGATGTTATATATTGAAATCTGGTTTTAAAGATTTCCTTCTCTGCTTCTCAGTCATGACCTTTCACTTTATGAGAGTCTTTGTGCAAGCACCTGAAACTTCTTATCCAAGAGCTGAAGCTACACAGTCTGGTTTTCCACCAGTCTTGCTCTGTTCTCAGTGCGGAGCAAGGTCCCACCGTAAGAGCTTCGGAAGCAGAGCACTTGTGAATGCTGCTCAGCTGGATTCAAGATTGCAAGTTAACCCAAAGGTTTTGACATCACACTCAGCTTATTTAAAGATCTGTTTCTTCTATATCGTGTCCTCTCTGGAAATAGGAATGAGTAGTGTCAAATAAAACCATCACACACCTGTGCCATCCTAATCCTAATAAGGAAAGGTGCTCTGCTAAGCAGCTATAAGTCCTGTAGTCATTCTGATCATTTGTTTATTTTAATTTTTTAATTTCTCTAGACTTATCAACTAACTCACTGCAGACCTGCACAGTCTGAAACTGCTAATTGTTCACTCGTCTTTGCCAGGTTTTATCCTGATATTACGTTTCCACTGTTGGTTTTTCAGTGGCCAAATAAAAACACCCTCATATTCGTTTTCCATTCTCCAAACAGACTGTTGATGATTGATGCAGCCGGCATAATCAAAAACAGCTTTTTGTTTTTGGTCGCCTGCTGTCTGAGTTGCACTGGGATAAAAAGGGAGACAACTGCAACGCACAACACAACATCACAGCGTGGAAACAAGAACACGACAGGCAGCAGTGACGCCTCCATTCAGCATCCATCTCTCGCCCTCAGACACACAAGCCTGCTGACATACATGCAAACATGGCAGTTACGTACAAGCTGAGGCCCTCTCCCTCCCTGCTAGTTCTACGCTTCTCTGTCCTACTGTTTTGACACAGAAAGGTGGGAATTATAGCTCATCACTATTCAGACTCCGACACATAACTGTGATTAATGAACTTTCTCTGTTATCAGCTGTGGAAACTCAAAGATGACATATTCTCAGTTTCCTCATGTCTCTATTGCTTGACAAAAATGATCTTTACAGTTCACCACTGACAGAAAAGGGGATCAAAAACACAAGTAGACGGCATGATTCAGCACATAAATGAAATCTGATGTTTTACCGATGTTTTATATTTACACCTGCTTCACTTGACTTGTCACAGCTCAGTTGAATGTTTAATGTACAATGAATAAAAAACTAAAATGTTACAGTGACACTATGTACATTAACAAATGTTTGTGCCAGAACCAAAGAGAAAATACTTTGTGAAGTGCTTGTGTCTGAAGGTCAGGTTCTTAACTGTTTCCATGAACACATTTTGAAGAGCTTCGTCTTGAAGTGCCTCACAGACATCTGCTTTTACATTTTATTGTCAGTCCTTGCTGGTGTCTGAGACTCAAGTGCTCTCAGTGAGTCTTATTTTACCTAGAGTTGTTTTTTTTAAGCTTAATTGTAAAAAACATCATCCTCGGACAGCGAGCTGCTGTCGACGTGTCGGACGGCAGCTCCTGCAGTGATTCTGTCCTCACAAGAATGATCTCTGTCCTGCTGAGCGCTGGATGTCAGGGAATTTGAGTTGACCAGCAGATGGACCAGGCTGGCTTCACTGTTGTTGCTATACGTCTGGGTGTGAATGCTGTACAGATGCTGGGGAACACCGACGCTTCCACCGTCAAGCAGGAACTGAGACAAGAAGTGCCTCTGTGCTGCTAAGGAGGGATGACAGCATCAGTCAACTGGCTGCTTCGTCAAAATCATATCAAATGGATGTCAGGATATCTATAAATCTTTATATTTAGGTAACACAAGAACAAAAACTATTGTTTGCATTAGATCAAAAAGGTGCTTCTGCTTGAAATATATAATTCCACATATATATATATATATATATATATATATATATATATATATATATATATATATATATATATATATATATATATATATATATATATATATATATATATATATATATATATATATATATATGGAATCAGATTATTTGGATAAGGAAAGGAAAGGAAAGGAAAGGAAAGGAAAGGAAAGGAAAGGAAAGGAAAGGAAAGGAAAGGAAAGGCACAGTTCAGGATCTAAAGCAGGCCACGTCTTGTGGTGAAGCATGGAGGAGGCAGTATGATGGTGTGTGCATGTATCGCTGCTAATAGAAAAGCTTCACTGGAGTTTGCTGATGATAGGACTGCAGTCACAGGTAGCTAGATGAATTTTGAGGTGGATATGGCGAAACTCTGCTCACGATCAGTGAAATGCTGCAAAACTGATAATACAATGCTTCATTGTGCAGATGAATAATGACCCTAAACATATTGCAAAAGCAATTCAGTACTTTTTGAAGGCAAAAAAAATGGAATATGCTTCAACAGCTGGGTCATTCGAATGATTGCAACCCAGCAGAGCTAGTTTTTTAGTTACTGAAGACAAGACTGATGGCAGAAGGTCCACAAACAAGCAGCAACTGAAGAGGGCTGCCGTGAAGGTCTAACTAATCATCTCCATGGAGGAACCTCAGACTTTGCTGATGTTCATGGAGTCCAGACTTCAGGCACTTACAGTTGTATCATCGTGTCACTTTGTCCACATACCTTTGAGCCCCTGAAAATTGAGGTACTTTTCTTTGAGTTGCTGTATTTCCTAAACGGTAAGTACCATATTCTTGTTCCAAACCTCTTAAATAAAAGCTGACGGTGTAATCTTTGATCACATCTGTTTTATCCTCACAACCATTGAGCAAAATCATAAAATCTCATCGTATAAACACATTTGGACTATAAATACACGCTTTTTTTGACAATCCAAATGGACACATCATGGTTAAGAGTAAGAATGCACATTATAATGTATGTTAGGGCACTAAACTGAACTTGTTTGCCTCACATCCACACTGCATTTGCAGGGGTCTTATTTGTTCTTCTGCTGCATTTATCCCTCTTACACTCTGGGGGTGAAACATCCCAGATAAGAGGAAGATTTGGTTATAATCGGGCATCATTTTTAAACTCATAGCTCAGTTATGGCAGTGGCAAGTGCCAGGCATGTCCCAAAGTTCAAAAACTTGGTCAAGCTTGGCTATGAGATGTGTTGTATGAGCCAGATGTGGCCCGTATTTCATAAGCTGGCTTGGACATAGGATCATTTGCTGAGTGTGGTCAAGTTCAGGCAGCCACACTCACCTCGAGCCAATGCCATCAGTCAAAGCCAAATGTGGGCCAAGTTTAGGCCAAACAGTCTTTGCTTTCTGGGATGGAGAAGAAGAGACCACAGGAAAGATTTTTTTGGTTATGACTACACTATATCTGAATCAATTATCTTGATTTTTAGATGCTCAATATAAGTTTCAAACCAGATAAGAGGAAAATAATAGCATATTAACACGGCAGCATTAGTGTGCAAAAATTAAAACATTATCATAAGGACCATCTTAGAAGGGAAAAAGATGGAAAATAAAATGACTTTGTGAGATATCAGTCAAAAACAATCAGCTAGCTATGCTTGAAACAAAAATCAATTCTCTCTTCTGCTGTGGCTCCTTTGTCTCAAAAACCCATTACCTACATAAAAGAATTGCCTTCAGATAATAACTGGGATTACAACTAGAAAGCCTCGTCAAAGACTATTGGAGAAGAGATGGTTTATGATGTTGTTTTAATGTTTCGGGTCATTTGTATTCAGCAGAGTTTGCAGCATTTACTGCAAACTTGCCTGAAATAAAATGGAAATTCGAGCGTGAAAGCTCCAGTGACTCACCAACCTTGTAAGCTGGTGGACGGCTGCTCTAAAGTGTCACCCATGGACCACATATTCATGGCTGCCTCAGCCAGAGCAAACTGTTCTGCTACGCCTGAGAAGCAAAAGACAAACAAAAACATTCTTTGTTGCCTTTCTCAGAAGACGAACCCTTGTTTTTTCTCAAGAGGTCTGGCAACATCACAAATTAGGGAAAATCCATTATATGCACTAGATATGAGTCACTGTTACAGGAAGCCCTTAAGGGCGATTGGTCTTTGTAGTCCAAACTAATCAAACAAAAACAATGTAGGGGGCGATCGCAGAGTCTCGTCTCCACTGAACACATTTTGTTTTTCTTGAACTGAACCCATCTGTGTACCTCACCTGCAGCAAAGCGAGCTTCCTTGATCTCATCCGTCATTTGGGAATAGAATTGCTCATCCTCTTGCAGCTCGGCCCCCATGCCCCCCCATCCTCCGCCTCCTTTACCCCAGGCCCCGCTCCAACCAGCTCCACCTCCCCCACCTTCACAACATCCACCCCAACCTTTCCACTCAATCAGATGAGCAACCCGCCCCTGGGCCATCGCTGTCGGCTTGGTAATATGCTCCTTTATCGTGGCCACCAGGCCTAAACAAAGGGAGAGGGAGAGAAAGGGATACATCTTTATAAAAACAGATTAGATAAACGGTAGACAAGAAAAGAAAAAGGGCATGAGTGCGGTAGCAGAGGAACAAGGGAGATAATTAGATGAGAGGGTAAAGTAGAAAGGTGGAAAGATTCCTATTGCTTCCCTCTGAAAGGCAGAGACAGGAAAATAAAGATAAGAGTTGAATAACATACATATTGTTATTTTATTAAGCTTCAAGTGTTTTTACAGATAGCATATTCCAAGTGTGATAGAGAATTGAAAACCAAAGGACTTAAGTCTGATTAATGCTCCTCTGTCAAGTCACCACAAGGGGAATGCTGTAGTGTACCTTTCAAAGTTCTGCGTTGAGGTCTAGTGTTGCAAAGCGGTTCACTGCCCAAATGCTAGATGGTGTTGGGTCAAAAAAGGTTTTTTGGTGAAATCAAGTGAAACTCATTGATCGATTGTTTCTATGAGAGGGGACGTTGTTGGAGTCGGAGCTGATTGATGTAGAAGAGCAAATGCTTTTATTGCAGATGCTGCATCCTAAACCAAAGAGGAGGTTGTTTGAATTAATCTAGCAGAAAGGACATTGCGGAAGAGCCTTTGCAGTCTGTGTTGCGAAAGCAGAAAAGTTTGGCAGCGCACCTCCGCTGACGTGGAGACTCTGCAGAGGGGGGCTCATGTCGATGCAGAGGTTCTGTGTCACAGCAGCGTTGATTCAATGGAGAACCATAAATCAGACTTTGGATTAGCCACATGTATTAGTCTGTCATGAAATGGGTGTGGTTGCCCTCCAAATTTCCCCAGTACAGAACTTACCAAACCAATCACAACATGGTGGGCGTGTCTTGTATGCAATAACTGATACAAAATCGTCCCAGAGCTGTCATTATCATGGTAACTGGTTCCTCTAACTGGCGGTATGCACATGCAGTGGCTTTGACACTAACCCAATTCCACAGGAAACCGACGCTTTCATTGTAAAGAAAAAAAAAAAAATCCAAGCTCGGTTATAAACTAGTTTACTCTTGCTGGTGTAACTATAGGTAGAATTAAATGTTTTAAAAATAGTCATTTGTGGTTTTCAATCTTTAAAGGGGGAAAAGTAACGTTACATGCCAGCTGCGCATCACCGAGGTCTCTGAATCTCGCCCTAAACAGACTCTACTGTCAGGCAGCACCTGTGAGTCATCATGTTCGTGTATCCCTGCATAAATGTAGTTTTCATAACCGGTGGAATCAAACAACAAAGAAGCCACTGCTTAATTTAATCCCAGGAGACAGGGCCAGAAAAGGTCTCGGTAAATGAAGAGTGGAAGTGAAATTTTCATTGTGCCTTGGACATATCGTGGAGCAGAAAATTAAACCAATGCACAGAGAAAGAAAGGGTAATAAAAAGGTAAATGTCAAAAAGAAACCGAGGAAAAAATGTCAAAGGAAGAATCAGTGTTGATGGAAGACATGTCTGACAGGCCACAAACCACATTTTGTTCTTTTCTGTACTTTTCTGTGTTGACCTCCTAAGACCTGGCGTACACATATGTGGACATGACGTGTTTTATTGTCTGTATCACAATATTTCATTTCTTAACGGTGGCCCAAAGCAACAAGAAAGAAAAACTGCATTGGGTCTTAAAGAATTGGGTCTGCAAATGTTCCTCAAATCTCCCAGGTAAAGTTTTCTGCAGAACAGATGGAGTTTCTCAATCAAAGTGGTCTTTTTACAGATGTGACTGTCTAATGCCAGGAAACAGCTGGTTTCTGCCACTTTCTTGGCCCAGATGGACTACGGTGACATTGTGTATAAATACTCCTCTGCCAGCTCTTTACACATGCTGGCTGCTGTCCACCAGTGGAGCTCTGAGATTCATCACAGGCAGTAAATCTCTCGCTCTTTTCTCTGGTTCTACTATCCAGCTTTAGGCAACGTTTGCATTGGTATATTTTCATTTACAAATCGATTCTCTGTCTGGTACCGCCACATTTGTCTTGTTATATGACATGCAAACACATCATCGCATCCGCTGCTCCCAGGCTTTTGTTACCTTGCTGAAGTGCATACTGAGCTCGGTAAGAAGGTCTTCTCTTACTCTGAACTCCTAACCTGGAACATGCTCCAGCAGGATCTGAAACTGCCCAGTCTGGTCCCACTTGGTGAATTTAAATTCTTACCAAAAGAACTGGAGAACACATCTATAAGCTCCTGTTCTAAATAACTTCTGCTTGCATTTACCTATTTACTTAATTACATATTTTTATACTACCTTTTTTAAATAATTTATTGAGTGTAATTTTTTATTGTGTAAAACAGGTCTCTCTTGAAAATGAGACGTTATGTCTCTGTGAGTGAACAATGTAAATATTAGCTATGATGCGGTTAATGGGTCTTCATGACCTGACATAATCAGCTGCAGGCTCCGGCCTGTGAGGGGATGAGATATTTTCCACATCCACAAGCCCATGCTGGGAGTCAGTCAGATACTGTTATCTCGGTACTTTTCCAGAGCCTGCTCTAACCTGTTTTTCTCATCACTTAGCAACCTGTGCTAATACTGAATTGCTACAAATGGCTTACTTGAGATAAGTATCCCCGTCTGGCAAAAATGAGTTTATTCTCCATATAAACTTTTAAAAAATACAGCCAGAAATGTAATGAGCATAATGTGATATTAAAGATACACTGTATCTCCGTGTATAATTTCAATAAAGATATTAGATGCGTAATCTGCATGTCAGTGTTGCACATGTCTTTCTCCATCGTTGCATAAAGTCTCTTCTATTTTACAATATTTTCTTGCTGTTACAAGCGACAAAAATGAAGATTTGCACAATAATTATTGCTAATCACGTTTTACAATTGAAGAGCCCCCTCCTAACTGGGGGAAGGAAAAAAAACTTCCTGCAGGAAATCCTAACATTTTCTTCTGTGCAATGAGACAGAGTACAACAGCTTCCTTTTTAACCATGTCTGTTTGCATCCGTTCACAGCAGCCAGTTGTATTGGGTGGAGTCATTTGACTCTGTTTCAACCTTGTCTTCTGTGACATGTGGCTCTTTAGAGAGATGTCCTAAAGCTTTTTGCAACTCACGTTTGAGGCAAAATAAGAATAATTATAGTTTTCTACTCAGATCTGGGTCTGTGTTTTCAAGGTACCCTGCAAATAAAGATATTTTCAGACTTTGGCAGCTGCAAACAAAGTAACACCCAAGTATATGCACAGGAAACTGTATTTTTCTTAAAATGTCACCTTTAAATTTCAGAGCACTCTGTTTTATTTTTTTCCTTTGTTTGAATGTGTGTGTGTGTGTGTGTGTGTGTGTGTGTGTGTGTGTGTGTGTGTGTGTGTGTGTGTGTGTGTGTGTGTGTGTGTGTGTGTGTGTGTGTGTGTGTGTGTGTGTGTGTTTTGCTTTTCTTTTGCATAAATTGTCCAAACTGTGATGTTTGGGTTTGGTACCGCAGACCTCTAATTGGTTTCATTGTAAACAACTTTTATCTAAAATGTTAAATTTGCATAATGTTTGTGTGAATAAATAAACATATTCATGAGCTTGCAGTATTTTGATGATGGTGCTTCAACTTGGAATCACTGCAGGGGCTGTTCTTGCTTTTTGAACCCTGACTTTTATTTTAGACAAGTTTTCTTTCAACGTTTCTTGCTCTAAAGCTAAAGCTGCCATAATCCTAAAGAGAGAGACTGAAAAAAGAGTCTGGTCTGAGTCAGCTACTGTGTGGTCTTTTGAAAGAACTGATCTGTAACAAGTGGAGCATCGACACAGAAGAAACGTTTTCTGAGCTCTTGGGATAACTTAGGATAACATGTATTAAAGCAGTGTATGCCTTTGATAAAGCAAAGCAGACACTATTCAGGGCTTTAAAAGAAATTGTAAAGTGAGTGATGACTGAAATTAAACTGCATGCTTGTTGATATAATACATAACTAGAATAAACACAAGTGCAACTTCAAGAAAACAGAAAAACTTAATAAGCTTAATGTGTATGAACACATGTTTTATCCTGTTGCTTTAAGGCTAAATTGATTATTTTCTAAAACTTTCAACCAATAATCAATTAACTTGAATTGCTTTTGTGAGTCACAGCTGTCTCATAAAAGCCCAGCTTAAATGATCTTATTTGGAAAACTGTGCACCTGCTGCAGCTGGTCATATCTCCAGATGGTTCATTTGCTCTGGGTATCTAAGAGTCCCACTGGGCACCGTGGTGCCTAAGTGGTTCGCACTGTTGCCTCACAGCAAGTTCCTATTTTCACTGGTTTGACTCGTGTTTCATGCAAAGTTTCTTGTAAAGTGGCAACATGTAATTTCAGGAAAAGAGGCACCTATGGGTGTTTTCACAGAGGCTAAGCACCTACACTTGTAGACTATACAATTTCACTACAGTCTAACAACTGAAATTTGTTTTGTAAAAGCATGCTTGTTATTTATTTATTTACACGGTGCTATATAGTATCTCTGGGTGCTAGTATGCAGTTACGTTCTCTGCAAATTCATCGAGAATTGAAACTTTTCAACCTCACACAAGGCAGATGTTTCCTTTCAGAGGTTCACAACTACGTCAAAGATCTCAGAGGATCCCAATAGAAATGAATTGGATAACAGATATCTCACATGACTGCACAGAAGCAGGGGAAAAAAAGGTGTGAAAGACTTTACATCCTAGTGCAGAACATCATATTTTATACTAAATGACAAAAGGGAAAACGGAAACTAGGTGAAAGAATTCACTCAAACAAACTACAGCACATATTCAGCCCCACTTCACATTAAGAAAAACAGAGCTGTTCAGTTCAATACTATTTGCAGTCTATTAAACAATTCAGTTTCTAGAAACCATCAACTGAACTTTGTCCATTTACTGTTAAATGCAATCACATTTGATAAGTGCATCTATCAAACAGACACATATAGGAAGAATAGTAGCAGTATCAAATGTGTCATAGAATGAAAAAGTAATAATTATATCTGCACAATATAATCGGAGTTGGCACCGTGTGATTTGGTTTCTGCAGATATTCTGCTGCTGCTGCTGCTCCAAGACTGGAAAACTTGCACCACCAAATTAAGTGATGACTAATGTCTGATTAGATCTGAGTAAATGTTGAAAAGATTTAAAAAAAATAAATAAATCTTTTTTATTGGCTTGAATCTGTCACCCCCAGAGCAGGTGTCAACCTCTCAGCCATGAGCCTGAATTCCTGTATTTGTCTAACTTATCGGAGAGGTTTTCATGCCCTTCATAATTACACTGTCAGCCAGATAAAGAAGCTTTCACTGGGAAAAGTTGAGCAAGGCATAACACATTAAAGTGAAATAATGAAGCTCTTGCAAAGCGCGACAAGCTGTAAAGATGACGCAGACAGACACAGGATGGGGAAAAGAGAGGGTGAAATGAGGAGGAGGCACTAACAGAAGGAGAGCAGGAAGCCAGGCTTCAAGGTGCAGAAGAAAATCTGATAAAAGAAGGAAATGTGTTTGTGTGTGTGTGTGTGTGTGTGTGTGTGTGTGTGTGTGTGTGTGTGTGTGTGTGTGTGTGTGTGTGTGTGTGTGTGTGTGTGTGTGAGAGAGAGAGCTTCAGGGAGGAGGGAAATGACGCTGCTAACCTCCCATAGTTATTAACGCAATCCTCAGTCTCAAATACTTGATTCATAATGAAACACACCATGAACAACATGCAACATGAATTTAATATATCGGTCATAGTGTATTTGTGCATCTCACCCATCAAAGAGGATGTGGCCAGCTCGCCAATGTCGTAGCGGTTTGTTTTATCAGCTACGCTGCCGTTGGAAGGATTCTGCCCGTCCTGCACAGAGAAATCCTGTTATCTCTGATGCACATTAAAAAATACAGTCTCTGAATTCCAATGGGAAGTAACAAAAAGATCAAATGATGTTTTATGACAGCATTTCAATAATATTCAGTCTGTTTAGAAGGAGTGTCTCCTTGTGTAAGCCATACAAATAAACCAGTCAAAGATATGGGTTTTCTGTACAGAACAGCACCCACTACAGATTAAAAACACATGCTTGCACTGGAACGCTCTCATATATCCTTCTCCAGCAATCACCTCCTATGTGTGAAAGCTAAACCCACTCATTTCTACGTTATCCCCTTTAGGTGATAATAACAGCCAGAAATTCTGCAGCATTCACACTCAGTCTGAATGAGAGAAAACAACGGAAGGTATCATAAAATATTTGTGTGTTTACGCCTAAATCTGTGCAATCATTGCAAGAAAAAGCTACTTTTCAAATAAATGTCTCATTGTTTAGTATTTTTGAGATGAGAGCAAAGACTACATGGCTTTTAAGATGCAGGTTAGGGTGCAAATAAAATAGGATTGCATGTAAATGTGCTCATACACAAGAGCATAGTGCATAGTTTTCATAGTTTGCAAGGTGACAAAGGCATGACTCCAGTCCTCTGCCTCTGAATGGTGTGCATTTATGTTTTTGTTGTTGTTTTTAAGTGAGGACATAGTATGACATTCATTCACTCTCAAAACACCCAGCCGCGCTTCACTCTTCACCCCTGATTCATTTGCCAAGTGGGTGGCACATTTCTCTTGAATGTTAATTGCTTTCTGTTCCTTCTGAAGAAAAAAAAAATTCACTATTTCTGTTTTTGCATTAGGTCACGACCTGTGTCTTGCTGCTGGAGCTTATCAAGCTCAAGCAGGCACTTTTAACAGTTTTTTGTTTCTGTCACTTCACCCCTTACTTTTTCCCTTCATTGAAAGAAAGCCCTTATTTGTCAAAACTCTAATGGACATCTCAATTATATGTTCTGGGTTTGATCAGTGTACAACGATTGTATGTTAATGTTTAAAAGAGGTTTTAAAATGGTTGAATGTAAATTATACACCACAGTCTCATTCCTGAATGTCCTCAGTAGAAATGCAACAATTTCACAGTAAAGGTCTGAAAGCTTGTACAGTGATTACTCTTAATGGTCTTCATAATCATCCCTAAACACCTACATACCTACGTCTGGCTTTTAAGATCATATCGTGACTATAAAATGTCTGATATCATCAAAAGCATATTCTTTATTATAACTTTATTATTGATCAACCATACATGGGTTTTGGCTTCTTGGTTCTGATGATTCCCTAATTTATAGACTTATGAAAAGATATGGGTGTATTAAATATAACTTAACCCCCTCCATAGAATCAGAGCCTTCATGTGGAGGCCAGGGAGGATGTAGGATTTTAATATCAGAAGGTATCTCTGAGGCATGTTCCTCTCTCTCCTTATTTAGGTCTATGATTGAGATGGAGTGACTGAATCAAACCATGCAGAGGAGTAAAGCCTGACTTATGCTTCTCCATCAACTTCACTCAAAGGGTATGCCATCGCCTTGACGTCACTGCGTACCTTTCAAAGTTCTGCGTTGAGGTCATAGGCCTCACAAAATGCAGTGAAGTAATTCACTGCCATAATTCTAGGGGGCATGAGTTTTTGAAGGATTCGTTCATCATAAAATAACATGAAATTAATCGGTTGAGTGTTTACCTTCTGGTTTAATTTTTCTATGAGAGAAGATGTTGTTGCAAGTTTTTAGGGGCTGGATCATTGACACTGTCTCCATAACCAGGAACAGCCCTGCAAAAGAGGCCTTCAGGAACCTGGGCCAAAAAAGAGTTCCTGTAGTAGGAGAGGTACTCAGCTCAGCCTTGAGGAACTACCTGACGTCCTGGCACCACCATCACATGGTAATCTGTGTTATTTGTTTAGTTAGTGGTTCTTGTGTGGCACTACAGTGTAATGGAGAAGGGCTAAAGAGGGGGTCGGCCCTGTCTGGTGGTTTTACCCAGAACCCCGAATGGAACTGCACCATTCATTTGGTTAAGAAAAGGATTACCATTTGCACGATTGGCCATTAAAATCTAGCTGTGTGGAATTGTAAGCGCTCCATTCCCTGCTCATAATTCCAGGTCTGGTTCTCAACCGACAGAGGGGTCGGTTGAGATCAGAGCCCGGGGGGGGGGACTTAAAATGACGACATGTAGAACAGGTAACCAACAGATGATATCTGCTCTCAGCAACAGTCTGCACCCCCAACTCCCACCAGCACCCCCAACTCCAACATTAAAGTTAATTTCCACCCTTGGAATGAAATGTTTTGCATGACTTAATGTGCAGTTACGAAATTTTTAAGGCTGCTTAAAACAAATAAATAAGAAATAGCCGAATGCCGAAGGCTGATATGAGGAGGGAAGAACATGAACATTACAACACTACAGGGTAACAGTTCGCGTACCTTGGCAGAAGATGACTGATCTTCCTCAGTCTGATGAAGTGATGATAGGGCAAGATGAAGTTCTGTTGAGGAATGGCACACAGACGGTGGTGTTACCAGGGTCAATGATACTTATATATAATGGATGAGAGGGTGAGAAAGAAAGAATCCCATTAGAGTCACTTAACGAAAGCCCTTCTGCATATTTAGCTTTGCTTCATGTCACGCTCTGCCTATTTGTTTCATAATTGATGATGATGAGGCTCATATGAATGACAAGAGGAAATGAAGTACAAGTCAGAGCAACGCAGAATTAACATCATTAGAAAGGTCAGCAGAAATACACACACAGACACACACACACACACACATACATAAGCAAGAATACAAACACACTCTTGGGGTTTCCCAGGGGAGATGTCGTCAAGACAATTGCCTGTCGCTATGGAAACACCACAGCAACAGGAGGCAAGAGATACCCTTCCATTTACTGATGTCACAGTGGCCAGTAAACACCTGAATGCACACATGCAGACATACACACAGGTGCACAGGGCTGCTGCATCCGATCTCTGGCTTCATCAAGGAGGTCAAGAAACCCCAACAAGTTTCCTGAACGAATCTGCTGTCCTTTCAAATTTCATCCCAACACGCTCTCAGAGAGGCACACATGCACGTATGCACATATACACTCCCGCTTTTCTCTTATCTGTTTGTCTGGCGCCTCACAGCTGCTTTCTCTCCCTGCAGCTTGAAAGTGCTGCGCTCGATATCCCACATCTTGTTATAAGGGGCCCTTTCAGAATAAAAGCAAGACTTTCTGACTACACCACAAACCGATCTTGAAAATGATGCATTGACCTGCTGTACAGTGTTAAAGGTGAACGTGAACAACTGCTTAGAGGTATCACAGAAATCTTGAATACCTCAAATTAGTGGCACAAATTTTTAAAACAGTGGGGGCCCTGCATCAATCTCTTCAGCTTCTGAGGTGCATCAAACACTTTTCCCTGTGAAGCAGCACATTTTAAAGATAATTGCAACTCAAGTCATGACAAGTTGCGGCTCAGAATCAGACAGAGCTGTCACATGCTAAAGCCAGTGTTGTTCTCCACTGTTCCATGCAGTCCTCATCATCAACCTCCCACCCTCCAAGTGTCCACGATCCCCTTGAGAACTGCTGCAAAGGAGCAGATGAAAATAAGTTTTGAGATGAAGATATTCGTGGCAGACTTTTTCAATTTCACACATCCAAGAATCCTCTTATAAACTCTTCTGGTGGACCAAAAATGCCCCTGAGAGGCATTGGTTTTACTTTCCATCTGTGTTGTCAGCACCTCAGGGATGGCTGAAGTCAACTACCAAACAAAGCTGTCGAGCTCTTACTGGGAGTTTTTACTTATTTGTTTGCTTTGTTTTTAAGTTCACACTCTCAGAACTGTCCCTTAAAAAGTTCTGCATCCTGACTGCTGCAGCTTCTGTCATGTCGTGCTGCAGGTTGACCTTCAAACGTACACTCAGATGAGACGCACAAACAGGTGGACTCAGACACTGACCTTTATGACCTTTGCAGAGGCAGGCACCCATTGTCTCAGGACGGCCAGGCGGTTATCTGTTCACCATGGTGGACTAAAGATGAGGAGGATGAGAGGGGAAAAAGTGAGAGGGAGAAGATAGAGAAGCGGCAGAAGGAGAAGTATCACTCTGCTGAGAGGAGCAGAGAGAAGTGAGAAACTAAGGAGGGGGAGGGGGTGTAAGAGCAAATGCCAGATGAGCTGTAGGCTGATGCAAAGACTGACTTCTCTGTATAGGAGAAGAGAGGTGAGAGAGCGACACTGGCAAAGTGAGGAGGGAGGGGGGGGGGTCTGATCAAAAGAGAGGGAGGAAAATGGGGAAAAACCATGCCTGTTTGCTGACGATAGATAATCCCCTCCCCTCTGTTTCTTCTTTCCTCCTCCCACTCTCTTCTCCCTCTCCATCCTACTGTATAAATTATATCACCGTGAATGCAAAGCAACTCCACGGAGCTATAAGTTAAGGTCATAGTGGAGAATTCTGATTTCAGTTTTAAGTTAAAGAAATACTGCGAACACCTGTTCACATAAAGCTTTATTGTATGACTGCATCCACGAGTGTGGAGCTGATGTGATCAGGGTCTGTTCCTCTCTTTCCCTTCAGCCTCGCTCTACTTTGTACCTTCCATGGCTACATCTCTGTCCTTACACCTCTTCCACTTCTCCCACTCGGCCGCTGTTCACCCATTATCAAAACTGGTGACGACTTAGCTGTGGCAAAAACTAGTCAATTGTTAATCTAACATCTTTAATATAATTTAACAGGTAATTTGGGACTCAGCTATCAATGCAAGTAATCGGTTCTGATGAACACAGAGCTGTAAATCCTTAAATTCAACATATATACTAAAGGACCGTTTTAGATTTCTACATTGTAGAGGTGTTGATGAATCATTATTACAATTATCATAATAATATCTAAGTATAAGCTAATATAGAATAAAAGCTGTCAGCTTCTAAAAAGATGCCAACCGTTACGCAAAAGAGCCGAAGCATCTATATTTCTATAATCTATAATTCTTCTATGATATTTTGTAAGCTTCATACGTCTACAGTCTTTTAGCAGCCTGTTTATTTATTTTGTAAGGGAAGTCTGAATGCAACCAATAAAAAAAATGCAAAAAAATGCAGCTTGGCAGGAAAATCTGCAATATGGGAGCAAGCAAACAAACAGGACAGAAAATCAGCCAGGACAAAACAGACAGGCCAGCAGGGAGGAAAGAAAAGTCAAGACAATACGTAGACAGAGCTGACAAGACACAGGCGCAAACAATCAGGGAGGACTGGGGAAGGAAGTCAAAGGAGAACCAACACACTGGGAACCAGTTTTTTTTTTTAAATTAAATCCAGAAAAGATTCAGATGAACCCACACCAAAAGATCCAAGAAAAAAACCACAAGAAAGAAACCCAAACCCAACAAAAACCCTAGACCACGACATAGTGACACAGTGGCAGACCACAACGCAACGACCGACGGAGAACGGAGTCGAGTTGCTTTGACCTTTGTGGGGTCAGTTGTGAAAAAAGTACCCAGTATGAGCACATTTTATCCACTAGGTGACTGTAATATCAAAGTAAGACTGAAATAATATAATTACACTCCAAAATAAAGACTTGTAAATATGGCTCCAGATAGGGATTTTTTAAATTATCTGCTGCATGCAAAAAGGCCAAATGTACATCTCAGGTTTCACTGCAGGAGCAACCGACAGCACGGCAGTTTGCTTTAGACGAAATACTAAATGGTTATCATAACCTTTCTTTGTGGCTGTGTCTAAAACTCTTTAAATGAGTCTGAACTGAGTGTACTCACAAGGAATTCATAAAGTGGCTGAATGAATGTGAGCAATGACTCACAAGGAGTTTAAAAATGTTTCCCAACTTTACTCCAGCCTTGGTACAACTTTAAATGTCAATAAAAGAACACTGAAACAAAACAAAGATATATCTTCACTTGAAAACAACAATACAGAGAACTGAAACCATGCAGAGCTGTTTCTTTCAGACTGAGCAGGTGTATTGGCCCCTGTGGTCCCCTGCTAGGGGACCTCCAGAGCTACTGAGGGACCCCGAACTTACAAGCTCAGCCTCCATAAACTGTATTTGGAGAGAAATAAAGTAACATGACCTAAATAACAACATTTAAGTATTTCACAATTGAGAAACAAATTATTACTGTGGATTCATCAGCATATGAGAAACTATTATTTTCATCAACTGACCTGCATTTCACGTTATTAAAATAGCTCTAATACACATTTTCTGTGTTTTGGCCATTTTAGCTTTTGTCTGTGCTCCCTGCTCAGGAAAAAAACAAGCCTAAACAGGATCAAACATAAAATATATAATTTCAAACATCTGTATGAGACGGTCTCCTGAAAACGTTTATCTTTCCTTTGTTCTGAGGGATGTCAACATAATACTGGTCTTTACTTTTAGTGTCATTTGCACTGAACATTTTATAGTTTTATCTTTACAAACTAAATAAAAGGTCACTATGCTCTGTTTATTAAAACATGCCCAAGATGCAGCCAACTTATTAAATGGCCTACCTTTAATATTATTGTTGTATTTTCTGTTTGTATATTCATAAAGAGGCTAAAATAGATATTGATTATCATTAAAGCTTTAATAAAACAAAAAGACTGTTCAGCTGCATGACAATTTTACAAAATATTGTACACATACATGTTGATACAGAACTTCAAAACTGGTTTAACTTGTTCATATAATTGACCGGTTGGTGTTTGTAAAGGTCAAGACCTTATTAAGAGTATAGAACAGTAGAGAACAACTGGAGGTCCAAAGCAACTT
The DNA here is from genome assembly GCA_014839995.1 of Xenentodon cancila. NCBI lineage: Eukaryota > Metazoa > Chordata > Actinopteri > Beloniformes > Belonidae > Xenentodon > Xenentodon cancila. The sequence continues at coordinate 25,850,502 of CM026204.1, read as the reverse complement.
ACGGAACATCTAAAAAACAAGTAAATTGAGACTAGAGGGAAAATGTGGAAAGTTATCAGAGAGCTTCCCCTCTGCGGTTTCCACTGAAATGCCTTTAAGATATTTCAGTTAGGTGGAACTGAGATGTTATGACACATTACTGAGATAAAAGAAAATCTGTATGCGGGAAAAGTGTTAACATCAGAAATATAAAGGGAACGTGAGTAGGTCACTGTGGAAAGAAGTTCTCTAGATGGATGAAGTTATAGGTTTCTGCTGCATCATTCTGGTATTTCCACTATTTAAACATATATGTTTCATAGTACAATTAACCTTTCTAACTCTATATATATATATATATATATATATATATACATAGCTGAGTTTCCATGACTTCATGGGAAATAATATGGACTCAGTTTTAACCAGAACCCGACCCCTGCAGATATATAATTCCCAGCTCTCATTTTGTCTGTTAGTCTTGCTTCTGGCAGAGTAAAGGGGGGCTTTGTTAACATCACCTCCAGCAACAGGGCCCTTGCCTCCATGGTGGGGAAAATACTGTTGCCATGGCAGCCACGTTGCTCTGTGTTTTTGAAGCTTGTTTCCTTTTCAATTGGTCAGGGGAAGGGACAAAATATATACATTTCCACAACATTGTAAAGAAAAAAAAAATCAAGAAGTAATTTTGTGGAGATGAAAGGTGGGTGCTCACCGAGTAATAAAACATCAGACGCTTCACTCAGCGAAATCAATAAGAAAGCTGCGTGGCGTGTTTATTTTTTCCGTTAAAAGAGTCCAAAGAGCTGGTCTTTTCTTCTAATAGATAAAATTACCAAAGCAGAAAATATCATCCACTATGCACTCAAGTACTTCTCCACCAGGACAAACAAGCAAAAACAAAAAAGACGTTTTGTTCGTATCCCATGCTGTGACATAGAAAAGGAACATTTTTAAACTACACTTGCAGGAGATATGGGTGAGAAAGGAGTTTTGGAAGAATACAAATTAATACTGAATATAGGAAACACAATTATCCCTGATTTTGTCATCCTTAGCCCTTTCCACTAGGAGAGAAGTAAGTTAATTTTGTTTTAGTGAAATTTACACCAAATGAGTCTCCCTTCAGTTGCTTTGTTCTATTCCAAAGATCCCCAGTTAAGTTTTTTTTTTTTTTTAAGTTACTTAGTTTTGTTTAAATTCTTAATCACTTGACAACAACAATAAAGATTACTGAAATACTCTGGGTTTGCATACACAGCTTTGAATTTTTCACCAGTCGTGTTCCCAGAAAACCCAGTGCACCGTACAACCCTATAAATAATTCTTGAGAAATCGACAAGTTCAGTCTAGAAATCTTTAAAGCCACTCTATGTAGCAATACCACTTCTGACCACATGGGTGATAGATCTGCTGCTTACAGAGCCACTGATAAGACTGAGTCACTGATTGGGGACAGTCCAGCATGTCTTGTAACACCACTTTTTCCCTCTAGAAGTGAACTTCGTGAACATCCTTGTTGCCCCAAGTGGTCAGAAGTGGTATTGCTACATAGCATAGCTTTCGAGACATTCTGGATACTATTAAATAAATCTGAAAACCTGGAAAAGCCGATAATTTCTAATGTGATTCAGAAACTTCCTCGAGCCACAAATGCAGTGAAGAAAAGCGAGAACATCTTCAAGAAAACTGGTGGCTCCTAGAGATGTATCGTGTTAAGGAAAGGAAACCACATTTCTTGATACGTTTTCAAACCTTTGTAGACATACTAAATAAGCATCTGTAAAGGAATCAAAAGGGTAGCAGTCAATATTTGAACCTTTTCCCCATACCTGGAAAACCTTCAACGTTCTCTAGAACTTCTTTCAGGACCATTTGAACGATTTGAAGCATTGCTTAAAGATTTTCTGCTTTGTGACAGTTTGTAGTCCCTGCAGGTCTCAGTTCTTTGCAGAAACACTTTCAAGTCCCAGGGACTCTCAACGACAGAGAGGACAGGACTAGGAGCAGCCTGACCTCTGCTGGCAAAAATGTGAAAGTGCATTAGCTCCACTTTCATGTAACTCCTGCAATAAATCTCCAAAACCAATGTTGTATCCCTTCCACATGTGTTCTCCATCAGAGAACAATATCACCCCCTGTGAACATGGCATGGTTGAATCAACAGGGGCCTCTTAGATTACGGAGAAAGAAGTTTGGAAAAAGTTTGGTTCTGCAAGTAAAAGCGTGTGAGAGTGTTTCTCCATATCCTGCCTGGTTTATACCAGGAAAGATCATTCCTGTGCAGTTGAACCCACGTTTTAATGCCTGAAGGTGTGTCGCTACAGACTGATGTGTCCGTCAATCTGCATCTCTCAGATGCTGCCTCCTTTCGCGTGACTAAATCTCCAGCGTGTCTCGGGTTGCCATTAACCAGAGTGAATCCAGAGTTCAAATGGATGAGATTGTGGTTTGTTTTTTGTTTTTTTTGCCTTTTTTTTTGTTTGTTCTTTTTTTTTCCCAGTAGCTGATGAGCGCAAAGAGAGCAGGAGGAATGTTTATCATCCGCACAAGCATATACGATGCTCCTCAGCGGAAAGCCACAGCCATCAAGCAACAAGCTTTTCTGTGGTCCCACGAGGGAAAGACAAGTTGGACGTCTTTCAGTAATGGATGGCTTGGAAATGTTTAGCAACATTCACGTAACAGTGTTTCTTTGATTTACGCTGTCAATTTATGATGGGAAAAAAAAAAGTGTACTTACACTGATTTATCGCATGCACCTAATAACTCATCCTCTGGTGAACTTAAATCTCTTTCTGTCACTGTCTGTGTAAACATGGGAAAATTCCCACTCTGCAAAAAAGAAGTAAAAATAACTTTCTTCAAGGTATATTTCTAAAGCTTCAACAAGGTCAAAAAGACAGACCACCATGCTATTTAAAGACCCACCCTGTTTCACATTTCATTCTCCAAGTTGCCCTCAACAGTCCAGCTCTCAGTCCGTGAAAGAAAAACCCAGCTGCTCAGGACTTTTGTCAAAACTTTGGAGTTTGGCTGCAGTGAAGTTGCAGGATGTCGTCAACACCAGTCAGCCCTGATGAGGCTTTGATGGAGGCTTGTTTGGCATAAAAAGGGGGAAAGATTGATTTTTTTTTTTTTACGCAGTTAACCAACTCAGTTAAGAGGGTGTTTTTCTATTGAAGTTATATTTTATATAAATATATATTGGACCAAGTTCAGTTCAGACCTTAAAGTCAGCCAAAAAAAAGCTATTTTTGTCGTATGTTTGACTGAATCAACATGTTAAATACAAGGTAAACACAGAAAATATCTGGATTGCTAAATAAATCTTTTCCTGCAATTACCATAAATGCTACTCAGATCATATGACTTGCTGACTACAAACAAGACACAAATCAAAATGAGTTGCTTGTCCACCTTTTCACATTTGATATATGAGAGGAATAAAATGTTTAAATATGACCTGCTTTGCACAAAAGGTTCCTGTGGCCCAGTTTGCCCCAGGTGAGGGGTAAGTTAATCAGTCTCAGTGGGTAAGTTGCTCCATCTGGAAGGAAAATTACCATCTAAGTCACATGTGGATGAAACATGGCCTCTAGGCACCGGATCATCTCAATGTGGCTCGCCTTAACTGAAAACAAAAATCTCTCTGGAAAAGAAAATGCATTCTGGTTAAGAAAAGGTCTGCAGGTGACTGGATGCAAATGTAACACTTTATATCATCATTTATAAGGTGACTAGAGCAGGAGGAAGTGATGTCGTGCAGACTGGACCAGTGACCTTCTCATCAGTAGCAGGTCAGCGAGGCAGCGGCGTTGCTGTCTGAACTTTCTGAACACATCAGTTACGAAATTGTAATTGATGTGAAAAGAAGTAAAACAAAGATTTTCTGAAAAAGTTTTCCAAACTAATGTACTCGCAGACTTTTTTGTACAGAACAGTCCAGCATCCACAAATTAGCACATAGAGTTGATAAAAAGCTCTCGCACACGCCTGCAACAGCATTTTATTACTTTAACCTGACACTGAAAACAAAAGAACTGCAACTAATATTAACAATGACGACATATGTGGTCAATGCAAAACAAGTCTTTTTTTTGTTAACTGTAACCAAGTATGTAAGTCAACAAAACCACCGTCCAAATCCCATCGATGGTTTGGTTTAATCCATTCTGAAAACAATAATGTTTTAATTCGTAAGTTTATGTAACACTAAAGGCACGTGATGTAGGTAAAGAGACGGGTTCAAAATGACTTCACAACTTTAGTCCAGGCGTGCAAACATAATGCAGCTGTAAACAATAAAAAAGATCAATAAAAGAACATTAAACTACACTTACTACACTCAGTGAGTGTTTATCTACACCTGAAAATAAATAATCTACAGTGTAGAAAACAACATTTGTATTTCCTTATATAACGTTTTATTTTATTGTGTATCACTTAAATTATACCTCTGATTTACAAATTTTTTTTTTTGTTAGGTTTATTAACTTTTCTTGAAATTTAACCCCTCCATGCACATTTTTTTTTTTTTTATCCTCAAATATGCCAACAGGAAGATCTCGGCTAAATAAATGTTTCAGCCAACTTTTTTGGGGGGTTATTTTGGTTTGTTTGTTTAGTTTTTTTTGTTTTTTTTTGCTATAGCTCAACTTGAATCTAAATTTTAAGACACAAATCTAACCTGTTGTAGAAAAGACAAATGCATTGCAAGGTAACGTTATCAACACATCACTCTTTGGGATAATCTTCACGATTTTCGGTGAAAACAAAGACGGGCAAGAAGTCAAAAAGTCTGTCTGAAGTCTGCATATAAAATTATGTTTGATTTATTTTGTTCCTCTACTTGTGAAATGGAAGAAGCTCAGCATTGATAGTAATGATAAAAATTATGAATATTGAAATCAATTAATGTAATTTATTTTAATTAGAGTTAGAAAAACATAATAGAAATAAGTCAGATGTATCCAAAAAATATCAATTCATAGAAATCAATATGTAAAAAATAATTTTAAATCCTTACGATTGTTCGTTTATGTTTAATTTATTCTTTTTCAAATGTATTTATTAATGGATTTTGGATTAGCGTCTTTTCTTTTTTATCTTTTTTTACATTTTTTTTATAAATTCCATCATTCTGTAATTTTAATATAAATAGAATAAAATGAATAGCAAAAAAAAACAACAACAACAAAAACACAGGTGTAATATTGTTCAATCATTCAGGTGCCTAGTTTTTCTTTGTGCCTCTCTTTAAAGGGTAATTATGCATTTGATGGAACTGAGTCACCATTAACCAGATTTGCTCCACATGTGCTTCTCCTGAGTTAACAGATCATTTTTATATTTGTCTGGCAGAATGACTTTTCTTTTGTTTTTTTACCACTTGGGCGAAGCAGAAGCAAAACAGGTGGAAATTGATTTCATCGTGTTTTAGACATCCTGAAGGTAAATGAATACTTCTCTGACTTACAAATCACTTATTTAATGAGCAGCATTTTACTGTCTTTTATTTGGAGCTCTGTTTCTAGCTACATGACTGATGTGAGGCAATATTCATCCTCATCCATCTCTCTGTCTCGTCACTGCCAAATCCTGAAGGAAAGTTTCCGCCTCTTTAGTTGTTAAATGCTCCGTTATGTTTAAGACTCGGTTTGCTGAATACGGTTGAATGTTGTGGCAAAAAAAAACAAAAAAAAACAGAAGTCAGAGAATTTGCCACTACATAAGCAAATAAAAAAATACTGCTGAACAATCAGACATGTTTTATTAAGCCAAGTATCATAAAAGACAAGACAACTTTATATATAAAACACTTTAATTACAACAACCACTGACCAAAGTACTGAACACAAGAATAAAATAACAGGCATTTAAAATAAATAGATGTAAAAGACACAAAAAAACAATGTGTAAAAACAATAAAATCAACATCTCACAACATCTGGCTCAAAAATCAAGCGTAGGTGATGAGTCTCAATAGCAGATTTAAAAAAGGCCAACGAAGAGGCCTGGCTGATATGTAACAGCAACATATTTCACAATTTAGGAGCTGCAACCGCTGGAGCCTTGTTCCCCCAATCCTCCGCTGTGTCCTCAGCGCATCCAGCAGCAGCTGGTCAGGAAGACAAACGCAAGTGCGGCAGTTCAGAGAGGTAAAGTTTAGGGCAAGACCATTTAAAGATTAAAAAGCAAAGGAATTTTAAAGTGAACTCAAAAAACGGGCAGCTAGTGCAGTGAGGATGAGGCAGGGCCGGCCCTAGGACAACTAAAGTTGTGGTAGATGATCCAGCTTGTAACTACTAATGATGAACTGTAACAGAGTGGAAACAGTGGGAGGTTGTGAGATGATGAGTTACAGCTGTGACAGGTGGCGCCCAGGGAGTCAAGAAGGAGCAGCGAACCACACACATGCAAACACACTTGTTCTTTCTTGCAGGCGTAGTTTTTTGCACTGTCACATCACTTTTATGCATTGTTACTCAGAACTAATTTAATTTGGAAATATATCTTTGCTCTTAATTAGTCAATAGGCGTTTTTAGATTGGCGGAAACCCTGCATTTAACATGCAGACCTAAGGTGTCGCCTGTCCTTTTTACATTGAGTGACATGGGCGGCATGTCGAGCTGCCCCCTCAAATGACTCGCCTTGGAGGGCGGACTTAACTGCGGGTCAGGTCTAATGTAAACAGAACTAACGCCGGTTGTGGCTAGGCATTAGTTGATTACTTAACCTGAGTACAACCCATTTATGAAAAAAAGGAAACAGCTGATGAGAGTAAGGACAGCAGAAGGTAACAGATATTTGGGAGACAAGAAGATCTGTGAGCTACTCAGCCTCAGAGCCGAGGACGCCATAAACCGGCATATGTCTGAAACCACAAAGGACGGTCTGTTGTTTGAACAATTGGCCAAAAAAATGACAAAGCGGGGCTGTGCAGATGCAAAACCCAGCCAACAAACGCTCATCCCGATGTTCAATCATCCTAGCTTTGAAAATTACACCTGTCTACACATATTTCACCCTGCTAATGTGGGGATAAAATATAATTCTACACGTCCACACATCCTACGTTGTTACGCGGATAACGCCTCCCAACTCGAGTTCCCTCCCCTCAACTCACCTTCAGGCACAGAGTGGTAAATAACACACCTTGTGTTTATATCACCCAGCGTTCGACATCCATTTGGTGGATCTAATCTAAAAACATCTAATAAAATGTCTGCACCCTTCTTTATCTGCAGGTTATGTGCCGTTAGTCATTAATCTATCGCCAAACCATATTTACTGAAAATTGGTTCTGAATACAGGTTCATTAGATTATACTAGTCAAGTATGTTTTAAAGACATAACGATGTCTTTCAGCATGTATTTTCTGCTTTTAAATGTGATCAAATCTGATGACTTGAAACCTAAAAAGGACCAAAACAACATCATCTAACCATGTACTTACTCTGGGTGGTATTACTGTGACAATTTATGGAGTTATTTTTGACCAGAACATGTAATTTAACTCAAACGTCATACAAGTTTCTAAGTCTGGCTTCTTTTACCTAAATCAGACTGCTGGCATTGGAGACATCCTGTCTCAGACTGATGCAGAAAGAAATAATCCAAGCGTTTGTTTTCGGAGACCATAAAGCGTGCTGAAAAGACCTCATCTGATCAAAAATGGTGCAAAAAGAGTTTTTCACAAAAGCAAACTGGAGATGTTTTATTTACATTGGCTAACAATGAAATCCTGGATGGGATTTAACATTTATATGATTTAAAATTCTTCTCCTTATATATAAATCCCTAACAAACAAACTGCACTGAACCTTGCAGACCTCATGTTTCCATATTGGCTCAAGAGAGCTTTTTGCTCCCAGTCTAACTTATGCTGATCTCTTGTGCTTCCGGCTCCACGTTTCAGTTTGGGATGATAATGTCAAATCTGTGTCTTTTGATGGATTTGTGTCATTTTGAGTTAATTAATACTCAGACTTGGATGTGGCGAGTTTTTTGGATCCTTCAACTCTGTAAGAAAGGCAGGAATCCTGCCAGTGAAAGAGGAGCCCACTGTTCCTAAACACATCTTAAGTTGATGGCTAACATACTGTAAATCTATAATGAACAGAATATAATGAAGCCTATTTAGCTCTATGAAATGTAAACAATTAATAAAAGATGCATATTTATATTGATCAAATATTCTTCCGTATTAAATCTCTGACTTTAATGTTAGTTTACAGTTTCTGCCCACCATGTTTCTGAGGATTCTGATCTATGTGAACCATAAACAGAAGATTTGACGTAATCAGAGTTAAATGCTGCTGGTTCACATTTTGTAGCTGAATGTGCTTTGAGTATTTACCAAATTTGAATCTGACTGAGTTTTCCACAAGTCCTTAGATAGAGTGAGTATCACTCATGCTCTCCTATGTCTATTCTGATGGAAATATTAGTCGTAGTTATTCTGTGACCTTTCTGATGATACAGTTTGTGCAGACTCATATTTTGTCTTTGAGACTTTCCTGCTCTGCTGTCCCACACACCAGCTGTGCATCCTAAAACTCTTTCTCATTTCTGCATCGAGGCGCCTGATAAATGTTTGACCCATTTGAATGCAACTGCTGAATTAAATCTACTACACTTGGACCATCCGTCACATCTTTATTCACGATGATCTAATGAACTCACTTTCAGTCCAGACAGTCACCTAGTGGGTGAAACATATTATACAGAGGCGCTGATAAGTGTTTCCACAACATCTATGGTGAATCCAAGATTTAGCTTTGGTGTGGAATAAAGTTGACCTTTTTGTAATTTATGACTGATCTCTGCATCCTGGTGAATCTGTGGTTTCGGAGGAGTCCATGGGTCCTGATTTGTTAGCCTGGATCTGTCATCCATGTGGTGTCTGCAAGGCGTCTGGGTCGGCATGATGTATGAGCTAGACACACTAAGATTAGGTTTAAAACTTTCCCTTTCAACATGTCATACAGTCAACTCCCAGCATCCGAGTGTTTGATGGCATCTCCCTTCTGTCCTCGTCTCCCAGATAGTCATGGCAGATGGTTGCCCTTCGTGAGCCTGTTTCTCCTGGACATGTCTTCCTGTTTAAAAGAGAGCTCATCCTCTCTGTTGCCTGGTGCCATACGTGCACAAGATAGAGACTAAATCAGACCATTGTCTTGGCTGGATAACATTTAACATAGGAATCATTGACTGAATAAGAGTTTGTATTAAAATGGATTATTATTAAATAACGTGGTTTATGGTAATTTTTTGAGCTGACAGTGTTTATCTGCCGCAGAGTCTGCAACATGTATCCTGTAGAAATCTATACTGTAATTTGATGTGCACCTCCCCAGCAATGTAACTGCGGGTGGATGCAGAGCTCTACAAATATCACCGGTCTGCTTGCCAGCGTGCCTTTTACCTCTTTGCTTTTCCCCACTACTGCTTTTGTTTTCAAGCATTTCAAACATTTATCAGCTCCAGGGAGGTTAGAAATTATGTCAAAGACTTTAAAAGACTTTATAAAACAAAAGACAAAGCATTGGGTCACGTGACCCAGTCGACCGTTTTAAAAAAGGAGTCAATAAAGACTGACTTGCTTTTGCAGCCCTGGTGGTCAGTCGAGGAACTGCAACACAACTTAGTTCCGCGTGAGCTTCAGCGTGAGATGGTTGGCTGTGTTTCTATGAACTTAGATTGAATTGCTTGAATTTCTTTGTACAGAGCGCTGAGATGACCTTTATTGTGAACTGGTAGTGACTGAAAAAAATAAACTAAAGAGAAAATGTAGAACTTGGTTTATAGCTTTCTTAAAGGTTTTTATTTCTCAATACAAAGTCTTTCTGTGTACAAGTGGTTTCTTTCTCATCCTGATGTGGTGGACTCCATCGCAAATTTGATCTTTATGTTTATATATCAACGTGAAAGCCTGCTTAGCATAATTGCTGGGTAAAAAAAAAAGACTTACAGAGGGACGTTTAATAGCCATGGAAGCGCAGAAGTCTATGTTAAAGTTGCTGCTTGTTGATGAGAACAGCTTTAGTCGCATTCGCTCACATTTTGAACGGTGCAGAAGGAAACAGCTGTTTTCCTGTTTTCTTAATATTTCTTTTCACATTATTTCTCTGGTCCACTTTAATAAATAGCTAAAAGGGCTTTCTTGGAGCCACTTTGCCCATATACCATGGTCTTATTGTCAAAGTGACTGATTTTATTTATTTTTTTCTTTGTATATTCTGGAGTCATTACAAGATCTACATTTCACTTTTACATGTCATTCATAAGTCAGCAGAGAACACTTGTATGGAGCTCCTTGTTCCCTGCTGGCTTTCATTTACTGCTTTCTTTGCAGAGGTCAGAGGAACACATATGCCAAATACAACATGAAAAATGCCGGCAGATACCGCAATGAGAAAACAGAGGACAGTTTGTCGTCTGAAACAATCTTTTAAGGAAGTGTGAGGGACGTTTTGTGGCTTCACTGCACATGTGGACGGTGACTGGAAGTCTCACTTCCATTTATCTAAATAACTAAGTGATCACAGTTGCACGTAAAGGTTGTTATGGTCTCGCTCTGCCAGAACTCCCACTGTGTCAGGCACAATGAAACCACAATATTAGTTCTAGCATCACATGATAGACTGGGCACGCTGAAAACCACTGTCTGCAGATTGACCACTCCTCCCTCCCTCTCCTGCCGCTTCAGATCTCTTTTTCTGTTTTGACGCAGGAGAACCAAAATATCCTTCTCAGCTTTAAGGAGGGAATTTTTTGATGACACCAACCTCAATGGCTGCAACGCCCCGGAAAATAAAAAAGATCTGAAAGTCAGGAGGACTTTTGCTGCCTGACGGCTCTGGTTACTTGGCCTGAAGCAACGTCGGCGAGGTCTCTCAAGGCTACACCAACAGGAAATTGCATTAATCTAAAGCTGGGCTGAAGTAATTCCCTCCCTTTTTTTTTTTGAAGGCTTTGCCAGAGTTTTACCGGACCACCTCGGCTGTCCTGTTGGAGAAGAACAGGAGTGGGAGGCCTCAGGGCCTCCCCTCCATGTGCTCCCTAATTGGTTTAATGACTGCAATTATCTGCTGGGGTGCATGTTGTGCAGGGTACGATTAATGGCCTCCAAAACATGTGCAGACAGGCGTAAATTAAGAGAGGGGTTGCACTGAGACAAAGAATGGCTGTGCAGAAGAAAAGAGCCGTAAAACTGCAGAGACACATCCTGCTGGGTAAAAGAGATAAATAAATGACATGGGTTTTTTATTTTCCTTCTTTCATGGAAATGTGGGAATATTGACAATAGTGTGAAGGAAGCAGATGTTAAACAAGCTTTTGGAGCTGAATTTCTTTAAAAAAAAAAAAAGATGTATAAAACAAGGCACATATGAAGCTATACGTACCACCCATGAAGTTGAAAGCTAAAAGTGAACTTTACAACTTTAATGATGCTCAAGGAAACATCTGTATAAGCTCAATTTACACATGGGCTCATTTGCAGATTTCCTCCAACTTAAGACTGAAGAGCTATCAGGGTAGAGTCTGCAAATGTCCCGGTCCACGGAAAACGCTGGAACTTTGAAAGGCTTGAGGCGCTTTTGCTTGCAGATTATCGTAAACACTTATTCTCATGTGAAAACAGAGACATAGCTTTGCTGTTGATTGGATCATTTTGCCAGTGCTTCTTTCCAGTGAATCTTTTTCATCCATTAAAGGAGGACGGTGCCATTCACAGAAGTGTTTATACAGCAGGAAGAGGGTTTTCACATGTGTCCAACATCCCTGTTCATGACAGCAATATGTTTATTTAGATCCTTTTTTTATCTGTTATCACTGTCATTTTTTTCTTTTTCTTTTTTACACTTCCACTCATGTTGGGAGTCTCTAAAGTCACATTTCTTGTGTCAGCAGGAGAACCAAAATATCTCTCTTAACATAGAGGACAGCTTTTTTTGATGACACCAACCTCAAAGGCTGCTACACCCAGAGGGGAAAAGATTGTAGCTTCCTATCTGCTTTTTTGGAAAACTATCTCATTTGAACAATGGCTCTGGTTTTTCTTGACCAGCGAACCAAATGCTGGGCATGTATGTCTTAAAAGCTATTCAGCTCTAAAGCCATGTATGAAATGCTTTCTAAAACCTCAGGGTTTTCTGAAAAATGTGAAGACCTTCTCTTAAATTGTCAATTTCAAAGCCACTAAAGAAGCTACAAACATAAAATAAAAACATTTAACCCAATAATGTAAAATGTGCTATATTTGATATCTCTGTTTATGGGACCAAAACCATTTTTGTGGTCATTTGATTGCCATAAATGTCCCATCTATCAAAAAACAAGACATTATGTATATTTCAGTGGGTTAAAACTCCCAAATCCCAAGTATTCCTAAATATATATATATATATATATATATATATATATATATATATATATATATATATATATATATATATATATTTGTTTCTTTTAGTTTTTAGGTATGTATTAACTTTGATTGTCACGTTGCTTTGTGCCTCACACCAAGAGCAGAAACTTCCTTGTGATGTGCTCTGGAACGCTTTTGTTACATATTGTGGCTTTAAATCAATTAAGTCATTTTAAAGGAGAAGTTTTGTATTTTGTTCATTAAAGTATAGTGAAAAATACGATAATATATATGTAATTTGAGGTAATTATACATAAAGCTAGGTCAATAGAAAAGCTGCCCTGCAAAAAAGACAGAAAAGTAATGTTGTGTAAAGCCACTCCATGTAGCAATACCGCTCCTGACCACATGGGGGAAGCATGTCACAAGAAAAATGTCTCGCCCTCTAGTGGAATAATGTGGCATTGCAAGACATGCTGGACTGTTCCCACTCATTTGGGCAGTATTGTCGGTGGTTCTGTTCGACACAGCAGATGTATATGCCCCCAAGAGGTCAGAAGTGGTATTGCCACATAGACAAGCATTAAATGTCTTCTATTTTTTATTTCATTTTACATAGTTTAACAACTGATTTAGAAATGGATTTGCGCAATAAATGTATGTGTATGTACATATACACATGCGTATTTTCTAATTTTATGCACTGCGCCTTTACTCCAGATCTTCTTGTTTAGCTTTCAGATCTAAATATTTGAAAAAGTGCATGAAAAAGTATTTGTCTTCTACAGTAACAAAACTGCAAAAACCATGAAAGAATATTAAAGAAGCAGCTACTGAAGATGTAAAGAAAAGGCAGAACTGGAGGGCTTCGGGTGACGTCAGCAGTGTTATTAAGAGAAATGTGGAGTGAATTAGGCAGACGTTTCAAAATATACAAAGAGCCTGCTGAGAGACAAGGCTTACATCAACAGTGGCTAGTGTTACGGCTCTCCACTCCCCTCGTGTCATCTGTGGCGACATCAAACAGCTCTCAGCAGCACAGTTGGGGAAGTGCTTGATGTTGGCAATGATTATTTTCTCCACATTATCTTATCAAGTAAGTCCATTGTGGAGACCGTTTCCAACCGATTTGTTTGTTTTTGCATGAATTAAACCCTTAGAGGAGCTTTGGCAGCATTTGATGAGTAAGATCCTATGCTCTTTGAGAATGCAGCAAAAATTGGAAAATTAAGGGACTTGCAGGGGACTTAGCTAAAAGAGTAATCGGCACAACCCCTGCCTGGAGCGCTGGTGAGAGAAAAAGCGACGGAAAGACGCAGGAAGACCAATATAGACAGAAATTGGAGGATGTGTTTTCTGGTCAGGAACCGATTGCTAAAATTAGCAGGGATGTAAATTCCAGAGTGTTGCCGGTCTTCAGACCTGCGCATGACACTGAGAGCTGCCAGAAGAACATTAAAAAAAAAAAACAAAAAGAAAAAGAAATATGAGGGCAGTGGTGTAGGGAGAGGTCATACATGGGCAGTGCTGCGGTAATGTTTCCCTCTTCCTTACTTCTTTTTTGATTGGCCTCCTCCGGGGGAAACAAAGACATCTAACAGGCCACAAGAAAGGGGGAGCCGCTGCCTCCGCACACATCAGTCCACAGAGGGGAGGCTCAGGCCCTGGACGCCAAGCCTTCAACACAATCACCACACATACTATTGTGGCAGGCAGTAAAGCTCTGGTATGGCTCAAATCTCCAGCTAATCCCCTCCCCTCCGCCGTCATCACCGGGCCTCCGCAGCCCCCCTCCAGCTCTCTCCCCGCCTCTCCACGCATCCCTGTCATCTGCAGCACTAATGACAAGACACAAACTTCCACACATTCAAGCAAAGATTATCACATTACAGCCCATGACAAGTACAAAAACCAAAGTCCACTTTGATGCATGCAGAAATGGATTTGCATAAATCACAAGAGTACAATCAGCAGTTCGGCTGTGCAGCCCTGCACTTCTTTTTCCATTGTGGATGGAAGAGAGAGAGAAAACACTCCTCCACGCTGTTCAGCACTGAGGGAAATGGATGGATGGAGATGGAAAATAGTGGAAGACTTTCTTAGTTTACAGTTGCCACAAAAAGCCAGGACTATTTCTGGGCATCCTATTGGTTTACCAGCGGCGAGAACATGCAGCCAGCCAGCTGGAAGTCAGGGATAAAAACTCATGAGGGACTTGGTTGCGGATCCAAATTCCCATGCTCTGTGTATGTGTGTGACAGACTTTTTATTGCTGCTACTCTGATTATTTCAATGCTTGAATATTTATGTTCCTCTTTGTGGTGTACAGTTCTCATCTGACAAGTGCATTTTGTACTCGGTAACTTTTATCAATCAGCCAAAACTGGTCATTTTCATAACACACGGCGCCAGGGACTTCCCTGCAGCAGCAGCAGGGTTGGGGGGAGTCACACAAAGCAAGCTGCCTCAGTTGAGGTAAAGAGCATGTATGGACTTGATAAATTCTTGTACGGTTATAGCTGATTGATTTTTACAGATGAGAGAATTAAAAAGAAACTGATGCAGCAGCTCATGCATACAGTTGACTTGTCTGCCCGTAATCATGCAGCGATTCCTGAAAATTAGAAACTGATAAAAGCCAAATACAGTTTTTGATCTGTACCACTGGACTTTCGGTTGTTTAATGACATGAGGCAAATAATAATAATAATAATTTAAAAAAATCTGCAATTGCTGGTAAAAACAGATGAGAGCTCTGTCGATTTGAATTAGATTGTTGTGGTTAAGTTTAAGAATCGCGCTGTGGTCCGACAGACCTCGCTGTCCAAGGCTGTGTTCAGATTAAGTGTGTAGAAAATAACATTACAGCTTTATTCATTTGGAAAGGACTCGTCAAAGAGCCCTGAAGGACCAGCAGACGCTGAAAAAGCACTGCGTAGGTCAGTGACAGGCATATTCCAGGTGGATTATTTTGAAAATAAATGTGATGGAAGTTCACATAATTGCCATGTAGCTGACTTAGACAGATTTGTAAAGCCCTGCCTCACGGTACAGTGAATTACCTCGCTGTGTTCTGGCATGAAATAAGCCTTTGAATGACTAGATGTGTGACTCACACAGGAGATCTTCTGGTGCATATTTCATGACTCACCTGTACCTTAAACAATAGCCCACATGATTCTTTTTTAAATGCAGGGATAACAGTTCAGTAATTACATTTAAAACGGGTCATATTTATGTAGGCTTTCCCATCATCTACATCACTATGGTGATGACAAATACTCACAGCACGAGAAACAAGAGTCAAAGAGTCAAAGTGGTCTCAAGTAATCTTACAGTTAAGTTCATTTCATCTTAAAGTTCACGGTAATTCCTCATTGCTCAAGAATTTTTCACACAGCACATGAAGGGTGTTTACTGCACACATATTGAGTTTCAAAATGCTGCTTGCCTACTTTAGTTTTTGATTTATGTGCTTACACAGACCTTAAATGAAGCATTAAATGTTAAAGATGAGTAATCCTGACAGGCTTACACAATGCACTAAACATTATGACATGCTCAGGAGTAATAAAATGTATCTGCTTCAGCTTCAAATGTCAAAACATTTTGGAATACTTGAATAGATCAGAGGAATTGTTTACGGGAATAGTAACTTTTTCTTTTTCTTCTATGGCAAGTAAAAATAGCAGTTTCTTGGATGATACGATGATAGTACTGTACACTGGCAGTGACTGAAAAAACCACACAATTCTTTGCCTCAAAATCACATGTTTAACTCATTTTGATTTCTGAAGTCCGTATGTGCAAGTAAAAATTACCAGCTTTGCGAGACAGTATAATAAAAGAAAAATGTGATGACATGTATGATTTTTGGCTTCGTGCTCATGCAAATGACTGCAGCAACAGAAAGGTTTATGGGGGAAGAAAGTGTGCCGTTTGTCTCTTCAAGGCGCACCCAGCGAATCAAAATCTGGTCGCCGTCTGATTTCTGCAAACATCGCGGCTAAATCTCAGACTTTCCAGCTTTTTTTTTTTTTTTTTGCCGTATATGAAATGATTCCAGGATCCGTGCATATGAAAACGTTATCAATAGCCAGTAGAAGAGTGAGTGCATTTGTGTTTTGTATGACTGCGTGTGCATGAATGCAGGAGTGTGTTTGCACATCAGTTTCCAGGAGGTAATGAAGCCCTCACATGTTTATTACAGGTTCCCACCCAGCAGCAGTGTAAGCACCTCCTGGGGGAACTATAAACATCCTGGCACCGTATAAATAATAAATAAAGCTTTCTGGTCTGCTGTGCAGAGGTACTGTAGATCTAGGATTTTTCTGCTGCTTGTAAGGGGCCAGATTTTTCACAGCGGTGCCAAGTGATCGTCCAGCATCCTTTTTCACGGTGACATATGCATTCACTTCCCTAGTCACACATGTTTAAAGACTTTATCTATTTGGAGTTTGGTTTTTTTTTTTCAAGAAAAAGCTTAGTCAGTAAAACACCATGCTGGTTTTACTTTTCTTTCTTTTTTTTTTTTTACTTTGCACAGAAAAACGTCTTTCAAACACAACACACTACATGGATAGGTGTGAGATTTCTGGGCAACAGTGAAGTTCTAAAGTTAATGTTAACGTTCAGGCCTCCGGACAGAGCCATGTTGGCAGGAGATGAGTCCGCCCAACGTCGGTTAATCCAAAAATATGCAACCGCGAGGAACGAACAAGTTTGGAAACTAGTTGAAACATGCCCACCAAACCTCTGACAAGCATTGCCTTACATTCATTAATTTGATCAGGTCTGTCCACCCATCCTTATTTCTGATGATTATGAAACACCACTTGAAATGTGCTGAAATGGTGCCAGCAGGAGCTCCGGTCGCGCTGTCCACCTGGACCCTCGACCGGTCAGGGACCTGAGGTAGGTATTGATGCAGGTTTGGGCAAAGTTAGTGATTCATGCCTCCAGCTGAGCCACCGTCGGCACGGGCACGCGGTGGGAAAGTTGACAAACAAATGGATAGATCTTTTGTTTCTTACTCAAAATCCATCCTTGAAGCCTTCTGGCCAACACAGAGCCAACTGTGGTGGAGCATTAGTACAAATAGCAGCACAACAAAGCATATTATTTTTAAAATAAGAAGTATTTTGCTTAAGACTGCAGGTCTTTTTTTCACAGCTCATTATACTAAAAGTGCTCAGTAGTGATGTGATGAAAGCTTGTAGTTTCATGCATAGAGTGCAATGCATCTGTTAATAAAAATAAACAATATCATAATTGTGCATAAATTTATATAAGTTTATTTTAAGAGGTGTATTAGAAAATTACCTTTTTTTATGTACCAGGCACTAAATATGTTTATTTCTGCGGTAAAGTTGAGCAGTGGCGCTTGCCTTGCTGTTGGAGACAGACCCTAGTGGTCATTCATGGAACTGCACACATTGCCACCTCCATCCAGAGGATCTGGGTGCAGACTGCGTAGAAAGAGGAGCGCCACACCAGACCAGAAACAGGTGACCTCCACTGTCAAGTGGTCAAGATTTCTGATGAAGAAGAGACGGCGTAAGTAGAAAACAGTCTCGCAGGTTCAGGTACAAAGAAGAACACTAAACTTTTTATTTTTTATTTTATTGAGAATTAACAAGCAAATTCCAATTATAAACCAAGCTCAGTGTTTACCAGGATAAATAAATAAAAGTTCAAAATAAATAGACTATTAAATACAGTATAATACAATGAGCGAATAGGAGGGAATTTGTAAAAGAGGAAGTTTGATGAAGCAATTCAAAACAATTTGGAGAGGCAGCAAAAGTAGGAGACATCGCTTTGGAAACGACTGTGAAAAAATAAGTTTGGCAATATGGTTAATATTGGAAATTATACAAAATGTACAAATGTAACCAATGAACCACAGTCATGAAAAAAATCCCTTTTCTAAAGATGGGTCTATCATCTACAACAGAATCATACATTTAACAATTCAGTAAAAATTCAAGTAAAGGAAGGTGTCCGTCAGTAACACAAAGATTTGCAGTCATCAATTAAGAGCACCGGGGGATTCTGCTACATGCTTCCCACTGCACAGGAGAGTCTTTAATCAAAGAAGGCTGCAGAGAGCTCTTCTAATCTTTCACAAAGAGGCACTTTAAAATGTGTTTAAATGTGTGGAATGAGTCAGGCACTTCACTGTCAAAGCATTTAACCTCATCCTGACCACGGGTTACTCAAACCAGCAGATTCATGGCTGAATATTTATAAAAACTTTGCAAACTAGAAGTCAAAGAAAAAAAAAAATTTGAAATTACGAACCAAACTCTGAAGGTGTCATCCCAGCAGCAGTTCTTTTTTTTTTTGTTTTTTGTTTTGTTTATTTTTTTAAGGATTTGCTTTTACTTCTAAACTGCTCTCAAACCACTAACAGTCCTGCAGCATTCAAATAGAAACTCAGTCCATGTACACTGGGTTTTTCTCTTTGTGCCACTTTCATTTCATTCATAGGCTTTGAGCGTAATGGCGCTTATTCCTGCAGTTCTGGAACAAACAAAGATTAAGTGATTCTTGATACAAGTGCTACATTATCATACGTCCCCCTGTTATCCCCCATGTTTTTTGGTAGCTCCCACAATACAGACAAGAAATAAAAACAAAATCTTTCTAAAGAGTACCTCACACACGTCCTCTGTTTTTTCTTTTATTTTTCCATGTGAACATCACCAATAAGGTCATAGCTTAATTTCTGCTCAGAGCCAGCAGGACGCCAGCGACGACGCCAGATCCAGACTCTCCCACTCTGGACAAGCTCGAGCTCATTTCAGCCCTCCTGATGGAGCAAAGTGCTAATTAAAAGGAGCTTCTGTGACATCAGCACTGACCAAAACCTGAGCCGAGGCCGGACGCCGCTGCTCTCACATACTGTACTTCCTGCTTGTTTGATCCTGCCTGAAACAAACTCAGGGTGCAATTACATTAAAGCAGAGTGTTGGTTTTTTTAAAGAAGCAGGAATGGAAAAAAAAAAAAAAAAAAAAAAAAAAAAACAATGCACAAGTATTAAATTGTATCTGTAAAGAAGACATGTATTATAAAAAAATAGATATTTAAATATACAGAGTCTACTTGATGCATCTACTGCCTTGTGTGGGCTCCATTCCCAGTGGAAAAAGAGGGGGAAGGGGGGGTGAAAATGTACAGCAAGAGTCTGATTTACTTGGCCAACAGGATGGCACAGTTTTCCCAGTTCTGCTGATCAAAAGCCATCCCCGCAGTATTCCTCCAGCTCAGCCTCGAGTTCAAAGGGCTGCCTGCCGCAGTGGCCGATTTTAATTTCCCTTCATTGTGAGGATCACACTGCAAACACACTCAGGGTGCTGGTCTGGTCCTTTAATCCCAGGATGCTGTAAGCTATTCTTTTCAAGTGGCCGGGCAGTCTCACCCCGATGTTCTTGATATCCCTGTCAAAGACAGACATGACAGCGTTTAAGAGAAGCAGCATTGATTTTCTTCCGTCTTCCATCTGGCTTCGTTCCAAAACGTTCCAAACACACATACATCCTTCCTGCTTCTGAAGCCTTGAAGTAATCAGTGAGTCATTCAACATGATGAAATGCCAGCCTGGAGCACGTTCAGGTCCAGCTTGATCCTGTTCAGTTAGGTGTGGTGTGTTTCAAGTTTGTAATCTGCAGAGGTTTCAATTCATCTTCTGCAATAAAGGGGTATTACCGGGAATTTTGCTCCTCACAAGCCAACCTGCAAAGGCTCCGCATACGCACCAGTCTTCAGTCAAAGCCTTAATTACAACCTTAATTACTTAACGAGGATTCTCCCTGTTGACCATGAATCACTTGTCTGGCAAGCAGAGGGTGGATTGTAAATAACTGGTGGTTTTCCGAGAGTGCTACCAGATGCCCCGATGGAAACATGGGGCCATGAAATCACACCATACTGTACGACAAATACTTCAAAGAGGGTTTGTCTCTGCTTCCCGGTTTGCCCATCTTCCCAGGATCAAGAGCAAGTGACATATATATACAATGACAGAAGAGGGAGGCGACTCTTTTTAGCTGGTTATGAGGTTAGAAAACACTCTGCGTGGCCTTCGTTACCGCCTCAAGCCAAACTTGTGTTCTTCACTGTGCCTTTTTTTCCACAAAGGTGGGTTTGTTTTGTTAGATTGCCTCCTGTTTCACTCCTACACATCTGGGAAGACCTAATTGCCTGAATCCAGTCTGTGCTTTCTTCAGGGGGTACATTCCCAGAACACCTCTTCAGCTATTCAAGAACTTCAAATTATATCCATCTACTTCAGGTCCTTAATCTCCTCGAGTTTCTCTGTCTCTGCAGGCTATTCTCTCCTCCTCCTTCCTTTAATGCTATAGAAGCCACTAAAAGGGTTTTGACCCAAATATGCACAACTGGTGGTTTCAGGGGTTCAAGCAAAAGTGCTGCCCATGGCAGCTAGTGTGTGTGGGTGCAAGGGAGGGATGAGAGAAAGAATGGAGAGAGCAAAGCAGAATGGGAGCTGCAGCAACCACAAGCCACCACCGCCAGCTCGCCACAAATGAGCCCACTCCTGCTCCTTCCCTCCATTACATTTTCCGTTTCAAACATTTCTCAAGTTGTAACCAAGGTTAGAGATCATATTATGCACAAACTATTCAGCTGTTAAAAGTAACAGTTATGGGAAAACTAATATCATAGTCTAATCATGGACTTCTCTGGTTTAATTTCACAACATAACGTGGCGAGTAAAACTTCCTCTTCTTTGCCCAGTTTTAATGTGTAAACCCGTCATGTTAAACTCACTCGTTCTTCATCTGCAGGACCTGGTCCATCGTGAGAATCCCAGCGCAGGTGAAGTTCTCAATGTACTGGCTCATCTTGATGGACTCCAACCATTCAGAAACGGACCTGAAGGGAGACCCGTCGGAGCCGCTGGTGCTGGGCAGGCGGATGGATACGCTAACGAAGGAAAAAATGGAGCCAAGTGAGAACAATCAACTGGCTTTCCCACAACAAGAGGCCTGTAATTATCCTGCCGGAAACCTGATAGTGATTAAAAACCGGTTTGAGGAGTCAGGTTAAGAACTGATCAAGATACGAGCATGACAGCCTTATGTCCCTTCTCACCGTTTCTGGCATTAATCCTCTCTCACAAAAGAAAAAAAAAGCTTTATTCGTGCACGCAAACTCAAACAATGGGAAGGTTCAATGTTGAGCGCACATTGTTTTTTTTTCCATCTCCACACAAAGCCAGGCGTCAGACCGTTCCCCTTTTGCTGCGATTGAGCCTGAAAACCTTCTTTTTTTTAATGAATGTTATTTAATAACAGCTTTTAAAGTCTGGTCCAAGTCAGGTTAGCACATGAATCCCTGTCTTGTCTCCGCTGTCTACATCAGGAATTACATTAAAACATAGTATCACGTCTGAAGACAAACCTCGGTTTATTTGAGGAAAGTCAACAACATTCATAATAATTACTTTATCAGTTGTATATTCTGAGGATTGTTTAATTCAAAAACTTCATCATAATTGTAAAATCATAACTTTGATTCCTTATGTGTGACTTAAATCCGCAGCTCTGGCTGCTGCAGGGCAGTAGATGATCACAAATCAATCCTGCTTCTTCTCTCTTTCATTTTCCCTCCTGTCAGCACCCACCACCAGGCTTTAAGACCACATAAGCTGATAAGAGAGGGGACCAAGTAACAGACAGAAAGGCGTAAAGGACTAAAAACTGAATTTACATTAGTCATCCTGCAATAGCTTCGGTTGCTGTATTTTTTTTTTCCAAGAACTGGGTGTTGATAGTGGCAGCTAATCCAGGATGTGGAGTCAGCACAAGACAAATACGCTTTATGAGCCCGCTGCCTGATTCATAAATAAATCTTACCGTGGGTCAAAGTCTGCGATGGCCTTCAGGGAGTCGGGGCTGTGCAGCAGCTTGTCCAGCAGGCTGACGATGTCTCCAAAGCGTGGCCTCTTGGAGCGATCCTGAAGCCAGCACTGCAGCATCAGCTGGTACACAGCCGAGGGGCAGTCCATGGGTGCGGGCAGCCTGAACGCCTCATTAATGGCCTTCATCACCTGCAAAATGATTATCAGGAAACTTCTTAGATCTTTCTTCTCTAGTAGCATTCAGTACAAATCTATGAGTATGTTATTAATGTAGTATTTTAAGTGAGCTAGGGAAGCTTGCCTCATGGTTACTCATGTCCCAGTAAGGTCTTTCACCAAAAGCCATGACTTCCCACATGACAATGCCAAAACTCCACACATCACTTGCAGAGGTAAACTTCCTGTAGGCGATCGCCTCTGGAGCCGTCCAGCGAATGGGGATCTTACCTCCCTGTTGGAGAAAAACAGAGCACCTGAGAATTTAATCAAATTAAACATGCACATAAAGTCCTCTAGACACCCTGCTACACCTTGCTCCTTCTTTCTCGCTTCCTAAAGTGATCATGTCTACTTACGCTGGTGGTGTACGTCCCTTCAGGATCGTCCTCCAGCACCCGGGACAGGCCAAAGTCAGACACTTTGCACTCCAGGCTGTTGTTGACCAGGATGTTGCGTGCAGCCAGATCACGGTGGACATAGCTCATGTCAGAGAGGTACTTCATGCCTGCGGCAATACCGCGCAACATGCCCACCAGCTGGAAGGAGGAGAACTCGCCATCGTGATCCTGATGGGAGAAAATGTATTTTGTGATCAAAGCTGCACTAACGCTCAGATAAACCAAAGTACAGAATGATAGAAAATGATTGGCTTCTACAGTCTTTTATAAAAGGAAACAGTCGTGGAAGCGGCTGCGTCAGGACTCACCCTCAGGTATCGGTCCAGTGCTCCGTTCTCCATGTATTCAGTTACGATCATTGCATGTTTAACTGCACAACAACACAACAAATCATGAGCCCCTAGCAGCCCAAAACGGAAAAAAAGATTAAAACTGAGTAAAGGTACGGAGAGGATGTCCTTACATTTGGTGACCACTCCTTCCAGATGAATAATGTTCTGATGGGTGAACTGGCCCATGATGGAGGCCTCGCTCAGAAAATCCTGCCTCTGTTTCTCCGTGTAGCCAGGCTTCAACGTCTTGATAGCCACATATACGTCTTTCCTTCCTGGTACTTTCAAAATACCCTTGTACACCTCGCCAAATTCACCTGCAAGAAAACAGTCATTGTGACAGCTCATATAACCTTTGGATGCATTATTTTTGTTTTTAAATACAAGTATTTACGTCTAAGGAAAACCTATGTACATTTTTTTTAACTTTCTTTCAAAGTCATCAAAAATATCTTCAAAGTCAGACGTTTTTATACACCAGGTTGTCAGTGGTCTTCAACAGTTTGAAGAATTCTTCATGATGACATTCTGGCATTAAAAGCTTCTGATAGGTTAACTGATGTTATCTGAGTTCATTCGAGGTACACCTGTGGATTACTTTCAAGGCACGCCTTCAACAACAAGGGCTTCATTAAATTGCATCATAGAAAAATAAAAAGAAATCAGCCATTTCATAAAGTAACTGATTGTGAATCTTCTATCTTATCTTTTGAAACAATTTCCAGATGTCTGAGCGTCAAACGTTTAACTGCAGAAACAATGATATGCTCATATAAACAGCATGGAAGATGCACTCAGGAAGGAGACGACTTCTGAGTCCCAGAGGTGAACATGTTTCAATGTGAAACAAACAAAATTAACGGAAGAACAATGACAAAAACAGTGCCATTATCGGCAATGAAACCGGTTCTGATCTGACATGAGCTTAAAGGCAACGCAACAAGACGGCGCCACTGCTCCAAAATCACCATGATTATCTCCGGATTACAGTTTGGAGCTCCACATGTGGATAAACATCTTTATTTTTGGAGTGTTTTCCTGTGGTCCAAGGAGGCTAAAATTAATCTGTTTAGTCATAGTGATCATTGTTATGTTCTGGAGGCAAAGATTACCATCCCAGCTGTGAGGCATGGTGGTGACAGCATCATTCTATGGAGCTGCCTTAAGTTCCTAAAGTTTATACGTTTTCTACTTTAATTAATTAGTTTATTTATATATTTATCCTAAATGCATTTATTGATTTATTTTATCTATATTCTAATTATGAATGTATCTATATAACTACTAACAACCAAAGCAAACAATGTATCTGTTTATTTATTTAATTGTTTACTTATGGGTTTTAGATATATCTTAAGACTAAAGATGATGTTTCTCCTATTTCTGGTCTATTATTGATATTGATGGTATGTGTCGAAGGTGTGTGCATTTATGAGTCCAGTCAGGTGAATGTGTTGTGGTGGTCGAAGGTTGGGAAGATCTTTTTCTTTCTTTCTTTTTTTTATTGTTTCTTCACTTTTGTTTTTATTCTGTAAAGCACTTTGTGTTGCACAGGTTACGTGCAAAGTGCTATACAAATAAAGTTTGATCAAATAAGAGGAAAAATTAGTTGGGTTTACTAAAGCAACATCACAACAAATTAGCCAGAAATTTCAAATTCGGTGTGGATTGGTCTTCCAAATGGACATTGACCTCAAGCATGCCTCCAAATTCGTAGCAAAGTGGCTTAGGGACAATAAATGAAGCCCGGACCTCAGTTCTGGATGTGTGGGTGGCACTGGCAAGCAAGAAGACCCACAAGCCTGACTCAGCTCCACCAGTTCTGTCAGGAGGAAAATACCAAAATTCCACCAGGACAATGTGAGAAGCTTGTGGAGAGCCACTCAAGGTGTTTGTGCCTAGTTAAAGAGTTTAAAGACAATTCCTTCAAATATTATCAAAGTTCATATAAACCTATGACTTTTAAGAACATAATAAAAATAATTATCATTATTCTGACCTTTTTTGAAATAAAAGAAAAGAAAACTGGAAGTCCTGTTGTTTTCTTGTTTTTTTTTTCAAAACTGTATAAACTTTTGGTCGCTGAACTCGTAAATGGCTTTTGAATAGTTGCTCATCGGAGGGGCCACAATGCATGAAAAGGTTAAATGACAGGTATTCAAACGAATGTGTCTGCAATATGTCATCATTAGTTTTTAGCTGCAGGGTTGAGCTGTGAAACAGTAAAAAAAAAAAATAAAAAATAAGGAAGTTTGCGCGGCTGTTTTGCCCGAGGTGGACTTTCAAAGGTGTGTTCTGGCTTGGCGTTGATGGAAAAAGAAAGAGGGAGAGAGATTACATTGTGTAAATGTTGGATGGCCTGTACTGAGGGAGCATGGGAATCAGCTGTCACATGAGGGGGGGGGGGGGGGGCATACGGTCGTGGGAGCTGGGTGCTTGTAAAAGCCTGCAGGTTCAAAGGGTAAAGGTGGTCACACTTGAACAAACGTAACCCCGTGAAAAAGGCCCAGGAAGGTGTTCAGATATCCTTCAAAAGCACCGTCTCTGTTGCAGTTTCTTCTTCTCTAAGTAATGTTTGTAAGAACTTCAGCCAAAATATGTAAATCACAGCCCAGAGTTGCCACACAGCAAAAAGTGTCTCAACCTGTTGTGTGCGATAGATGTTAATCTCACTAAAGTAACCACTGTCAGTCAGCCTGTTAAGCTGTGGAAAATGTAAAATATAAACAGAGCATTTGGGCACTGGCGAGATCTTTCAACATCTCAGAGTTGAGCCCCACAGCGGATTTTCCTCAGCAGGTTGTCACTCACCAGCTCCGATGACTTTCTGTTTGGTTATGTGGCTTGGGTGGATTTCAGTGGCAAACTTCAAGACCGCTATGTTGGGGTCCTCATATGTATGTGGATCCACGTAGGTCAGCGGCTTTAATTGTTCTGTGAGCCAAAGGAAGATTGTTGTAGGTTGTTAATCAAATTAAATCAAGTTTTTAAAATAAAAGACTGTTTTTTTTTTCCTACCTGGGCTTGAAAAGCAGGTGTCTTCTGGCCCCTGCCTGGTGTGAGAGTTCCTCCTCCTGAAAAACAAATGCGAGAAAGTTAATATACCAAATGAATGTTTTCTTTGAATCAAAATACCACAGAGATGCTGCACAAAAGCCTGATTTTCAACCATGTCAGGTCACAGCTCTGCTCATCACAGCTGCTTTAAGGTGGTCAAACTGGCTAATCAACTCCACGTCACATCCCTCTCCAGTGGGGCGTGCCTCTTTTAAAATCAGTCATACAGCTTTGTGCTGCTGGATTTAGAGGTGCGGTAAATGCAGCAAGATATAAATTTACAGAGATTAAGATAATTTTCCTCTGCGCTCGGTCAGTGATGCCACAGTACTCTGCAGTTCTGAACCACAGAGGAAAGACAGTGTTTTCACACTATTGCATCCCCAAACTAAGAGAAAGAATTTCTAACTTTAGTTTTTTTAATTGGTGCACGCTTCAGATATCCAAAATATATGTCACTTTTAATATAATTAGCATAGAGCAACCTTTGTAGTCATTTTTTTTAGATATTCTGTGGTTTCAAAAGCATCCAACCACGGGTGCAAGGCCCCCATTCAATCAGAAGCTGTCCTTTGGTAAACGCTGATGATAGGCTGTGTTAGCCAAGCTAATTCAAAGATTGAAAGCAGGCAGGAGAGTGGTGGAGAGACAGGCTGTAATCTGCTACAGTAGAGCCCCGGGTCAACTTTACAAAGTGCTTCGGAAAGAACCAAACGCCTCTTATCACCAACAATGCACCACTCCGGGTGAATGTCCTTTCAAAGGCCCCAACACTTTCTAGAATGTAACCACTGAGCAATGACAAGACACATTCAACACAGATTCCTCCCCGGTGAGCGCTGGGACACAGATCCAGATAAAGAGAAAGGCGCTGTTGGGTGAAGGAAGAGGGAAAAAAAGAGAAAGGTGAGGAGAGAGTGAATGCAAAGGCCGTTTGGAGGCTCCACAAAGGAAATGCAGAAGAAAGAGAGAGGAAGGCAGTGGAGGACGTCGTACTGCGACAGACTAGAGGAAGGGAAAGGCGAGAAGAGCTGGCCGGTTACTCACCGTCTGCGCAGGAACAGGACCACGAGCACAATGAACAACACAGTCGCTCCTCCAGCTGCTGCGGCGAGGATGACTGCAGTCTTGTTATGGGGAGGGTACCCTGGAAAAGTAAAGTAACCAATTTTTCAAGAGAGATCCCAATCCTGAATAAATCCAGTTCCCTTTTGCTGATGTGGTTCTCCTCTGTACCTTCAGTCAAGGTCTCAAACTGTTCCTCCTGGCTGGAGCTTCCAGGAGTCCCATCACTGCTGAAAGCCTGAACCCTAAAGAGGTAGGCTGTGCCTGGGACCAGATTGTTGATCTGGACAGAGTTCCTCTCCAGTTTTTGCACAATGAAAATATTTTCCAGACTATCATCCTAAGAGAAAGAAGAACCCAGGTTAGGAGGAAAATCAAAAGATGAAACGTTATGGCTGAGGACAGAGTCAATTTTACTTTTAAATGAGCATGTTAGTTTCATGATGGCAGTGCATGAGTAGACGTTGGTTATTTATGTCAAGATGATCATCTGATCAAGAGGTTAGAGTTTAAAAAAACTGCCAAAACTGTTCCATGTGCCATTTAAAGTGCATGGTTAACATTATAAAACCCCACATTGATAAAATGCATATCAATACATGTAAATTAAAGGATTAATGGAAGGATGCCCCAACCTTTTTCCGGTACATGAGTTCGTAACGGATGGGCTGCGACGGGGTCCGTGGTCGAGGGGTTACGTCCCAGGACAGGGACAAGCTGGTGGGGGTCTGTTCAACCATTCGCACAGTGGTGATTTTAGGCGGCTCTGAAGACAAAAGTGAGAATAATAACTGAGTACTTTGGGATAAAAAATACATCAACAAACAAAATAATATGGTTGCACTTAGGTTTCACTTTGTCTCCCTCATACGGCAAAATCTGGCTTAGAACTGTCACCACCTTGCAGATAGCATCTATCATTTCTGCAGCGCAGATACCGTCGCACGCTTGCATATCATCAGCATCGCTCACCGGTGAAGTGCAGAGATGTAGTCAGATTGGTGGAGGATTGCAGCCTGTGCGCAAACTCTGACACACCGCTATGCGCTTCCACGGTGAAGGTGTAGTTGAGGTGAGCATCCAACTCACTCACTAACACCTTGGTGTCAGTCAGGCCCATGTTGGCTGGCTCGTAACGGATTTTCTCCCGACAGGGCTTGCACTCAATGTCCTCGCAACGCTGGCATTTGACACTATAGGTTATGTCGTTTCGACCTCCGGTGTCTTCGGGAGGCTTCCAGGTGAGGAGGAGTTTTCCCGCCGACAGTTGGGTGGTGGTGGCCACAAGATCCAGAGGAGCCAAGGGGGGGCCTGATAAGGACGGGTTGGGAGAGGACAGGGAACGTTAGAAACAAAGAATCCCTTGAACCTGACGAAGCCACCTGACATGACAGAATTAGGAATGCCTTTTAAAGTATCCCCTTCTTGTCTGTTTTCTGTTGCTCAAAGTAGAATCCTGTGACTATTTTTCTCTGCACAAATCAAAAACTTGAACATTATTGGATTTAAAAGTCATACAGTCGAGGAAGTGGCTTTATTAGTCGTTTCACACATCTTTATTTTCAGCATCATTCTCACCTGAGCAGGGTCCAGTGATGGGATCTGTAGGGGCCCTGTAGAAGCCATCCACGCAGGGGCAGAACAAAGCTCCAGGATCCAGCCCCTGGGTGTTGGCAGGACACGGGTCGCACTTCACACTGGAAGCTTCAGCTTTGAAAAATCCAGGCTGACATTCTGCAAAAAAAAGATAACAAATATTTGCAACAGATGAGCAGCCAGACAAGACAAAAGCAACTTCAGGGAGCATTTCCAATGACAGAGCAAAGCTAGTTCCTCCAGATCATTCAAACTTCTTTGAAATGTCAGTAACGCCGTGAACTTTTCACCTCTGAGTGCAACACGACAAGGTTGAGCGGACACGCTATTATGTCAAGGCCAAAGGCCACATTTGGACAAGTGATGGAGATATGGGAGGAAAAACATGGGCAAGACTCCACACAGCGTTGACTCTACTCATTAGAACTCCAAATACGAGGCCGCTCACATCAGCCCAGCCCTGAAACAAAAACCCAAACTCCCCGCCTTGCCGGCACTCCTACTCTTCACTTCTTCAACCACCAAACCCCCTCTTCTGCTGCTCTCTACCGTCCCTGTCTCAACAAACACAACCAGTAGTCCTGCATTCCACAACAGTACGGTTTTCAGCGCTGCAGCAGAGAAGAAAGCACCAGAGCGGAATCTGTTCCCACTCAAAAGACCATTATATTTTTTTTCCTTTCAGAGACCGAAATGAAGACCTTTGAAACTGTATCGCTCAGATAAGATGACATCTAATTTCACACATCCAACTCAAAATAAAGAAATGCAGGTAGATGGTCCAGCTGTGCATAGCGATGGTGAAATACAACCTTAATACAGTGTGAAGTTTTGTGGAGAGTGGAAATGAGACAGCTCCCCTTCAACTCGGCAAGGGCATTCCAATGGCTGTTCCTCATGTGGTCACATTGTCGCACATTCATCCACATGCACGCACACGTTTATGTGTGCACTGCACACAAGCACCCACGCTTATAAGTATCCACAAAACACACGTACATGTATGCATAGCACACTCGTGGACACATGGGTATTCTGGTATCAGAAGAGGGATTATGTCCACTGGCTTTCACCTGTTCATGTCCCTCTGCATAGTCATTTTAGCCGCACTCACACACACACACACACACACACACACACACACACACACACACACACACACACACACACACACACACACACACACACACACACACACACACGCACGCACGCACATTTCCTTCCTTCCCTCCAAGTCATTTGCCTGGAAAGTTTAAATAGCTCATGACAAATGAATGAACATGTTAAAGCAAATGAGAGATATATCTGGTCCAAAAGACAACAGAAAACAAAAGATTGTCGAAAAAAAGAAGACATCACTGGAAACGAGAAAAATGTAGGCAAACAAAAGCGATTACGCACTGTAGAATCAAGAATCGGGCCATGCAAGCCAAGTGAAATGAGTCATTCGTAGCCAGAGACCGACGCAACGGCAATGCCACTGACTGGAAGGAGCAATGAGACATTAACTCAAAGCTAAACACAGTTTGCAGGCCCTATTCCAACAGAGACAGATTGAAAAGCAGAGCCAAGGACAAACACAATATCAGATTGAGTCGCAAATGCCGTCTTAGGCTAAGGTTGCCTTTCAGTGCGGCTCACATGAATAAAAGGTCAGTTTGGAAGCCACAAGTGACGACACACAAGACAGAAAGCACATGGCTTTTTAAAAAAGATTTACTCAGATGACCACAAGGCTTCAACTTTTCTTGGTTAGTCTTGTAGCGCTGCATGAGCCGGAGTAGAGCTGTTGTGAGAGGTGGGGGATTATCTAAAGACCACGACAACAACAGTGGGAAAAAAAACACTCGGAACAAGACGAGTTTGGCCATTTTGTCCAATAGGATTGTGTGGCACTCGATCCACCCTCCACAAAGCATCTCTTTTCCTGGCCAGCTGTTTCACTTATAACTACTGCTACTCATTAACACAAATGAGGCAGAGGACAGGCGAGGCCGCAGAGAGGTGAAATGAAAGAGCAGAAGGCTCAAGAAAGGAAGGGAGGAATACTGTATCCTGCTGAGGACTGAAGAAAGAATAGACAGACCAGGGCAACGTCTTGCACTGAGAAGAGGGAACAGCTGCTCCCTCAAACCCCGATTCATTCCCCTACCTTCCCTCCTCGTAATCCTCAAATTCCTCCCTCCCCTGCTTTCTCTCCTCCAAGTTGTCACTAAAAGGGCTCCCAGCTAACCCATTAACATTGCTATTCATCCGGCAAGGAGAATGCCATGCCATTCAAGTGCCAAATAAAAAAAGAAATACACACAAACATTACAGATAGGAATAGCTGAAATGCCACATGGCAACTGAATAGAGGAGGACTAGCCTCTTTTTGGTGCTACAGTGCCGGCTGCGCTGCATCGTGGTCACGCCTGTGGAGATGATGGCCTTACACTGCGTATCGCCTCTATAATCAAGATGCATTCCTTTGCACACCACCCAACAGGAGACCTGGAGCAGAACTCCTTCAGTGCAGCTCCAGTTTGAACTGAGTTCTCTCCTATGAAGGTGAATAGGTTTGTTTATCTCAACTATGAGTCACGTTGATAGTAAAAGGAACAAGATGACTCTCCAATGAAGTGTTTAACGACAGAATTCCTCAACAATCAAGAAAAGCCTGGTGAAAGCAGACTTCCTTGTTCCATGGAGAAGGTGGGAGGTGGGGGTGGGGGGTGCTCTGGATTGTTGCTGGACACAACAGGAAGCAGGAAGTGTGCGGCTGACGCAGCTTTCCTTCCTAAACCAGCCAATCAAAGCATGGAAGCACAGGGGAGCACGACCAACAGAAGAACCAGCGCTGAAGCCGAGAGGCCTGAGACAGAATAATAACCTAAAAGGAAGCCAAAATGTGTTGACCCAACATGGACACAGGCACTAAACCCATAAGGGGGTTCCTGAGATGAGTGATCCCATAAACAAATGACTCTTAACTTCTTCTCAGTTCAAACATCTGACAAAGTTAGATTAGTAGGATAACCTTTTATTTTTTTTTTTTGTCCTCCCATTTTCAACAAAGCAAGGAACTGTTTGTCCTGTGAGGCCTTGCGCACCTTGAGTGGTTCTTTGTTTGTGTATTGAAAATGAGCTCAGAGGCCTGCTACTTTCAGGGGGTCAGAGCGGCTCTACGGCCTCCAAGGGCTGCCCGGTTTGTCAGCAGCGGTTAAGATGGATGAGATGGCGACAGTGATGTATGCCCGGTCCAATAGATGGATGAATGGGTAACATGGTGGCTTGACAGCAGAATCACCCCCAGGACATGAGGGGTAAGTGGCAGGGGGGATGGCCCTCCCTAAAATTCGAGTCCGGCGCTGGGCTTTTATAAGGCAAAAAGGTCACGTCTGCCTTGGGGTGACTGCGAGTTAAACTGTGCATGGCTTTACAGGGAGTCATCGGCCAAGTAAAACAAACACATGCTCGCACTGACGAGCAGGAAGAGGGAGAGAGGTTAAATTCAGAGGTAAGGCGAGCGAGAAAAAAAGATCTTGGGAAAATAAATCCAACCAAGAAGTAAACACGATGTCTAGATGTGTATCAGAGCAGCCCCCCCAAACATTTCTGCAGGAGAGCGAGCACTTTCTTTGAGTGTATTCCCTCGTTTACTACGCGTCCCCTGTTTTTATCCCCGAACTGGGCTGTAATTGCTATATGTCATGTCATTTTGTTTATATGCAACATGACAACATGTCATTAGCATTTTGAGGTACCTGGATAGTGGGAACAGTGGGGGTCTCTGGTGGGGGATGTGGACCTGGTAACATGAGCCAGGGGTCACAGAGGAAGAGGAGGGGAGGGGAGAGCAGGGCAGTGGGGGCAATAAAGGTGTAGAGGCTGATGGAAGTGTGTGCATGTGGGTAGGGAGGGGGTTGGGGGCATTAGTCAAAAGGATTAGTGACCAATGGAGCAGCTGTAAGGGCATTACATCTGTTTTACAATTGCACTCATGCTTTCATCTAGGGTTGTTAACAAACACAATAAATTCCCTGATCCCCTTTCTCCTCTCTCTCCCTCTGTCCCCAAACACTCAGTGACAGGAGGACGGACACAGAGACAGAAAAGTGCAGATGCTTCGAAGAAGCCAACCCTGGCTGACAAGTTCACGCAGCTTCCAGAGGTTTTAGCTTGATCCAAGTCGCAGTTGTTTTTCCAAGACTCCCCATGTTCCCAGTCTCAGCAGCCAGGCGGCAAACGCAACACCTTTTATTTTTTTAAACCCCACACCTCTGCAAGCCAACAGGTTACACGCTGGAGGCTGATAGTCGTCTGCTTCCTGGGCACGGGGGGGAAGTAACCAAAATGGGACCAAATGCACCAATAAACAAAATGACTTATCAGGCAGGACAACAAGAAATGGAAAGCGGCTGAGCGAGGCTGCAAAAGCACCGGCCGACAATGAAAAGCCCTGAGCCAACGGGTCGGGGAGTCACAGAGGGATTAGGTGACCTCCGGTTTCCGTTGCGGGCTCGTCCTGTTAGCAGCGAGGGGTGAGCGGGGTGGGTGTCGTGTTGAGCTACGGGGAGGGGGCTGGGGTTGACAGACGGATGAGGGTGGAGGGGGGGAGGAAAGTGCTGACCTCACACGCCAGCAGGACAATACAATGCGCTTCACACTGGTCCGGACTCCCCCTCACATCAACACATGCATGTATACACACAGCCTGCAGGCTCAGGAATGTCACCAAGACGAAATATGTTCCAACTTCCACAACACACACGCAGTTTTCTAAGGATAAACTCTTTAACAACAGGAAACATTTGAAAACTTAATAAAAAAAAAACGCAAACTCATCTATGACTTATTTTCCTTTTCACTTATAAGTTCCCCTTCCAACAATCGGCAGACATCTCTGCAAATATAAACACCTGATAAACTAGAAATAATTTTGCTTTTGCTCATCCTGACCCAACACAGACTTCTTAAGGACATCCGAAACCATTCCCTGTCACAGGGCACCGCAGATCTCCTCTTTAATTTTTATCATTGTGTGCTGTAATTGCCAGTATACTGTTCACAACAAACGCAGCCTAACAAGACAGAGCATGACACCACTTGAAAGTGCCCTTAAACCCACCCCCCCCCACTTTTATCTAACCAACTCCGTCAAGTTCAGCCTGCAAGGCAAGCGTTACCTTGGCACCAGATCTGAGGAATCCACAGATTCAAAGTAATCAGTGACTTTAAAAAGCCAACGAAGCAACACAGAGGTTATTTGGAGACTCTGCACCTAAATGACTGACATTGGCTGATAAGACTGTGACTCTTCTTGACGCATGGGGGCCGAGGGTAAAAGTAAAACTGTTTCTGTGTGTGTGTGTGTGGTGGGGGTTGTCATGCAGGAGTGAGATCTATTACATCCACTTCATTATGGGAAATCCCATTTACACCTTAAGCAAATGAAATCTGTGAAATCTTGGATTGTTTAATAACTGTCTCTTTGTGTGTCCAACATGAGGTAAGCTGATATCGCACATGACCCTAAACAAAAATGTGTAGGGATTATGATCAACCGGCTGGCTCTGAGTACAAATTGATTAAAATAATGATCATCTGGCCATTAATCACTTGATTTTTGACATCTGTGGACCCTCAGCAGTCCAAATCTGTATCTCTATGATAAAAGTTACGAGCCCTAATCTGCATGCTAACAAGATCAAAACAACATTTTGTTTTGTTTGTTTGTTTTTTTCCTCTAAAACCTCTTTGATTGGCAGCAGTGAACAGATTCAGCCTCTATTTATACTTGTGAGTCAGTAGTGGAAAAACATATTTATCGGGGACCAAGATGAGGAGCGTACACAGTCTAAATAGTCCCATCAGGACCGTGTGAAACGGGATGTTTAAACTCATTTGGTGTCATTTTCATGACCCGCACAGCAGCCAAAAATAACAGTCGCCCTGTGATTTCACGGGCAACGTTAACACAACGCGCAGAGGAAAACTTTTTGTTTGCGTCTCAGTTTGTTGTACTTGGGCAGCTTGCGCAACACTGTGTGTCTCTTGAGTAAACGGCACAAAGCGTTGCAAAATAATCATAAGAATTATGTGCTGAGATAAGGAACTATCAAATAAATACAAGATTAGAGGCGGAACATTGGGGACTTAAATAGACGGCCTTTAGAGACAGGCATGATGCGGGGTGAGGGGGAGAGGACGGCAGAAAGGATTACACAAAGGCAAGAAAGCAAGCAGAACCAGTAGTTACTTCACTTAAAAAGCCCAAACACACCCAAGTCAATTACTACCCATACAAATCACTCACCACAGCGCGCTCTCACACTGCAGCTTCAAGTCACCGACGGTTGTTGCATCAGCTGAGGATGAGTTTGGAGACATGGGCACAGAGGGAGGGAGCGGCAGAGAGGAAACTGTTTACTGGAACCTCCTCGGTGAGACGAAGTAATAACTTTACTGGAAGTCAGTGGACAGTTGTTCCACCGAGACGCCATTTTCTCAAAGACACCAAATATTCCACGCCATGTCTCCCGTTATAGTCAGAGCTTTGTGTGACCATAATGTTGGATTAAAGTTTATTTGTGGAGGTTTTGCTGAGGAGCTGATGAGGTTTGGAACGGGACAGTTAAGCACAAACCCGAGAACCAGCCGGGGCGGCATCAAGGGTGACACAGGGTCATCGCATGGTGCCAAGAAGGATTATGGGTAAACAAAGACATGGCAATGAGTCATAAATGGAAACTACTGAGGGTCAAGATCCAACTTATTAGCTTATTTGTATTTTTTTCCTCCCTCCTAAATGAGGAAAAGATGTTCATTTGTAAAACATCTTAATCTGAAGCAGATGCTAAACATAAGTAATCCAGAGATAAATTCAGTATTATATATTCAGATTAAGTTTAGATTGCCCAAATGTTCTTTTTCATCCTCAATACAAATAAAAAAATGTTCCGGATTTGACTTTGATTTCCAGGGGGCAGCAGACGCAGAAGAAACTGCTGCGGAAAATCTGCAAAATGAAACATGTGATGTAGGCAGAGCGAGAAGCAGACTAGTATCAACAAAGCACATCCAAAATGGGCTGAGCTGGAGTGGGAACGCTGGTGAATGACTGTTGTTGATTTTGCAGTAAAAACCTGCTCGTGAGAGGTGTAATTAGCAATTCTGCAGCTTTTTTTGCTCAATTTTAACTGTGGCTCTTTATAGCTCCAGCATGAGTCATCACATTAAGCCTGTCATACTGATCCAGGTCAGGAGAACCAGTACCATTTACTCCCCTCCTCATGTTGGGTGTCATGACAGTTTTCAGTAATTTATTGGTACAGAGTGAAATTGACTACCAGTAAGAAAAAACAGACCTTCTTATTCACTTTTTGTACGCATACAAAGTTAAAAATTACCTTGGTTTGTCTGTGGGGACGAGATACACAGCAGATACACTTAGTAGACTGACGTTTTAAAATCTTATCAGAGGTTAAAAATAGTCAATCATTCTCTCGTTGCTACTTGTCCTAATGTGACCAGCTATTATGATTCAAACATATATTCCCGTTCTTACTCAAAATATTTTCATTTTAAGTGGTTTTGTTATCTCACAATAGTTTGCCATCTAGTAACAGACCTATGGTTGATTTAACTCTGGAATATTGCTTTAACGGGAGGAGTAGCAGACCTGTTTCTTCAAGGTAAATATTTCCACGGCGGGCCAGGCCACTCACTTTGTGCCTCCGCACTGCCGTCTGATATAATTTACAATCCAATAAGGCTCTTACATTTTATGCTCTCAACACTGATGTTTCTGCAGCACAGAAGTTCAGAAGGTGGTTTCTATTTCTATTTCTTATTTTTCATTTCCTTGTCCAAATCATTACTTATTGTGAGGAAAACGGCACAAAAAGAGACCTCAACAGAGAGTTTTAAAAACATTATCCTAAACATAAGGTTTGGTGGATGAGTGATTGTCATAGTTGTCGAAGAGATGGAGACAAGAACCAGGTGTAGTCATACATCAGGTCGCAGTGGGATATAAAGCTGGGTGAACATAAAGCTGAACATGGAAACCTTCAACCTAAATAAGAAAAAGCACCACAGTTGAAGTTTTAGTGGTTTCCTCCCAAGCAGAACTCCACGCAGGAAAGAAGTGGGGAGAATGATTAACTGTGTGTCTGGAGGATGTTCCTCCTAAAGCCCTCCCAACCATTCATCTTGGCACTGCACTGCAACCCTGTGATTCATTTCCACCTTCATCTGCAACTGCCCTCATGCATCTCAGACCTGTCATTTGATTTCATACTGGTAGTTTCTGGGGGTTTTCTTTGTTTAGTCGTTTAAATGTGAGGGCTTGACCCGGAGCTGTTTTCCCCTCGAAACACCACCTCCTGGGAATACCGCAGGCCTGGAGTAATGTTGGGAGGCTCCTTCTCAGCAAACTGATCAGGAATGTACTGAGAGGAGGTGGAGGTGTGCTTCATCTGCCTTGCAGAGAGACACAGTGCTTCATTGTTCTCCTACCTTTGCATTCCACTCCTCACCTCTCTCCATTAAAAAAAAAAGAAAAAGAAATCACACCCCAGCTCTAAATGTAACCTCTCGCTTCTGCATCTCCCTCATGCCTTCCTGTTGCTCTTCCTCCTCGCCCCCTCCCTGACCATCTTACTTTACCTGGCACATTTCTGCAGCTAAAAATGATGTACTGACAGAAAACCTCAGCACTTTCATCGGTCTGCTGCCGATGGGAAGGAAAACTAAGTGGGAAAATAAATGCATTATAAGTGGCCTGCATGTGAATTTACAATGACTGCAGTCCAAGGTATGTGTTTCAAATTACAATAAAAGGTGTTTCTATGAATGTTTCCAGTCATGCAAGAGCGTGAGTACAAACAAAAGTAGTAAAGGAGGAACATGGCTCATGGGAGTCTTTAGGTGCTCTGTCATAGAGCAGATCTCAACAGGTCCTCACATGCCAGCATGTGTTGTATCGCCACATGAGGACTCACACCCCCAACGATGAGGCCTGCTAAAATTGTGAAAACAAAAGGGGGAAGGAGCAGGAGATGGATGTGGAGACAGAAAGGGGGACATGAAGTCGGCATGCTTCTTCCCTAGAAAGGTGGGGTGTTGGAATGGGGTGGGGGGGTTTCAGTGATGCATGATATGAACAAAGTCAGCGTGGCTCAGGAGCTTCATCCCGCCTCCTCCCCTTTCCTCCCAACAGCCTTAAAGATGCTAATCCACCAGAGTACAGTAGCCTTCTGCCTTCTTTGATCGCTCTCATTCACTCTGGCAGCCCTTCCCACAACAATAAAAGCCTTCTTTGCAGAGACTTAAAACACGCCACATATGCAAAGTCAAAGGCCAGAGTTATGGCTAGACTACAGATTACACTTGGACTGAGATAAGAGATTAGGTGATAATAAGAGAACAGGAAATCACCTGATGCAATATGTTGTAAGTCATGAACTGTATTGTAAAAGGTTAGATGTTAGAGCGAGACATTAATTACAGTTTTTGAGATGCATGTTTAAAAGACTGTGACAAAAAAAACAAAATAAAACCTTGGTGCAGAAACTACTTTAAAAAAAGATAAAAGACAGCAAGAAGCATCTTTTTTTTAAATGTTATAACAAAAATATATTCTTAACTCAACTTAAAGGCCACTGTACTAACTAAAATTTTTTTGATTATCACTACAAATCCACATGTAACAACTATGTGTAACATCTTTGTGTTATAGCTCTGTCGGGGGTTTATGTCGTTTCATATATAAATGAGCACATAGTTAATAAAAAAGTATACATTTATTAACCAAAACAAATGTCGGTCACCAGGCCTTGCCTTGAGTCGTGGTATTTCTACGCTATAACTAGTTAATTAACTTACTAATAAACACACCAAGAGTTGGGTTAAGATATCAACAACATCTAGTTACTTTAGAAAACATCCTAAAGATAAAATACACAGCTCGTCTGATTTAGCCAACTTTGTAACAAGCTACTTTCAGAAGAAAAATAACTCTTTGACACAAAACATAAAGTTGCCAAGTCACGTAAATATATCTTTATGTTGCTTCCTTTTTTTTTTCATTTTCTTCTTCCTTTACTTTTTCTTACTTGTATCCCTAAAGTTGATATTCCAACTGTTTTGTGTTATTGAAGACTGCATCATTACACAAGTAAGAACATTTGTGTTTTATATTTTTGTGTAATATTATACCGCAATATATTAATTAAAGCACACCTGTTACACGATGGTTGTCTCGGGGCCCTAAGCAACTAAGAACTTAGTTCACTAATGCCGTGGGTCGGTTCTGGGCGATGCCAATTATGGTAAGAATAAAGTGTCTTTGTGTGAACTGTTCCAGAGATGCGCACATCTTTGTCAAAGCTGAAACCAAACACGTGTTTCCCAGTTTCAGTGGTTGAAGGCAGGGAATTATGCCGGGACATGTACAAGAAGGTCCCAGCATTCCTTCCACCGAAGAGGATTCATGTTAGCCAAAGGGAGAATTCCAGTGAACAATGATAATAGCACTCTCAATAAATATTTGCCATACAGGTTTGGTTGATACAGGCACCATAAAGGAAAATGGCATTTCAAAACACTTTACAATCCGGGTTTACACCACAATGGTATAATGGCCATTAGAAACAAGAGCTTAGAGAGCTCGTCCTTACCTTGACATGTGTCTTCAGCCTCCTCGTAGCCTGGTTTGCACTGGCATTGTCCAACCGGTACCACCCATTCTCCATCCGCGGTGCAGTAGATCCGAGGCAAGTCCTCACTGATGGCATTGTCCACACACTTGCCGCTAACTTCCTGGAGGGCCTGGTTCTCCCCTCCGGCTACAGTCTCATGGAACGATGCAAGGCTCTTTACTGTTTTAGGACAAGTCTTGTAATACACTCTGACGGAAAGAAGAGCCACGCAGGCTCCAATGTCTTGAAAGGCCAAGTAGAAGCCATTTCGTGACAAGTTCTCCACCACTCGGGTCTCCGTGTTGATGCGCATCCTGCTTTTGCTGGTGATCTCGTCTGGAGCGATGGTGGACACCTTCTTAAACTGGCCTTTGCGGAAGGTCATCCCCACATCTGCGTCCGACTCGGACGTGTAGAGGTTGAAGGTTTCCTTGCAGGTTAACGAGGCTCCATCAAATGAGTTACAGTCTCGTACGATGAACTGAAGCTCCACAAAGACCCGCGAGGCCGAGGAACGCCTCTGGATGAAGGTGGTGCGCAGCCAGTTGTCCTGTTCACGTTCCCCGACATTGCAGACAGAGTAGGAGTAGAACTGGGAGCCATTGAGAGTCCTCTGGACGACCTCCCACTATAACAAAACCACACAAATCAAAGAGTTGAGAAGAAGAAATCATCCTGGGGAGCTTTTGAGCTTTTCATGGCAAAATAAAGGAGGAACAATTTCACACGAGGGGTCAGCCATTGAACCACTGGACCCCATGGCTCTATTTATTGCTAATGACTCCCCCTAAATGTTTTTACTGACCTTCACAGCAATTTTAAACATATTTAACTCCATTTTATAAGCGTTTAGCAGCTTAAAAACATGGCAAACCTCAAGAACTTTGACTGACAATGCATTTCTAACATTACATAGATACCAAATCATTTCTCATTCACTCTTTCGTTGGCATCTTCCCCAGATAACATTGCTGCTTGCATACTATGCGCTGCCACAAATATGTTTGAAAAAAGTGACAGCAACTTGTAACATAACCTTGGCTCATGAGGAGCAACTGGCCCCCACAGGGGCAGAAGCTGTGGTTTTCTCTCTGCATGTAGCCACTGTGCTATTAATTAAAGGAATGTGCTTCGCTGGCTGAGAGAGTGGCCCTGCATATAAACGAACAACAGCAGAACCTACACCTCTGTTAAACAGCTGGTGAAGATTTTTTATAAGTGACCCGCAGTTACATGAGAAAAAGAAAATGCACACTAAAAAAACGAGTCTAGCGAACCTTGGTATTACCCAAGAGCATGTTAGTGAAAAG
Source organism: Xenentodon cancila (assembly GCA_014839995.1). Taxonomy (NCBI): domain Eukaryota; kingdom Metazoa; phylum Chordata; class Actinopteri; order Beloniformes; family Belonidae; genus Xenentodon; species Xenentodon cancila. Next base: position 25,809,597 of record CM026204.1, on the reverse strand, counting down.
GTAATGTCCCAGATCTAAGCAGTGAAACTTCTTTTGAGAAAGTTCAGTGAGCCACTGAACAGCAAGCCTGCACATGCCTTTGAGTGAGGACACATGAAACGAGGCTTTTTACAGTGAATTTCTGGGAGCCTGACAGGTCAATTAGTTTGCAGCTGCATGATGGACGAAGACGCACACGACAAAGAGGCAACCACACTGCTTGGGATTCGTCTCTAAATCCAGACATATTCCCATGGTGTAAGGAAAAGGTGGCTCTGACAGACTGGATGCATTTGAAGCTCCTCCTTCTTGAAAAAGAGGTACCACATGCTGCAGACTTTAAAAGTTAATTGCTCTCTAACGTTCAATTCTGGAGCAGAAGCCTTGAAACCACAAGAAGCCACAAGTATTCCCAGTTCAGAGCTATAACAGCTACTCTATCTGACTAAAGATTTGGCGCAGCCCAGACACGCTCCAGAGACGACTCCTGATAGGGTCCCCGTACTCCTTCTGATATTCGTGCTCAAGTTGCCTCTAATTGCCAGAGTTTGCAGGAAACTGACATGTGCACACGCAGTGGCAAATCAGCAGCAAATTTTGCAAGTGAAATGGTCAAAGGTTTAGCACCAGAGGCTCTACAGGCAGGCCATTCCTGTAACATTTCCTCCATGTTGGTTTATCCTAAAGGCAAATTCCTCTCGGAAACGTGGGAGCTGGAGGTGAAGCTTGAGCAATACTTACCCCTGATCTTTCTCCTTGATCTAAGGGCCATGTCAACCAGCCTAGTTCTCCTCCTGTTGCCCTCATATCCAAAAGCACCTCTGTAGGAACAGGGAGAGTGGTGTCAGTAGATGAAAATACAGCTTTGAGGACACCACAAAACAGTCATTTTCACTTGAAATTTTATTTGCAAAGAAAAAAACATATCTAAACATATCTAAAAATGGAAATCCCAATTTCTTGTATTTTTAGCAGGTTATAATTTGCAGAAGGTTAAACATTTTGGTTTGAGTTATTTGTTAAGTTGGCAAACTTTGATACTTGAGAGGAGAGATGGCACAATAAGGAATAAAATAAAAATATATTTGCTTATATAATTTAATAAGCAAATTTTGGAAAGAAACCCCCCTGCAGTGTGATCCAAAAACATGAACTTCAGGTAAATAAAAGCCTCCTGCAAAGTTTAGAGGAATGTGCTCTCAAGTTAACTTTATTTCCTTGGATGACCATTTATTTATTATTATTTATCCATTTTAACGTTTCCTTTGGTTCAGAGTTTAAAATAATTGACGACTGCTACAAGAGTCAAGGACAATGTTTCCTGGGTATTAAAGTTCTTCCAAGTAGGTTCCCCGCATGGCAAGCGTGTTTTGCCTTCCTTAAAGCAGACTTCATGTCAGCAGCCTTTTGTGAAATTGACCAACAAAAAAAAAAGTACACGTACTGACACTTACCTTCTTTGGTTTGTAAAGTAATGACTATGCAGTTGATGATAACATATGAGAACAACAAATGTCTCACTCCACCAAAGAAATCCATTTAGGAAACTTTTACTTGCTCTCTCCGCTCCTGCGCTCGGCTGGGACTCCGCTCTGAGAGACTCTCGACGCGCTCTGCAGCTCATTCACAAACGTCCAGGCGCGTCACGGACTCCGCCCGCTGGAATGTGTGTGTGTGTGTGTGTGTGTGTGTGTGTGTGTGTGTGTGTGTGTGTGTGTGTGTGTGTGTGTGTGTGTGTGTGTGTGTGTCAACCATGGTGCGTTTTGTGTTTTCAAGAGAGGAGGTGAATGGTTCCACATCAGGAACTTTTAGAACCTTCAAAGACTGTTGGGCATTTCGCAGTTTGCAAATTTCCCAAACTTAAACTCCAAGTAAGCTTTTGTGCATGTTTAATGGGCAGAATATTAAGAAACGCAAGCATCTTTGTGTATGATATTCGTCGACACCAAAGTTCCTATTTCCTCTTCTGGATAATAGAAACATTTCCTTTGTTTTTTCCTTTTTTTCTTTCTTCTTTGGTTTTGGCAGTTTTCTTTCTTGCGCTTCTTCCATGAATTAAAACCAAAAGTAATTTGAAATCATCAAAGTTTCTATGAAATCTGTACTTAGTTTAAGAAGTTTAGTATGCTGCGTTCCACTACAAATACAAACTATTTTATAAGGAAATAAGGTTGCAGTTAAAAGTCACTTGAACACACATTAAAACAAATATTCTAAATCCAGTTTAATGCTACTTTATACTTCATTAACACAACATTTCACAACAAATGACTGTGTTTTACACTCCACTGCACTTATTTGACAGTTACACGACACACCCTCGATAGCCATCCAAATTCATTTATTCGTTCATGCAATTATTTTAATAGAAATGTAGGTGAATGGGAGCGGCTGCATGGCTGCCTGACTATACTTGACAATAGATTTTAAAAATAATCAGAAACAGTGGTCTATGTATAGTGTGTGAAACATTAGATGACAAGCATCCTTACTCAGCATATTTGATTCTCCTTGATGGGGTGAAAGGAAACAAAAACTGCTAGAATAAGATCATTTCTTTTGTTTGTTCTTGGTTTTTTAGTCTAAAGTTTGGGCCATTTTCTTTTCCACTGCATTTATTTACCCATTGTAGTTACAAGCCACTTTATGGCTTCTGTCTTTACCCACACCCCACTAAATTTAATCAATTTTGGAGCTAGTTTTCATTTAACCCTCAGACAAACTATGAAAACATGGCTCATCCCTGTATGTAGCAGTCACGAATTCATCTTATGCAAAGGTTTTCTATCCTTGTACTAAAACAGGAAATTATTTTAACATTTCATAATTCATAAAGCAATCTGTTCAAATCTTGTAAAAAATCAGAAGTCCCAGCATGAGAAATGTGAGGATTTTAAATTTTTGTGTCATCTGTATGAAACCAAACTCTGAATTCTTCTCATCAGAATTTAAGAAACGTTTGTGAGATTCCCCATCCCCCCAAATTTATAGACTTGATACTTCTTGCATGCAGAACATGTACTTTACAGAGAGAACTCGAAGGCACCTTAAGGCTGGCTATCCTTCTATCTACCTGCACACCAAGCAGTCTGCAAGGCACCAAAATCATTTGCATGGAAATGTTGATTCAGAATATTTTACCACACTGAATGGGCCGGTGGTGGAAAAAGAGCTGAAGCTGCTTTACATGATGTCCCTTTGTTCTGAAGATCCACTCATACAGAGGTGAAATCAGTCTGACAAGCGAAGAGAGATGTATTCATATTAGTATAATAGCAACTCTGAATAACAGGATTCAAGGGTACAGCTGGCCTGCCGAGCTTGTCATAAATCATGGGAAATATCCCAAAAATGTAGCACCCTACCAGCCCTGATGATTAACACTGGTAGTTATGAACAAGGATGGTTTCATCTACATTTTTTACCATTTCTTTCCTTCTCAGGAGGGCATGTGGGAGTGGAAGTGGGAGAGGCTGTTGTGAAAGTGGGTAAATAGGAAAAGTCTTTTGCCTAGCAACTACCACAGAGTGGAATTCGCTGTTAAGCTTTATATTGTTTGTTGCTCAGTGTCGTGGCAAGACATTGAGCAACGACAGAAACGATAAGAAGAGGGTGTGTTTTATATCCCATGCCCTCCTCCCATCTCCCTCATTCATTCTTCCAGCAGCCTCAGGGAACACATCCTTCTAGCCAGAAGTTTGTACCTGCTTCCCAACAATTCATTTGTTTACCTTTGAGCATCAGTCAAGTCCCCACAGTAGATGATTACAATAGAGAGTGTCATTGATTGGACATGGGTCCCTCTCTCTCAAACGCCCTTGTGCATTGTTGCTCTTACACCTGTGATCCTGACACTGCGAGAAAAGACGTAGGCTACTGACATTGTGTCCCAGACCCCTCTTAATCCACCACAACCGTCACCCTCCCCTGTGCGTTCTGGGGGCTCCGGTTTCACAAAACCCCCTAAAACCACAGAAGAACGCTATAGCTTTCTCTGGGTTTTTGAACCCCAACCACTCTCTGGAAAGATTTCTTTGCTGCCATCATGTTCTCGCTTAGCTCTCGCACCTCATCCTAAAGTTGAAATCAGCACTGCAGGGGTGCTGTCCAGTGTAGCTGGAGACCTGCTGAGATATAACTGAGCGTAAAAACGGGGTTGTCCATGGGTTTCATGTGAATTGCTCCCATTAATGACGCTCAGGTATTTGGGTGATGAATGGGCACAAGCCCAAAGCAGGAGTCTTTTGGGTCTTACTTGGCTGACCACATAAATGAACCCATCCATCCATTCATTTCTGCTTATCCAGGTTTATGTCAGATAAAAACAACCTGGATAAGAACCTCTTTTTACCCACCTGCATCTCCAGCATGGATCAGGCTGGACGTGCCCGAAACACCTTCCTTGGGGGGGAACTTGGAGGAATTCTAACCAGATGACCAAATCAGATCAACCGGCTCCTCTCGATGGGGGGTAGCAGCCTGTTGATCTTCATGCTCGTTCTTCACGCTCAGCTGTAAGCTCTTCCACTGCAAAAGATCATGATTTGATGTCTCCAACAGGAGACCTTTGGTCCCCCAATCTGGTCCCCCATCGCCTTTTAGATGCATTTAGAATTTGGTTCTGTTCATAAGCGACCCAAAGTGGGGAATGTCCATAGAACAAATGTGGAACCAGTGGATATTTCCTTAAGGGACCCAAATTATATATTATATACTGTAGGTCCTACATGATAAATGTAGCTGTGAGGTTCATGACAGAATAATCAGAGTTACAAACAGTAGAGAAAAACAGGCAGAAGAAGAAGAAACCGGTGATATTATCTATTTCAGGTTTGATATGAAACAGTAAGCTGCACTGTTGTGTGCATTAAATTCCTTGTGTATGTGTTAAACATGCACACTACACGCTGATGAGGGATAAAAACTGAAAAGTAAAGTGGACTAGGCTGTGCGGTTCATGTGTGGGGGGGTGGTAGATTGAGGTAATGTGTGTGTCTTGTAGGGGGCGGGGATGCCGGGAGAGTTGCCAAGCACAGGTGTAAAGCAACTACAGCAGCAGTGGCGCATAGGCAAACAGCAGGGCCATTGTTTCCACACACACACACACGCACACACACACATGCACACACACACAAACACGCACACACACACACACGCACGCACGCACGCACGCACGCACGCACGCACGCACGCACGCACGCACGCACGCACACACACACACACTACAAGTGTGCTTCAGGCCAGCATATGTGGGCAGGATGGTGACTCATCTGTTAGTCTGATTAGCTATATTAGCCCATCTATTGCAAAATTAAAAAGAAAAATAAAACAACGCCCCCGTCATCTCCAGCTCTACCACTGACACCGGATCCTTTTGATCCCACTTTGTTCAGGGCCTGGCATGAGAAAGTAGCTCAGCGTGCCTGGTCAGAGATTTACAGCTACCTGATAAGGCAGATGGTGTGGGTGGAATTAAGAAGTGGGGTCAAGGTACAGAAGGCTGTGCAGACGAATTGCAAATTTACCCAGAAAGTCCATTCAGCCTGAACTGTTCGTCGTTTAACAACAAAAACTGGTGACTTTGAATTTACACATGAGGAACCTTCACCATTAACAGCCTGCAACTTCACAGAACTCCCTACTGTTGTAACCGAAGAAACAAGACAACATTGCAGCTGGATTTTCACTAATCAGTACACGAGCCATACTTCTGCGAGTTGTATATATTGAACTCTCAGATTTGCGTATGTGGTAATGAGCAAATGTTGTTGGTTGTGTGGTCATGGTGTGTGTAATGTGTGTGTGTTGAGGTGAAAAGCTGAGACGCTGCGGGGCATGTGTGAAAGCTTCGTGTTGAGTTGTAATATAAACCATCCCAGCATGGTTGGCTTCACTGTGGTCATTTGTATTTCAAACAGCCAAAGAGGCCAGCGCTGAGGAGAAACATTCGGAGACAGCTGATGGTGACCATAATCCGCTGTTTTGTTGTTCTTTTCAGAGTTGTGTATGTTTTGTCAGTAACTTTACTACGAGACAGGCTTAGTGTTGTTTATGCTAAAATCATCTTGGTAATCTAACAGTAATTAATATTGGTAAACTATGTTCTTTTAAAAGGGGTAGTCTACTTGGTTTCACGTGTTTATCATTTTGATGGTCTTGCAAGAGGCTGCTTGAAAATAAACAGTTTATTTTTTTTTTTTTTTTTTTTTTTTTTTTTTTTTTTTTTTTTTTTTTGCCCTTGTTTGCACATATATTTATGATTGATACCATGTTGGTATAACCGGAGTTGTATATATGCATTTTAATCTAGTAACCAAGGGTGTTTTGTATGTGTGGGTGTGTGCAAGTGTGCTACCTTCACCAGCCCTCATAACAGTCAAACTATATTTTTATTGATCCCTGGAGAAATCAAACAAGATAAAAGTAAAGGGAGAGTCAGAAAGAGGGATATAAATATTCTGCAGAGGAGGGCTAGAGTCACCGGGTGTGGAGGGTGAGGAGAGAGAGAGCAGGAGAGAGAGACGAGACAGTGGTGGTGCAGTCTGGTGTCTGTGTTGTAATATGCATCAAGAAGAGTTTATAATGTGTTGTTTAAAGAGTAAAAAGTGGACACAAGACAATCAGGTGTTATAAGCAAAAAAGAAAACAGAGAAAAGGGGGGAGGAGCTTTCTATTTACAATCACATCATTTGAGCGGTTGGGGGGGGTTGGAGGCAGTATTGAAAAGTCATATATATAATAGGCATAGAAGTATTTAAATAGTCATACATGTCCACATATATCAAAATAAAGTTATAAACATAGAAGATAGATAAATAATCCATACACACACACACACACACACACACACACACACACACACACACACACACACACACACACACACACACACACATATTCATACAATCAATGAAAATAAACCGTGGATTAATGTGTGGACATCTAAGAGTTTTGCTATGCATAGGTGTAAAATACATATGCACATGTACATGATTATACATACATACAAATATACATTGATACATGCTGTACAGGTGTGCCTAATTGAAGTACACACATATATATATATATATATATATATACATACATACACACATACATACCTATATATATACATATATATATATATATACACACATATATATATACACATACACACATAAGTATCTATTCATATGATATACATACACATACCTTTAAATCATTGCATATAGTATATCAGTATATGCATACACTTTGCATGTTCATGTCACAATACATTTCCCCGTAATCATTTACTTACACTCATGCAACTCATATTCATACATACATACATACATACATATATACACACACCCATGCATATCATCCATATAAGTATATACATCCACTTGCATGTATCCACATACACCTAAATAGATACATGCACATAGGGATACACACACACAAATACCTAAACATGTACACCCACGCACACACACACACACACACATATACACACACACACACACACACACAGGTGCGTGCGTGCATGCATGCACACACACACACACACACACACACACACACACACACACACACACACACACACACACACACACACAGCTATTCATACATACATACATACCACATACATTCACGCATATACACAACCACACTCACGTATATAACTACACACACACACACGCACACATACACACACACAGCTATTCATACGTACATACATACATACATATCACATACGTTTGCACACATATGCACAAACATACTTACGTATATAACTACACACACATATATACACACCAATACATACACATACACACACGCACACACATACACACACACACCCATACACATACACATATAAAACATGCATCTATGTATATAAACTCACTTATTTGCACATAAATACATACAAGAATATAATAATAATAATAATACATTTATTAATTACAAAACTAATAATATTAAGTCATTTAAACACTTCCTCCTTTAACTAGTTATTCTTACCATTCCGTTGTTGGTTCCTATCGTCATCGGTCGACCTCTGACCGAAAATAAACAGTTTAAATCAAAGCTGTAGAGGCCTAGATTTACTGACTCTGGTCTTCGTTGTGGGCACATATCATCCATCCATCCATCCATCCATCCATCCATCCATCCATCCATCCATCCATCCATCCATCCATCCATCCATCCATCCATCCACAGGGGCCTGCTGGAGCTACTTCCATCTGTCTTCTGGTGAAAGGCAGGGGTACACCCCGGATATGCCACCAGTCCAGTCGCATGTTGACAATCAACCACACACTCACATCCACTCAAATTACCATTCAACCTGATATACATGTTTCTGGACTGTGGGAGGAAGCTGGAGTACCTGGAGGAAACCCAAGCAAGCAGGGTGAGAACATGGAAACTCCATGCAGAACGAAGGTGACCATGCCACCCACCAAGCTACTGAACTGCCCCAAATCGAAACAACCCTCAGAACGCTCCGAACAGTAAGTTAGCCAACTGAAATGACAAAATGAAAATGAAAAATAATCTGGCTCCTCACAGCATACCAGACCCATTTCACGAGAGAAGAGGAAGAGGTATAGCTGGCCAGGCTACATTTTTCCAACATTCCGCATCTTCAATGTTAATGTTGAAAAAAATTTTAAAAATCAAAAATCTGAATTTCTTATAGAAACACTCGTTTGTTTTTTTTATGCACACTGTCACACTTATGGGATTTTGGACCTCCATAGCATGTAAAGTGTACACTTGACTTAAGCGTACACATGTACTCAGAGACACGTTCATGAATTTAATCTACATACCTACCAACCATAGCCGTGGCTGAGACATGGTTAAATCAGTCACCAGAGATCGCCGTAAACCTATAGTTGTATTTGTTGCCTGGCAACAGCTCAGCTGATAAAGTCACAATCTGCGTCAGCAGGTAACACAGATGAACTCTCAGCAGGAGATAAACTGTAAGAAAACTGCGGCCGTCAGTTCAGTATCGGAGACACTCCTTCACCGTAACGTGTCATTGACTACAGCATCAGTGCCTCCAGATGTACTCTTACAACTCTCACAACTCTCGTTCTGCTCTGAAATTCAGCCTGAAATTCTTTCAGCCATGTCTTGGTAAAACACATACTGCGTTTCCAATATTCCCACTGTGTCCCTGTCAGCGCTCCGAGCTTGTCTGTTATGTTTGCCCTGTGATCTTACATTCCCAGAATCAACTAAAGTATGTCTTTCCTTCTTACACAGTTTCCTCTTTTTCAGTCAATTTAGATTTGCAGAGTTAATTTAGGGCATTATTGTGGCTTGGGGAAACGCCATCATAAACTCTTGCATGTAAACAAATTTTCCGTTGGCTTGATTACTCGTCATAACAAATTGAATTAAATAAATAAAAAAAAATGGGCCAGAATTACCAGGAATCCTTTATGAAGCCCAGCAGAACATCACAAAAGGAAAATGTTTTTGAAATTAGTGCTCAAAAGGAAAAAAAGACAGCTCAGTGGTAAATCTAGAGACGAAAGGCAAAATATGACCAAAAGTAATGTAAAAGGATGTCAATGGTCCTCCAAGGACTGAATGTATCATCAGTATCTTCTGATTTAACTTTTGTAGATGTAAATAAAGGTCTATATTCTCCCTGCTTTATATTCTGAGGTTTTTTTTCCAAGGGTCAAATATATAACATATATAAAATGAGATTTTAAAACATAGATTTATCTGAATGACATATTTCGTCTCTGGATTGTAAGTCATATTTGTTTATTTAAATACTATTTGAACAAAAAAATAAAATAAAACTCAATATACTTTAAAGAAGTGCAATCAGCTAGTGATGAATTAAATTCAAATCCTATATTTTGTTTTTGTATAATGTTTGTGTTTATTTAATGCTTATTTGAAAATCTACAACTGAAACACAGTAAATAATCAATAAAATATTACCTAGTCAGTTGTGTAGAATATGTTTAAGTTATGGTCAAAATTATTTTAACTTATGATTTATCAAAGCACTGTTAACCCAGGGCCTTTCTATGCCTACTTTATTATTAAAAAAAAAAAAATGATAGCAGTTATCACTGTGGCAGCTTTTTGATTTAGAGGCGTACATAACCACTGAAACAAGCCAGGACCAAACCTAACAACTATTCTGCAAAAACATCCTCATCCTCCACTTCCCCTCTCCCCGACATTAGAGCTGACTGTCCTTGGAAAGAACTGGTCTTGCCTGTGGGGGGAAAGGCAGAAAAAAGTTTCACGGTACCATTCATTCAAGTTCTTATCACAACATTATCTCAGCATTCCGATGCCCTGAGCTGGAACGTGCTCATATTCTCAGATGACGCCTCAAGCGTTTTTTATTGGAGACGTAGGTCAAACTGGAGCAGCAGATGGGAACATCTGCTCACCCAAGTAGAATGACCTGCTCCTCGAGGCACCTCCTTCCTCTCCTCCTTCCTCTCCTCCTTCCTGTCCTCCTCTCGTATCGAGTGACTGCCAACCTAAAGGCCACTGTGGATGTTTAAGGAAGCACAAAGGGAAGGGCAGAAGCAGACAGTGTTTTGAAGGTGCATTCCTGGGGGGGGGGGGCATCCTCCAGCCTCGAACAAGGGGCCCCTGGGCTGCTGAGAGCCTCCATTGAGAGCCACCTGTTGATTCAGTTCCAGATGACCCGACTGGGCTCACTGATATCAGATGGGGTGGAGGGTGGGTGGAGAACGGAGCGCTGAAGTGAAAATGTAAAAAGAGTTAACCATGTATATGTTATTATTCAGGTGCTTTCTTTTTTGTTTTTTTTTAATACTCAAAAAAAGAAAAATATTAAAAAATATATGTAAGTCTATAAAATACACAGCAAATAGACATATTGGGGAAAATGGCTAATTAATGCATACACTAGTCCAGCAAAAGTATGTGAACCTTTGCTGCCAGTAGCAGTTGTCCACCACTAATAAACCTAAATAAAGCAATGACCAGTCTCGCACATCCCTGCAGACATGAGGAGAACATACAAAATCCAAGCAGAAAGGCTCCAAACGACCCGGACACGATCAAACCATGCTGCCCACTCTGCTTCATATGACTGTAAAGGCATTTATTGTCATTTATCAAACAGCAAAAGTTGAGTGTGTACATTTTTTGTACATAAAGAAAAAAAAACACAATAGGCAAGGTGCCAAAAGGTGTCAAAATGTAATTTTGATGACAAGTGGCAGAGCTTTATAAGCAGAATCACCTCTGTTTTGAGTCTCAATAATAAAACATCTGAGAGTATCTGATTGGTCGATCTTAGTGTGCTAGATGGAGTACGATGATGTAAAAGTTTATCTAGATGGGCTGGGAACTTCAGAGCCCCAGACATGACATCTTAAAAAAAAAAAAAAACTAATTTGTGGCCTCAAATTAGTATTTCATGGGGTTAAAATTAACATTTTGTGGTTTCACCATAGTGTTTTGTGTTCAGAGGTTAGTATTTTGTGGCCTCGAATAAATATTTTACAGCCTATTATTAGTGTTTCATCAGTTCTAACTAGTAGCTTTTGACCTCAAATACTTTGTAGTTCTTTGTAGTTCCAGCTTCAAATTCATAACCTCAAATTACCAGTACTTGTACTCACTTTTTATTCATTTATGTTTAGATGGCAGTTCAGGCGCTCCATAGAGGACAGCACATTCAGGGCCTTAAAAACAGCAGCAAACACTGGTGGCACATGATCACATGATCATGTTATCTTGATTCTGTTCTAGTGGACAACAAAAAAATAAATAAATAAACGTTTTACTTTTTTTATCATTTGTTTTTTACTGCTACAGCAGTACAGTTCATTAAAGTCCATTTCAAATCAACATTGTCCTTGAAGAAAATTTAAATAACTACAGTTTATTAGGAAAAAATAAATGTGAAAAAGCTGAACACAACAATAACGCAGCGAGCAACAGAAAGCAGCACAGATGCTTTTAATGTGATGTTTCTGCTTAACTTTCAGCACAATCCAGACCAAGCACTTGTGTTGAAATAGTTGTGATCACATCACCTATCAAGTACTTCAGTGACGACAGGATTCAGCACCTTCGCCAGTTGAACTGTGGCGCTTAACCTGTCCTTGTTGCAGCGCTGACGTCAAATTCCATTTCAGGTTTTGCCACTGATCAAACCTAAGATTTTGTGGTTTGAGTAGTATCATATTAAACTGAAGTTTAAGGACCCACACACAAAACACAAACTAAAACAAAAACAAAAAAAAAAGGAAGAATTTAAAAAAAGGCTTCATAACACAGGCGCAGCTCAGCTTACATAATGATTATGGATCAGTAGAAAACAATGGAAAAGCAATATATAGACCAGGAGTGGGCAGTCCTGGTTCTGTGTCCCTGTGTCCTGCGTGTTGTAGATTTCTCCCTGCTATAACACACCTGATTCTAGTTAATGGTAACCATCAGCTTGTGATCAAGGTCTGCACAAGTCTGGTAATGACACAGTCATTTGTATCAGGGTGCAGGGAAGCAGGGAAACATCAAAAGCCTGCAGGTACACCGGCCCTCGAGGACCAGGATTGCCTGGTGGCAGGGGAGAACAGGGGAAGTAAAACTTGAACTCACAGAAACAATAACACTTTCAAAATAAGACAGAAAGTAAAGCAAATTGGCCATCACAAAAACACACAGGAACGAGGTAAAGATGAAACTAAACAAAGAACAGATGTTTAATTAGAGAAACACAAGAACATCAAGAACAATCTACAAGAAACCCAAAGGATGAACAAAAAATACATAAATTAAAAAAAAAAAAAACGTTAGAAACCGCAGCTGTAAAACAACAAAACACATAACAGCGGTTATAAAGTAAAGAACGCAGGAAAACCCTGAACCAACCAAAACCCTACATCATAACAGTCAATTGATGGGAAGCATTTGACTGACAGGAGAGGACCGTTCCAGTTTTGGAGGTGCCGCTGCAAAGCCTTGTTTTAAATGTAACCACAAAAATGAATTTATCCCTCATGACATTTCATTTCACATTTCCCCTTTTATCTACACGCCTTCTTCCGGTCACCCATCCATCTTCGCTTTAACTGCCATGTGTCAGCTCCTCCTGGAGGATATCACTGTGTTGGAAGTTCAAATGGTTAAGTTCTTAAAACTCCCCTTCAAGTTTCCCAGATCCTTTTTCATGCAGACACGCCGCAAAAGGAAACGAAGCACTGTCAAATTCCTTTGGTCAAAGATGAAGCTGTAAACCATCTGATACACTGAATGCTTTGTTTTGAGCCTTTGTTTATCACCAGCCTTCCCAGCAATACAAATCCGCCAGTCAACCTTATGCAGCAGAGCAGCCAGAAAGCATTCACATGGACTCCCCCTGAGTGGTCCATGTGTCCCCCCCAGTTTGTGTGAGCTCACTCACTCTCAGTCTGAATCTAAAATTGCTCATCTCAGTCTAGGTAACTATGAACCTGCATTAAAAGGTGCCGCCAATGTTAAAGCTGCGGTAGGTAAGTTTAAAGATCAACAGCAAGATAAACATTTCTAGTTTCCGCTCCCCTCCTCCCTGCCAGTGGCAATTAGTAACAGGTGACTGGCAAAACAGTGCACAGCTTTCATTCGTCGCTATTGATCACAGTTGTGCAAATGCCGGAGCTGCAAAACCTACCCTGAAAGCAAACAGAGAACTGTCAGCTCAGCCAAGATTTTGACACATTAAACTATTTATTTATGTTCGCTCAACCTGGGAGTTCCTTCTGCTGAGCTCACGTAAAATATCAACTTGTAAAACCTCCCCACACGAACCCACAGAGAGTCCCAGCCTGCTCTCTTGTTATAACAACAGTTGTGTGGTCAAAACAAATCTGAAATTGAAACCGACATTCAACCTGTTTGTCTCTACTGTAGCAGAAACTGTCTGAAATAACTAAAAAAAACCTTGTGTTTTTTTAGTTATTTTGTGTTCATTAGGTCAAAGAAGCATGTCATCACTTCTCAGTCCTTAACATGTGAAAGATCTTAGCGCTCGACAGGAAGTGACATCACCACAGCGACACCTGTGCTGGCGGGTGGATCCCGCCCCCCCCACAGCGGCTTCTTGGTTTGCTGATGCATGAATGTGTGGCGTGTAGGAGTTGTCATGCCAATGAAAGCACTGGGGCAGCTGGGTGTGTGAAAAGTGTGTGAGAGTGTGTTTAAGTGTTTCTTGGCACCCAGTCAACTATAACAAACGCTGGATGTGCATGTCACCGTATTTTAGAAGCTTAATCTCCTCTATGTCTTTAAAATAATTCACATAAACTTACATTTCGTTTACACCGATGCATTTCTATAGCTTGATGGTCGTTGCAGAGTACTTGATGTACACACCTGCTCATCTATATCATTATATGGGATGTGCTTTGTGTTGTCTCATAATGTAGCTGTCAGAACAAGGAGAGAGCTCTTGGGAAAATTATGTTAATACATTGTTGTTGTTCAAAGCCAAGAATTATGCTGAAGTAGTCTTCTTATTAACTAAAAGCCCAAACTTGTGACCCATCACTACAAGCTTTAAGAAACTGTTGGTGGAAAACTCCTCGAGAGGTTCTCTGCAGACGATCAGAACAGGATTTTTGGATTTTCTTGATTGTTGTTGTTTCTAAATGGAAAATGTACAAAATGTCTCCATAAAGCATAAAATGCACCAGGAGCAGGCATTTTCATACTGTGGAGGTTTCATTTTTAACCCTTTAACACTCACCAGATCAACACAGACTGATAAGGAGTTTCATGCTTAAATCTGGGGTTTGCGATGCTAAGTTATTTCTAAGATGGGACAAAATCTATATTTCTTAAAACTACTTACAGTTCACCTTTCAAGAAGGTGTCCGAGGTGTGGAAGACGAGCGTCTAATAAGACAGGTTTGTGAATATCCAGGTCAATAAGAACTTAAGACTTAAGGAGTACATTAGCTTTTCTTAAATATACTATTGAAACAGTTTCTTGTTGCACATCTGCTTACTGCACTTTATTTCTTTTATTTGTGTATTACTGTTTATGTAAGTTTTTTCTGCTAAACCCAGTGGTGTGAAAATGGCTTGAATGAAGAATGGATGTCTCTACCAGAATAATGGTCATTGTTGCAAAACCTAATGACTTTCAGGATGCAAGTTATTCAAAAGATCAATCAAGAAGGACAGTATGCAAAAGGCACATAGGCAGTCCTGTGTAGTAAGACCATCTGAGACCACATGTCTGTGGTCTTCATATACAGACAAGACTTCATAAGATGGAAACAGACAGAGTGGAAGCAGTCTGTCCCCAAAGCATAACAAACATTGGCCCAGCCAATCACCAACAGGGGGAGGTTCATGCTTGTGCAGGTGTTTTTGCTCTGGAAACGTGCCAGGATGATGTTTTCTTGGGGAGCACTGGAGGAAGGGGGAAGGAGCAGCACATTTCCCGTGTTTTGTTCATGTTTTGTTTAAATGTCAATAGACATGATGTGATGCAAAAATTACGTACCCTACCTTTAAAACACCTTCTAAACAATGCATTGACTTTTACAGCTGCTCTTTGGTATTAAACTTTACATTTGTGTATTAATGCATCAGCCGCAGGAGCTGTAGAGTTGGAGAAACAGCAGCAGTGGCAGTCACTGTGGTAGAAACTGTGTCCTCAGTTACCTTCCAGAGATCTCTCCTTCTGTTGGTAAAGTGCTGTTTCAACTTCCACTCTGAAATTCCTGTGGTTAACATGAAACACTTGCATTTTCATTATAGTTATCGGTCATAAGAACTGCAACAAAAGTAAAAAACTGTCTGCAAGCAATTTTCTAAATTACCAAACATGCATCCTCACAAAGCTGCCACACCTGCACGTGGGTGTGCCAAAAAGAATGACATAACTATTCAACCAAAGGACAGAAAATGATGTTATATTAAGTGATACAACATGACAAGGCATGTATGTGTGTGGGCAGATCCAACATCTCATAAGAGATTATATCATGTCACTTGCTTGTCTACAGAGGAACTCCTGGGGCATAATGCAACTGTTATCTTTGTCAGAGAAGTATGAAACTTCCAGTCTTTTAACCTTTTGCCATCATAAACACACCTAAAATGACCCTCCAGATGGCAAATGACTATAAACACACATGCTCACTTTCACTTGCAGCATTGTCAGAAGTGCTGGTTGCTTTACAGTGTTTAGACAGGCTGCCTGCAGCTGTCACATGTATGGATTCAAGTGTGGGAATGCTTGCATGGGTTCAAGGAGGTACATTCATGCACCGCCTTGTTTTGCTTCCATATTAGAGAGTTGGTGGGCAGTAGCAGTGAGGGTGCTGCCGGTGCTGCCGATTGTCGTGAAGGTGACACAGCTATTGACAGCTGTTTGTGGGATGATGTCTCAGTTCAGCGTGTGCCATGGCTGCCTCGCAGAGAACCTGTTTATGCTTGTTAAAGCTCTTTCAACACAGCACCAAATACCATGGCAAGTCTGTTTCCGCACCTGCGAAGCCAAACGAGTCTCACAGCCACATGATGAGGAAAAGAAAAACTGAGCATTGAGCTGAACTTGAATGGGAATTTTTTCAAGGTTCATCAGTGTTCCTCAATGGAAGACCAGCACAGACAGCGTTCCTGAAAGGATTTCTCCAGTCTTACAGTCATAAGCAAAGGTTTGAATGCAAAAAAAAACACAAAAAAAACAAATCATGTGGGCAAGTAACCTCATGATTCAAAGCTTGTATATCCACATACTGTATATGACCTGTTGTCATCATTTCCTGTACGATTGTATCAGTCTCCCACATAGTTAAGAACTTTGGCCAACTCTTTTTTGCAATATGCACAGTTGTCTTGAAATCCCACCACAACATTTCAATACAGGCAGCCCAAGAACCGCAAAGCATCACGCGAGGGGCCGGCACAGTGTGAATGAGATGTTTCTTCTGAAATACAATGGGAAGCCTCGCTAGCAGACTTTTACTAGGAAAGAAGCCGGCTGCTTTCAGCTACTTATATAAACTAAAGTCCACAGACCACCAGCTGTTTGGGGGGGGGCTTCAGTCCTGGACTCCTCAAGGTCAACTCAGACCTGAGAGCGGCCTGTCAGTACAACTAAAAACACAGAAACCACCAAATTAGCTGAAGTGATGTCATCTGTCTGCAATGCAGCTGTTACTCAAAAGCCACGCCCCCAATTATTCATAAATGAAGAGTTACATAAAAACTGCTCCCAGTACAGTTGTCATAAATGGGAAATCTAACTATGGGGGCCAAGGCTGTTTTGTACCAGGCTATAAATGTATCTGTGGGGGTCAGTGTGGACTCGTGTTTGGAGCCATCCAACATCCAGCATTTGTGTGGAAACTTCCAGGGAAAAAAAGCAAAAGTTGGCTGGTTTTGTTGCAGCAGCAGAGCAGAGGTATGAAGACCTGCGGTGTTCGCACTTTGGATAGATCTTTTTAAGAACAACAACAAAAAAGGAGTCTTTTATTTGTTAGCCATTCTAGTACAGAATTGGTACGGTGCTTTGGATTACTGTCCTGTTGTATGAACCAATTTTGACCAAGCATCAGCTGTCACACAGACGGCTTTACATGAGTTTCTAAAATATTGGTTTACAGAGGACTTTATGGTCAGCTCAATTACCCCAATGTGCCCCAATGCTGTGGCTGCAAATCAACCATAAATCATTACTCCTTCCACCACCATGCCTGGCAGTGTGAATGAGATGTTTCTTCTGAGATACAATGCTTGGGATACAATCTACTGAGATACAATTCTTCCTGTTCACATCATCATCTGCGAGTGGGTGCTTAGTATTGCCCATTTGTTTTGCTTTGCTTTGCTTTGTTTTGTTTTGTTTTCAGTTTTGTTGAATGAATAGGAGCACAGTGAAAAACAAAGTCATATGTTGTGGTTGTATTTGCCCAGCATTGGGACCCACTGTCTTCAGTGGCTAGATGGATACAAGCTGATGATATTCATTGTTTTTGTTACTCAAAAACAAAAACAGCCCTGGGATTGAAAGTGGAAATACTACATTTTGCACATGATCATCGAAACAAATTTCTCATGTAACCAAGTCAGTTTAAAAATATATATATATATTTCCAAAAGCCTGATATATTCTGATATATCTGCAGGTCAAGGCTCCATATTTGGTCCAAGGCTAATTGCATTTAAAGCTGAACTTTCACAAATGAGCGTGTTAAAATAAAAAAAGTTACAAAGTGCATAAAATGTGACATGTTATCATGTGTTTATTTCACTAAATATGTGAAGTTATACTGCAGGGGAAACATCCGAAAGCATGCGTTTGGACAGTGGGAGAAAATCAACAGAAAGAATCCTAACCAGGAACTTTTTGATTGGGAGATGACAGCGATGCCACCGTGCAATTTTATCTCCAAGACAAATCACATATCTTTACAGCATTTAGTCAAGCAGAATATTCTGGTTTTATCTGCTAATGATATACATCTCCGAGATTCCAGCCCACACAACAGCACAGCGGAGTTGAATGGATGTGCTGAGTGAAAGACGTCTTTCCCAGAACGGTGTCCTGGGCAATCACGATAATTCAGTGCGCATGCGTTTTTGTTATTACCCAGGATTTGTGACATGCAGACCAGCACGCTGCCTGCAGGTGCAGCAAACAACTGACACAAACAGTAAGTCAATTAAACAAAGATACAATTCAAGTCTTACTTCACGTGCAAAACATTAACATCTTTATGTTGTTGGATGGAAATAGGGGAACTTTTAAAGCGCTGCAGACAGGTTTGAGAGTCAGCATCTGCTAACAATTACCAGTCCCACACAGTCAGGCAGACCGACACTGACTTCAGCTTTTGGCCGGTCCGGTGGCAGTTTGATTGGCCCAGATGTAAATCTGGTGTCAGGTATTATCAGCTCTCCTCTGTCCAGAGGAAACTGTTTGGGCATATTTAGAAATTCGGACTTTAATCTTTCTTTGGTGATACGCATCAGAGCCCAGCTGGGTTGTTAAATGTAAGGGAGCTTTGTGCAGTTTAATGACATCACCTTGCAGGATTTTCATGTGTTGACATTTAAGCTTTTCAAACCACCTGGTGCCAGCTTTTATGGCATCAAGAGATTGTGAATAACTGATAAAAATGCTTGCTCTTTTTTTAAATAAGTGCACTCTGCAGTCTTTCTTTGTTTAAATAGGATTTTCCAATATGTATGGCTTCTTTTTCTGCCTACATTTCGAGCCATAAAATATTGCTAATCTGCCTTAAATATGTGCAACGAAACAAAATGAGAATCTGTGAACAAAGGCGGTCGTTTTAGAAGCACTTATCCTTAAGGCAGACATTCAAAAGAAATATAATAAGTGGGAAATAAATTCAGCCTGTGGAAGGAGTCTAACTTTAACCATCTCCCTCTAAGTATGCAAAATGACCAAATATCGCTAATGTCAGAGGAGCAGTGTTCCAGTTTACACAACTTAAAAGGCTGTAGAGTCACTCACTGAGACATAAATCAGTGTGCAACTAGACTTTGGTAATTGCCCAAAACTCTGGTGAGACCACAGCTTTCCATAAATCATAACTTGGTTGAGGTTTGAGGGCAGCAGTGATATTCCTGTAAACATCTTATAGCTTGTTAGTGTGCTGGAAGTAGAGCAGAGAAGATTCACAAACCAGCAAAAAAGTAAGACAACAATTAGCCATCCAACAAACACAAACAACCTCACAATAGAAAATAATACTGCTGAGGAATCCTGACTGCTAAATACCTTTCTTTGTGCTTTATCTTGTCCTTAATTACACTTTTGTAGTTTCCAGTCTTGAAAATTCCAACCCCATCATTTTCACTGCAGGCATGCTCAGCACTAAGCAGCCAAACAATCAGCACATCCTGACTGGCATAATGGCTCTTTGTGCTCACACGCCCCACTACTGGAAACCTATTTAAGGAAGACACATGCAATGTTTTCAAACTTACACCCACTTTAAGTGACCTAAGTCCAGTTGTGCCAGCTCCGTCTCAAGTCTCCCACATGTATTCATACTGGCTGACAGATTGGGTTCTGCAGATGGCAAAACACAAGCCAGTCTTTTATTTTCCCCTGAAAAGTGAAAGAACTCTAAATCAACTCAATGACTTGCTGGAGCCAGATCACGGCCTGCTGCAGATCACAACACACACAAACACGGTCTCGCTGAAATATATGGACCACAGCTCTATGTTTAACTGCTGCTAATTTTAATGTAGTGGCAAACACATGCACATATAACATTTTTATCTGTTTCCTTTACGTGTGCAGCTACTTGTTTGATTTTAAAGTCAGTGGTGATGCACATAAATACAAATTCTGCAAAACTCTGGCTTCTGACTTGTATTTTCTGGCCTCAGTCACATTGGTAACAGTTTATTCTTGCCCATAAAAGATCATATTTATTTATAGAGATCTACATAAACAGTGTAATGGTCAGGAAAACTATCTGAGAGAACAACCAGGAGATCAACCTGCAGATTTAAACCTTGCACGGTATAAGTAAATAAATCACTTTGAGGACAGAAGAGTGCAGACTCAACTAATTTCTTGCAATAACTTTCCACAAGTTAAAAGTAGCCTCAGGACATTTTTCTGTTGCACAAAAATGTTCCACTGCACCACAAATGGCTTCCTATTTTTTACGGCACACCTATGAGAACGCACGTGCACATGAAGAATGACACGTCTACCCTCAGCTTCATCCCATTTCTCTGATTGACAGGTGGTGGTCACGATGTACAAAAAGTGAAGCAAACCCCGAACAAGGAAATTTAAAAAGTGCTTCAGTCCCCAGTACAGTGTCACGAATGGGACATCTAGCTATGGGGGCCAAAACTGGTTTGTACCAGGCTGTAAATATATCTGTGGGGGTCAGTGTGGACTCGAGCCATCCCAGAGTGGTCATTCAAGGAACTGTCAGACTAGCGAGCCAGCTGTAGCCCCATGATTAAAATATCTGTTCAACTTTTACTTGAAGGACTTATTATTCACTTTTACAAAGATCTGTCTAGTTCTCGAGGTCTTCCATCTCTACAGCAAAATCTAGTCTAATCACTTTATGTCAGTAAATCACGGATCAACAATGAGTAAACTGCCTCACAGAACTACGTTAGACACCATGGGAGATGAGACAAACAGACGCCAACAGATAACGAGCGCTGATAAAAAGAGAGTGACTGAGCAAGAGACCAAACGAGGGTGAATCTTGGGCAGTCTTGTAAAAGCAACGTAATCTCCACTCCTAGGGAACCTGCTGCACACTCAAAAAAAAGCAAAAGCTCTTATGTGCTGCTTTCAAGAAACTTTTCCATGAACAAACTGCTGAGATCCTCCAGGCAAAGCAGAATCAAAAAATGTACTTTTTTTTTTTTTTTTTTTTTTTTTTTTACTTAGAAAGCATTTATTTAATAAAAAACAACATAAAACACCACTCAATAGTGTAAAAATAACTAACATAAAGCTATTAATTCTTTGGGGCTTTTAGTTCCAGAAACTTCCACATTCTATCATAACAGTTCAATAATTGTACCTCTGAGTCATGGATCAATATCCGTTTTGGTGGTGAAGATCCCACATTCCCAAAACGGGGATATAGTTTCATTTCAATTCAGCTGCAAAGGAAACGTTTTCTGCAGTTGTAGCTGGATATGGGGTAGAAGAAAAATTATTCAACAGCTGCGCTGTATTAATGTACATAAAACATGAACACGTGATCCTTTCTGTGTAGTTTGGTTTTAGAGAAGACGTTACTTCTGCCTGAAATCCGCATGTCCAGCCCCTTTTGACCCTGCTGTTTTCAGTCACCCGAATCAGCTGTATGAAGCTGGTTGATATTTGTTGGTGCAGCATTCAAATACAGAACAGTGAAGGAAAACATTTGCTTTTTTCCTGTGTTTAACAGCACGGTTCAGCTTCCATCTGTCGACACCTTACATGCACTGTGGCCTCATCAGTCGTTGGCTCGTTTCTAATTCTCGTCCACTGGGAAGTGGAGCGAGCGCAATATCGCGTTTCATTCACCGGTTTTGCCTGACATTGGTGTTTCCTTTGGAGCCACTTTTCATGTACACATAACATCAGTCAACTGTCATTTTGTTTGTTAGAAACATATTTACATGGTTACAAAATACAGTGCTTTGGGAAATGTTAATAATTCATAAGAGTGAAAATGTACAGTGGGAAAATTGTTAATGTTATTTAAATGAATAGCGCCTTTGCGTATGTATCTACATGACCTTTGCCTCTTGTTCTTCCTGGCAGCAGAAAGTCACTAAAACATTAAAACGGCATCTTATCTATCATATTCCAAGCTTTTTATAGAGCTATGTCCACATTAGATCGCAAACAGTAATGACAGAGCAATATACAAGAATGATTTTAGTATTTCTGAGCGTTATCATGGAAATAAGTCATGGCTACTTTGTGTGAGAGCTTGTTTCATTTAGTTTCCTTTTTCTTCATCTGTTATCAGCGTTTCTAAACCACAAGGCGAGGTAATAGTTGGTATCGTTTGACGATTTGTGCAAAGATATTACTGAAAATGAAATTTAAGAAAAATTTCTCACTGTAACCGAGCCATGTATCACAATTGAAACGTGTTTTAAAGCCACATGGAAAAATAAAATTAACTAAAAGGCACCAAATGCCGTAAATGTATATAAAGACTTTTATTTTCTCACCCGTTAACGAACGCAGCCTGAACCCGTTCGCCCATCAAATTAAGACGACGGTACCCACAAAGGGGTCGGCGCCATGACAAAAGCTTCAAAATGTTATGAGTTGTAACGAATCATGACACCGCTGTATCGCAACGCTGGTGCTCTCGTGCAGCGGTAAGCAGAGTAGCTGGGCCAAACCATCTCAAGTCTTACGATTCAACCACAAATCAGACTTCAGTCTCACAGTTTTGTGGAAAAGAGACTGTTGAAGCAATCCAGAACTTTTTACAAGGTGAGATGCTGGTTATAGTGTTTTTTAGGCCTCCGCAGGCTTTTGGCAACAAACAGACCCCAACAACCTTCTCGTGAGTAGCTGTTTAATTGAAAACCCTTTCATGTGAAGTGCAGATCCAGAGTTTCAGGCTGAAACCCTCCACTGTTTCTCTGACTTATATCAAAATGTTGATTTATCACAAACACAGTCATCTATACCAACACAGTAAGTAGTTAATTTAACGCAAATAAAAGACTCATTTGTATGTAAATACACCAGAACTGAGTTCTGGTGTATGTTACTGCCAGCAGTGGTCCTTGTGATGCGGGAAGAAATGACCACCGACTTCTGAGACTGGATAGTTTCGAGGAACAGATGGATGGAAGAGCACAATAAACCTTATGCAGCATTTAAAATGTCCAAGAATCTACAAATGGAGTAAGTTTAAGACCCCAAAATGACTCGTTAGATCTGTCCAGGTAAACTAAGAAAAACAGGGCAAATGGATTTTGGTCAGACAGGTAACATAAAGGTCAATCGATACCATAACTGAGGTTCAGAGTTCCTTTGGTTTGAAGGAAGAATCTTAAAGAATGACATGCAGAAAACTGAGAAACAAAACAAAAAAAAAGCACTACCAAAGCAGGAAATAAACTCAACACTGACGAGGAAGCACAAGAACATAGCAGAAAAACAACAAGGAAAGCAGAAAAAAACCGGACTTATATATGCACCACTAATGGAGACACGGGTGTAAACAATCAAGGACAATGACACGCCAGAGGAAGACACTTTCAAAATAAAACAGCAAATCAAAGCTAAAAACCCAACAAGACAATTAAACAAGGCCAAAATCAAGATCCCAACCCCAACGGAAAATTTAATTTTAAAATGGATATAATTAGGAAAACATGGAAAGTACTTTAGTACCTTTACTATTTATTATTAATACTTACAAAAAAGGGGGTGTCATGTATGTATTAAAATACTTTTAGTAGAGTTTTGTTGTTTTTGTTGACAAATAAACATTTTACTAACTTAGTAGTAATGCTGCTTTTTGAATTTCCTTCCTTTGGGAACTGGTGGTTTAGGTCCCTTAGGTTAAAGCCCCCCAGACCTCACCTTGGGACTTAAACCACCAGTTCCCAGGAAGTTGGCTCCATAGTAATAGTGCCTGATAGCAGGTCCATCCTCCAACTCTTGATGTTGAAAATTAACTTTGCTCCAACATATTGTAAAAGCTCCAGAAACATGTTCAATTAAAATGCTTGTCTCCCCATTTAAATACCCCTTTTGGTTGTTTTTTGTCTTCTCATGTGAGAATAAATTGTCGAAACACCAGCATGGAATGCAGGGAGCACGCTGCCAAAAGGATGCAAGAAAACAAGCACTTATCAGCGTCAGAAAAAATAACCTCTAAATTTTTAGCATTCTTTTTGTTTTCTGGCTAAAACACAGCTTTTTAAAATGTCAACTTGTGGCAAAGAATTCAAGAGGAGAACAGCTTAACAATATAGATGAGGTCTACTTTAAGCTCAGGGGCATATGAATTCTCCCTCGCATTGCTCAAGAGAAGCACATAATCTAAAAAAAAATAAAAAATGTAACTCTAAAGAAGGAGGGGAAGAAAACACGAACGGAAGTCTTCTTGTCTTGGCATTTTTCTGGCATCTGATCTGCATCTCCTCACTTCGGGAACAGGGTGTCAATTAACATTCCAAGTCTCAGCCTGTCAGGGTTTCATAAATCACTTATGTTTCAGCTCTGCTGGTTCCACCACTTTATTTCTTATGTAAAGGCATAATAACAAGACTAAGTACTAGGGCACGACCCCTCGTGTGCTTCTCACCAGCTTATCCTGCTGCAGCTCTCGGCATTTTTTTGCAGTCGGAATTGCCCTACTGTCAGATCAGAATGAAAACATGAAACATGAAAAAAAAAAACTTAAAGGTCACCATGATCTTTGAGAAATTGTTTTGTTTCAGTGCAACTGAGTCTCTAAAAAAGCCTGTCATATTTGATTAAAATATTGAAGGGAGTATTTACATTCTTGACATCAGTAATACTATCAATAGCACGATGCAAAACTGCTGTGTTAAAAGGAAAAGTCTTGTGTTGCATGAAGCATGAAGGGTTTTGCACAAACTGCAAGAATATTGTAACATGAATTGTGTTTAACTGAGAG
This sequence comes from Xenentodon cancila, assembly GCA_014839995.1. Taxonomy (NCBI): domain Eukaryota; kingdom Metazoa; phylum Chordata; class Actinopteri; order Beloniformes; family Belonidae; genus Xenentodon; species Xenentodon cancila. The sequence continues at coordinate 25,784,500 of CM026204.1, read as the reverse complement.
AAATGTATATCAGCAGATTAATATATCTTTCTATTATTATTTTTATTTGTGTATCAGTCTTAAAGCAGAATTTTGTGTTTTTCAGTTGGATTCAGCTTTATTTAGATAAATAAAGCCAAATTATGACAAAAGTCATCAGAAGTCACTTCAGAAATACGGTTTCAACTCTTCCCTAGTCCAGTTAATACAAAGCATTTAAAAATAACAATAATAGTTACTGCTTCACTAAGGAAACCAACAGATTGTATTAAAACCTTTCTTGGGATTTACCATATTATCAACTGTTTTGCATAGGAGTGAAACAAGTGATTAATTTCTGAAATAATTGACTTTCTGCTAGTGTTTTTACTTCTGCTAGATTATTTGCATTTTAAACACTGCTTCCAAAAATAATGAGAATAATAAAAGATCCTGCACCACTGACCACCAAATGTTCCCAAATAGAATTCCAACTGCCACCAAAGTCCCATCTGGGGCATCTCTGGACATGCTTGCGCTTAAATTGGACAGATGCAGCCAGAAACCCTAACATTCAAGCCACGGTCTCAAAATTCTCTAAACCATAGAGTTGTTTGCCTGCAGGGACGAGTCTATAACTGCAACTATGACAGCAATGCTGCTCAACTTTGCTCCACATCCATCTGCACGCTGCTCTAAGAACTGAGCCACTGTGGTGTTTTCAGAATCTGTGGCATTTGGACGCTTGTTGTTTCACAAATGGACAGTATTGTACAAAACATTTAGGTGCTTTAAGTTATCATCAAATCATGTATTTTTGTTTTTTGTTCATGTATTTTTACACACAGTATGTGTCTTGAATCCTAGTTCCTGTCCCAAACAAAGAAAAGAATGTCGTTTTTAAGAGTTGTTAAAAGCATTTTTGAGTCTTTAGTTCTTACTTGAATGAAAACAATCAAAATGTGTCTCATACACAGGGATGTAGACTAAAAATGCCTCCAATTAAGGATTTTTTTTTTACTTTAATGTTTAAAGCAACATTAAGGAGTGTTTTCGTGCCACAATATCTGTCTCGTTCTCACTCAAAGGAATATTTGACTTTTAGGAATCTCATGTTCCTTACAACTGTATATTTTCAGTAGGCGAGTGACCAGTTCAGACCTGGCATCGAAATGTGAATTTCAGTCAGAAAAGGTCAGTGCTAATCCAGGGTGAGGATATGTCTGAAGGTGGTCTGGGACACATTTGTCCACATTGTCTTTGTAATCTAAATACAAACATCTCCTGGGATGGGTTCAGGGACACATCGTCTTATAGGTGATGCGTCATTTGATTTGCTAGCAAATAATGGATATAAAACTGTTTGTCATTCGATTTCTTCTTTGTGTTTGTGGCAAATCTTTCCCTGGATTGTAAACGTCTTGATTTGTATTGTACACACCCTTTGTTGAATGAAGTTTGGAACACAGTGGTCATCATGGCAGAGTAGACTAAGAGACTCAAGGACCAGTCAAGACAGCAAACAAAGAGTAATTCTTCCAGGGTGGAGTAAATGCCTATAGGGGACCCTCTGATATAAAATAAATAAATAAAAAAGGCAAAGGTCTCTTTGAGTCGTGTGAAGCCTGATCAGACCTTTTCACCTTCTGGGTGAACAGCAACATATAACACTATGCTTTCAAAATGTGTACTTCATACAAAATAAGGTTATTTTCTGGTTTTTTTTTTTTGTTTTGTTTTTTAAGAGACTCTCTTTGGCGTCATGTTATAAAAATCACTGTCTTAAAATCACTGCAGCCTCGTGGACTATGGCACTCCTTCCATGCACACAGCTGTGAGTGGTGTTTAATCTCCATTTGAACGCAGCACGAGTCAGAATTCGTTAGAAAAAATACATTCTAACCTTTTTCAGCCTAAACATCACTACCAACCTTAATCTCTGAAGTCCTCAGAAGTACATCTTCTTTTCACACCATGACATATAAGTGTGTGGTGATGATCTGACTTAGGTTGACCCCTGTTGAGAACCTACTCGCTGCTGGATATTACAAGTTATCTTCAACGAACTGTCAAAAATGAGTCTTAAGATGTTCACATGCGGTGCACGAGGTGGCTTAGTGTTTAGCACTGTTGCCTCACAGCATGAAGGTTCCTGGTTCGTTTCCCGGCCTGGTGGGAGTCTTTCTGTGTGTAGTTTGCACGTTCTCCCTGTGATTGCGTGGGTTCCCTCCAGGTACTCTGCATTCCTCCCACAGTCCAAAAACATGCATACTAAGTTGACTGGTTATTCTAAATTTCCTGTAGGTGTGAATGTGAGTGTGCATGATTTTGTATGTGGCCCGACTGGCGACCTGTCCAGGATGGACTCCTGCCTCTCGCCTGTAATGAGTCGGGATAGGCTCTGGCAGACCCTGCAATGGATGAAGCGAGTATAGGAAATGGATGGATGGGTCGCACAAAACAGAAGACACAGGCAGACATGTCTTACAGTCTTTTCTGACAATAAAAAACATGTTCATAATAACACAGGACACATCTGGATGACGGCACCCCTAACCTTACTTGCTTCAGGTCTTAACAAAGGGTTTCTGCATCTGAGGAAACTCATGTATCTTTGGAGTTCTTCCCAGGCAGCGGAAGCTGGACTCTCTGCCTTGTAATTAGGCAGATGCTGACATCTTCTGACGGCTGCAGGAACTGCAGCATGAACTGTGCGACGATGACAGACATGACCTTTGAACTATTTAAATTGCCGTGCAAAGATTACACGGATGCTTCTCAGCTAGAGAGGAGATGACTGGAGTAATGGGGCGGGGGTGTTAATCAGAGGACCGTCAGATTCAAAAGACCAAGAAAAGCCAAAACACAGAGTTATGGACCATTTAATGATCTTCAGAAGTAAGTTAAACAACCATTTATGTTACAGTTTAAAATGTCCTCATGGAGGAACAGCAAAATACACTCAAAGTGAAGATTGATCAAAAGACATTTTTCATAATAATCACTGTTTTGAGATTGTTTTTATGTCGTTTGTTTTGTTTTGTTTTTTTTGTATTTTTTTCATTTGTATATCAAAAATTATAAGTGCCTTCAACATAACCATGAGAGTACTTAGCTTGCAGTCAAAGAAATATTTACATCACAAAACTGACAAGCATGGTTTTACTTTCAGCATCGGTTTCACACGCCTCCTCTCCTGTCTCTTTTAGACTGCTTTGTTTTGTTGCACAAAACAAAAATATAGACCCTGAAGAAAGACAATTGTAAAGGGGGAAATACACAAGAGTACGGATTAAGGACATCAGTATTTACAGCTTGGCTCAAAGACACAGTTAAGAGAGATGGAGACACATGATAAACACATCCATTAGCGGCTTTATGTCAAGTTTAAATCACATTCTTTGCCTTTATCAACCTACTTTACCCTTTAAGATATGAAAATAAAGCATGCTATAGCACATCTGACACAGAGTAGTGGCGTAAATTACTTCAGTCTGCAGTCCTTAATGCATAAAGAAAATAATTTTCAGACAGCAGGGGGCAGTACAGGACCACACGGGGGAGCAAAAACGGAAATGAACACAATCCTATTCAGTACAAAAGGTTCCTTCAAATGAAAATGTGTTTTCGTTAGGAACAAAGCACTCTGGTAACAGAATTTTGTAGATGAGAAATATAACATAAGAAGTCACATAGGAAAATAGGTTCTGATCACATGTAGTTTACATACATGCACATCTTGAGCATTTGCAAGACATTTTGGCACAAAAAAAAGAAAAATCAATTTTAATTTTATTTATTCTTTTTTGCAAATGTCTTTCCCCACTGCTCCACATTCTTGCTCTGCCCAAAGTAAAAATAGTGCAAAATAAATAAAATTAAAAAAAAAAAAAAAAACATCGAAGAGAGGGAGGAAAAAATGAAAAGGACAAAAAAAAAAAAAAAAACTAATGATCTGTCTTGTTAAAATATTTTGCTTGGTCTCTCCATGTTGCTTCCATCTTAAACTATTTATAATATTTACAGTTTCACAATTGTCCACAATACCCTTAGGTTTAAAGAAGATGCAAACAAAAATAAACAAATTAAATATTCTTTACAAAGTCCCCTCTTGAGGCATTGAGTGTAAACTGTACAACTCTAAAAAGGTCCCATCAAGAGTTCCTGGGGCAGGGAACGCTTTGATGGAAAGTCAAGTTCGGAAATGATGTAGAAATTTGCTGATGATTTAAGAAGAAAAAAAAAAAAAAGCCAAAGCAGTATGGACTGATGAGGCTGAAAAGATTCTTGATCATTTTCCAGGCAATGATTTCCTTTACTTGAACACAAGTAAGAATGATCACATGAATAAATCCAATACATGTATCAATTTATACTCAAATCTGTACAGAATTCACAATTTTTCCATAACATAGTGCAATGACTTCTCACATTGTCTTAAAAAAAATCACTATCACTTGTATGAAGGTAAAAAAATATCCCACTGGAAGGTCTCCATCCACAGCCCTATGAATGTTATGAATTATAAAAGGTATGTGAAACACCTTCAAAAATGGCAAAAAAAAAAAAAAAAAAAAAAAATGAAAACAGCAATCAGTAATGACCATCAAAAATTCCCATTTGACCCTTCACCGCTCACATCCCCTTCAGGAAGATAGTTTTAAGAATTCATCATCACTGGGTGATTTAAGGACTTGGTGTAGTGAAGAAGAAAGGGTGAGTCCAAAAAGAAAAGAAAAAAAAAAAAAAAAATCACGTTTTATCTAAAAAAAAAAGTCAAACTGATAAAAAATATGAGGCAATTCCAGTTTCCAAACTGGATGAGTCCAAAAGGGCTGGTGTTGGCTTTGTTCAGGACAAGAACGGAGGTCGTTAAACAGAGGCAATAACAATCATGAGGTGAGGAGAAATGCTAGAGATGCTGTTGAGAAGGTCTGGGGCCAGGCGTGACAGGTGGCTCTCAGAGAACTCACACGGCGGGAAAATCTGCACCACGTAAGCTGGCTGCATATCCAGAGATGAGAAAGGTTTGATAAGAGAGGGACCAACATTTTCAGGACAAAGCATTTACTATCACACTCAGCTAAACCTGCAGAAAAGTAACAGCGAAAATTTAAATAACCACAAACCTGATTGGAGCCAGGGTTGGGCACATTGATGATGCCAGCTGCCTGTTTGGCTTGCAAATAGGTAATGAAGCCGCTTTTCAAAGCTTGGGTTTGACCGAGGACATCCTCCTGGTCTCGACCACATGGTAGAGCCAGGAGCAAACAGTAGTCGTTTTCCACCTGCGGTAGACGGAAGCATTACTTCATTTATTTAAGAGTAAGAACTAGATAATTGCATTACATTCTAAAGTTCATCATTTAATAAAACTAAAGCCATAATTTATATTCTATTATTGAAATGAATGTGTCAAGTACTAAATTATGTTAATGTTCAAGATGTAACAAAATCAATACAATACCAGAAAACCAAAAACTCACAGTCATTCTGCGTGCCACACTGTCCAACTGAGAAGCCTCGAGCCTCATTCGCTGGACAATACGAAGTAGAGAGCCTCCCTCCAGGGGCGGCAGGGAGCGCTGGGCCAGCACGGTGTTGCCGGACACAAAGTGTAACTGGACAGCAGCCTGGTCATTCTTCAGTGCCAATAGTCCCTGCCATACTATAGGATATTTCTGCAGGAAATAAAAGAAAAGAGAAAGAACACAAAGCGAGTTGATGTACATCGTCTTACATATGACGAAATTGCTGGTCCATAGATCTTCCTACCTTCAAAAGCTGCACCATATCAATCGACCGATGTCCCGAATGTTCCAGCTTAGCATCATAGCGGGACTTTTGCGGACTTAATGAAGGTACAGTTGGAGAAGGTGTGAGGAGGACAGATGGAGGGCCTTTTTGTTGCGAGAGGTCTGCCTTGTGGGTAAAACCCATGGGGGACATCAAAGGAGACTGGTATGATGGGGAGACTGTGTCTCTTGGGATTCGGGAAATGTGTGAGAGGTCTGAAGAAGCAGCGTGACGAAGGTGGGAGCTCTCAGGCTTGAAGTCACGTCCTCCTCCATGCAACTGAGACATTTTTGCTCTGTTACCTGGCTCAGGGTCTGGAGGAGCCTGATTCAGAAAATTGATAACACAAAAGATTGATATATATAATTTCCATGTTTCTGGATGATGTTTAAATTTAAAAAGTGCTACATTAAAATGTGTAAACTATTTGCACTAAACAAGCATATAATAGAAGCACATGAAGTTACCTGTGAAGAAGCAAGGCCTTGGTTGGGTAGGTTGTGTCCTGGGAACTGGGAGAAGCCCCTCATGTCTCGGTATACTGGAAAGGACCCTGCCACTCCTGGATGCATCAGCTGAACCCCATGAGGGTGAGGAGACACCATGACAGGACTAGATGCATGGACCCCTCGAATTCTACTGTCATTGGAAGTTGGATGCAACATCTTTCCTTCAAGTGGCTTAAGGGGCTCTTTTGCTGAAAGCTCTATGCTTTTTCCCAAAATAGGACTGTTTGAAGGCCCAGGGATGTTACTTGAAGATGTCGCTCCGGTCTCTGAGCTGCGTGACTGTCTTGCATCCACAGTGGCCTGCTCTCCCAGTTGCTGGTGCATGAGTATGCGCTGGTGCATGTCTCTGTATTGATCCATGCGAATATTTGGATGGAGGCCTCTGTGATCACTGTGGACCATCATTACATCTGACGGAAGCTGGGAAATGGACGTTCTAGTAAGAGTTTGGTTAAAGTGTCTGGGCTCCTCTTCACTTCCGCTGTTGCCACCACCACTTGATAGAGATCCTTGGGGACTTGAATGAGACTGCAACACCATATCGCGAATGACATTCGATGGCGGTGTGTTTGAGCGCTGCGGAGGCCCTGGGTGTGGAGAAGACAGGGAGTCCCCTCTTCTTCCATAGTTTATCCCAGAGATAGGTGGGCTGTTCATTCTGGCCTCATGAGCCATTGACTGAGTGACACTGTGGGGCTGAATTATGACAGATGACTGTTCCGAGTGTGAGTGATGCATATTTGAATGGTATGTAGATATTGGTGGAATCCCATGACTGAGAACAACAGAAGTGCCAATAGGGGAACTGCTCGGTGGGCAAGATTTGACAAAAGGTGAAGGCGAATGACCAGCTGTTCGTGGTGACTGGGGCTCTTGCTTGAGTTGTAGAGCTGACCGATCAGTTGCAATGCCAGGGCTGGGACTCATCCGTGGTCCAGATAGTGAAGGGTGATGTGGGCTCATGACTGGGCTTAGGTTAGACTGCTGTACAGCTTTGCCAATGTCCATTTTTTTTGCCAAAGTTTCTGTCACTAGGGCTCTCTTGCTATGCTGCTGTTGAATCACAGCTTGGTTGTACATCAAGACTTGAGAAGAACTAACTGGCGGCTGGAACATCTTTACCACACCCTGAGATGCCGTGTGATACGGAGTTTCAGATTTGTCACACCCAAGACTCTCCTGCTTGGTACTGGAAATGACAGGCTGCGAATTATAGGACTGACCCGTCAGAAGGACCCCTGTGTGCCCATAACCGGTAGGGGTAGGGACTACTTTTGAGCTTGGCAACTGAGATGATGTGATGAGTGGGTCTTGCTTTATCTGCGATTTGGACACCGATTGCTGAAACTCTATATCGCCAGCACTAGCTTGAGGAATCTGACTAATTTTGGCCCTCATCCTGTGAGGCCCTTCAGTTTTCTGACCAGAATAACTGAGAACAACAACACCCTCAGATGTATTAACCCTTAAGCCAGGACTGGAACCTGTATGATAGGGGGTAGGCTCAACAACCGAGCGCCCTCTATTCCCATCTTCTACTACTTCCATGCCATGGAAGCGATTGTTCTCATTGGAGTTTGATCTAAACTTTTGCTTAGGATTGTGCAGGCCCATGGATCGGCTGCTTAAGGAAATTCGAGGAGTTTCTTCTGTATCATAAGGCATTGGAATTCGACTTATTACTGAGGTAGTCGGAGAAATAATTGTATGTTGCTTCTTTTCTCCACAGTTCTGTTGGGACTCTGTGAGGGGAGATGGTTTATAGTGTATTGGTTGGGGTGGCAACGGTGGTCTCTCTTCTGGATGTAACTGCCTAGAAACCACAGCATCAGGTGGATTCTCATTTTCTGATGTCCGTGAAGGTTCCGATAGTGCCGAGGTGACTATGGTGGTAGGTATAGAATTGCTGTTTGACGCAGACACATATTTTGGTTCCATTAAGATTTTTCTCAAGGTACTGGAACTAGGGTCAATGTCAGACGCCTTGGTATCTGGGGGCATTGGGGGGTTTGCTGAAGGGGTTGCAAGAGGAGTCGATGCAGACACGGAGGGAGTCACTACTGTGACATGACACGAAGGAGCAACGTAAATCCTGCTTTCTTCAGATCTTTGTGGCCACTCAGGGTGAACGTGGCATTTTGGCAGGTCGCAGCAGGGGTGAACTGAACTGAGAAACTGGTTGTGGGCACGCAGGGCTGAAACTGGGAATGCATAGCTCTGCTGCTTGGGGAAGCTTTTTACAGACAGAGATGTTGCTTGTGCCTGAATGAAAGGCAGATTCTTTGGGTACGGGCTGTTCAACCTCTGGCTGTTCCGCCTCTTTGGGTGTGTCTACAGTTATAGCGCTTGTAACATCCCGCCTACAAGTTGCAACAGCAGTGACCACAGAGGTTGCTGCAGTGGCCCCTGCTGTAACAGTAGCTGCTTTTGAATTCATGGTTTGTGGATCTTCTGGTATCGATTCAGGTAACTTGACAGGGGAAGACTCAGATTGAGAAAGCTCTTCGGCAGAGCCCCCTTTTTTGTTAGCGGCACCCTTACGGCTTTTTGACTTCTTTGGAGTTTTGGCTTTAACTTTGCTTGTTTTTTTGGGTGTTTCAGGCAGAATGGGATCGTCGGCTGCTTTAGACTCTGCTACTGAATCCTTCGGGCTTGGTGTCTGAGAATCATCGTCCATGTCCCCAGCAAGAATATTATTGATTACCATATGCGTTTCGGGTTCCATAATCTCATTCGACGATGAGGAGGAAGATATTACAGATTCAGGGGTGGGAATAAGAGAAGTGTAAGTAGGAGGAGCTGTGAACCCATCTGTATCTGCACAGATTTCTTCAGCCGTAATGGAATCAATAGCAGCAGCGAGTTCAGTTTCACTTGCAGGATTAGCTCGCTTCTCCTCCTCAACTTCACTTTCTGGTTCCACTACAACAGGGGAAACCACAACAGCAGGTTGCTCTGTTGGTGGTTCCTTATACGGTCGAGGAGCCTGATCAGCTGTAAGCTTGGCAATATTTTCGACTGCCTGCTCCAGTTCCATCTGTCGTGCTAAGAGAACTGCCGCTGGATCAGCAGGAAGCTCGGGTTCTGATAGTGCGTCTTCCTTTTCTTGTGAGCTAAGCTCTTTGCCGTCTTTTGTACAGTCCGTCGTCTGCACTCCCTCAGTCTCTGGTACCAATGTCTTTGTTTTTGAAATACTAACTGCTTCAAAGGTCTTAGGTTCAACATCTTCAGGACGAAGTAAACCTTTCACGTCATCAACACTAACACGGATCTCAAGGTTTTTTAAACTGTGGGATTTGTCTTCAGTGACCTGCTTGGTATTTCGTTTCAGCCTTGGCGTTTTCATTTTAATATTCTTTTCGGCCGGTCTATTCTCAGAAGAGATGGTGTCAATCTTTTCAACATCACCATCAGCAGATTTTTTTCCACCAGGTTCTTTTAAATCTTTTTCTTTTCTTTGCATAGGTGAGATTGTGTTTTCTGCTCCATCTGTCAACTTGTCAAATAGTTCAGAATCAGCTTTAGGCTTGAGCTCCATCTCATCGTGACTTGCCGAATCATCTTGTTCATCCGACACTAATTTGCTGCTGGACAGTTTGTCCGCTTTGCTTCCTTTTTTGTTTGCTGCTGTAGGTGAAGTTAGTGCAGTTTGTTGCAACTTCTGTGTACGGGGTGAACGCCATCCCTCAGAGGCCTTCACAACTTCTACGCCACTTGATGCCTCTTTGACATCGGTGTCCACTTCCATCATTTTCTTTTGATCCCCTTTTACTGGTGAGGCATCTTCAACGCGTTTGACACCTCTCTTGGGAGGGCGCCCTCGCCTGGCATTTGTGGGCATTTGAACGTCTTGCTGCACTGGTTCTTTTTCAGCGCCACGTCTGCGCATGGAACGTGATGACTCAACTACCTCTTTTCCAGCCTGCTCATCTTCATGCAGTGTGGCATAGACCGACCGTACATTCCTCCGACGTGTTCTCCCATGAATCAAACTTGACTCGAGGTTTTGCTCTGAATCTGACGCATGTATCGGTGACTTGGAAGTTGATTTAGACTCAGGTGATACTTTGGCTGCTTCGGCCCGAGGAGATAAGGCCCGTTTTAGCTTTTCTCTGTCAATTCGTTCACTTTTTCGCGTTGCGGGTTTGTCTGTGCCGACAGCTTGGGTTAGTTGTGCTGTTCGCAATACAGACAAAGGTTTTGCCTTTTTACCCTTGGGCTGTCTGCGGTTTGGAACAGGTTTTATTTCCACCTCCAGCTCTGGCATACATAGCTCACTATCCGTCTCAGTCTTCTGAGATTCCTCAAAGTGCTTTGTTTCCCGATTGTCAACTTCAGGCTCCGTCTTAATAATTTCAGATTTTTCTTCCACTTTTGAACAATCCGAGTATGCAGATTCTGCAGTCTCTCTTTCGAGGGCATTTAGGGAACCACCAGGAGTGGGAGGTTTATCTTCCACAACAGGATTACGTTCCACCAACAAATTATCACCAAATTTCATTTTGCGGTCGGTTAGCTCTGCTTTTGTTTCGCTTTCATTTTCTGGTTCTGAAACCTTTAGTGTCGGAGTCATATTTAGCTTTGGAACCGCTGATTTAAAGTCCTCTATTGGAAGAGAATGAGGAGGGGACATCTCAAGAACTGGCTCAACTTTTTCATCTTTGACAAATGACTCCGGCTGATCTGAGGACAGAGATGAAACGTCCTTCTTTTCTGGTAGAGACGTTTCTTTGGGGAAAAGAACAAATGGTGAAACTGCCAAAGCTAATGGAGAGCTGGCAGGTTTGTTGTTAGACTTCAGTGCTGGATCAGGTTCCCTGTCAGATATCACATTATCACAATTATGAGCTTCATCTTTTTTAATGTCCACGACAGTTGGATCACTCTCAGTTTCAGGGGGAGGAAGGTCCTTGTCTTTCTGTTGCTGAAGCTCCAAAAATCGACTATGGAAAAGTACTATGGGCTCCGGTGGAACGTCAGCTTCTCCGGATTCAGGGTGTGCCTCAGTAATGCCAATCTTGGTAAATGGTTTATTAGTTTCACTTTCTAAATCTTGGTCTTTACGCTCAAGGCGCTGCAAACGCCTGGAATCCTGTTCAAAGATTGAGCTGTGCAGGAAACGAGAAGCAAATAATTCCTGACGTTCTTGGTCCTGTGGTTTAACTTCCTCTTTCTTATCATGCAGCTTTTCATTAGAGTCCGTTCGGATCTTTTTCTTTTTCATGTACCATGATGGAATAGGTCGAGGTGCCAGCTCTGCCTTGTCCTTGTCTGAACAGCTGTGGGAGGCTGGAAAGCGTGAGGGAAGAAAAGACCAATTATCCTCCCTTGAGGAATACAGAGTCTTGGCTCTTTCGAGGAGTGCTTTCGTGTCAGGAGTTATCGTTTTATCTAAAGCAAATGAGTAAAACTTATTTTTCTCCAAGGAGCCTGAAAGTTTGAAGTCTGTCACCCTCTCGTCACGATCTCTTAGGATGTAAGATAGGGATCTACTTGACTTGGGAGAGATCTGCTTGCTTTCTCCGTCATCATCTGAATCAGACTGCACTTCTCCGGGTTCCAAATCCTGGCTCAGTCGTTTGTGGATGCTTTCACGCTTCGGAATATCACTTGGGAGTGTCATTTCCATTCTCAGTGAATCAGACTTCATCTGTCTATCCCAATGTTGCATTAGGTCATCATCACATCCAAGTAACGATGTTTTAAGTTTTGGGAGCTCATTGTCAGAGGACTGGAAATGTTTGGATGTCAGGCTCAAACTATTTTTTAACAATTCTGTTTGTGAAAATGTATCATCTGCTGCTGGAGAGGATCTTCTGTCTTTCTTTGTAACTGACAAAGATATCTGGGCAGTTTCATCTTCCTCGTTTTCAGAAAACTGGCCAGCTCCAATAGAAGATGCTATGTTGCATATGTCTTCGTTCAGTTTTTGGGAACTGCCAAAGGTGCGCTCTCGTTTTACTTTGAGTAATTCAAAGTCAATATTCTCTAATTTCTTTCGTTTACTAGAAGATAAATCATCACTGGCCACATCCTGAACTGATTTTACCACATCACGCATTATATAATGCTTTTCAAAATCACAAATCTCATTGTTTGGTGACTTTTCAAACTTGACCGTTTTATCGGGGTCAGCAAGCTTTAATCTGAGCCAATGACTCTGTTCAATTTGTTTTGTGCAAATATTAGTTTGGTCAATGTTCACAAAATGTTCGTCTCCATCAGGGTCTCTGCACTTTTTCCGCCTTTGTTCATTTTCAGACAAAACCTGTTTTTGTTCTTTTAATTCATGCAAATCGAGACTTCCGTCATCTGATATCTTTGTGAGATTAGAGCCGTTTTCACTTTTTGAGCCCTCTAAATTCATTTTAAGGTAGGGAGAGTCTAATTGCTCCATAGAGTCTTCAGGAAGCTCCCCAAGATGAGACTGCTGCTCCAGAAGAAACCCTAAAGAGTTGCTTTCATACTCTCGTCCATCTTTAGGGCTGTTAACGGAAACCATCCGGATACATTTATCCTTGTGGTGCTCCTTTTTATGCATCCCTCGTATCAAAAAGCTCTTCTCCAAGTCTGTCTCTTTTGCATTGTTCCACAGTTTATAAAATCCAGGTCTGCCAGGGTCTTCTTCACTATTTCTCTTTTGTCTATCCGTTCGTCCAGAGTCTTCAAAACGTCTCTTCCTTGCAGCCAAACGGTCAATATCCACAGAGATACTACCGTCATATCCAATTTCTGATTTCCCATGTTTTTTGGATTTGATTTTGCCATCGCTGTCAGTAACTTCCACCAAAATATTCACGTTTTTGTCTCTGGGCATCTTCCCGTGCTTAGAGATGTCAGCTTTAGATGATTCAGGGCGGAACGGAGGACTCTTCTTGTCAGCTACAGGTGACGCCAATCTCGGGCTGTCACTCCCTCTGGTTATTTGTTTTTCCTGGAGAGCATTACCAATCAGTTTTCCTTCTTTTTCTTTCACACGTGTTAACTGCACTACACAAGGTAAAAGGTCTAGCCTTCCCTTGCTGGAGCTTTCCTTTGGAACTTTACTGGTTTTGCTTCGCAGAACGGACTCGGGACTAACGTCTCTTTCAAGTTCAGGTTCCATTTCACTTCTCTGAGTAATGGGTGACGTGACTTTAACCTTCTTAAGCCTCTGTTTCTCACTTTTGTCTTTGTCCCCTCGGTCTTTACGCCCAGTCCTCTTGTCCTTGTCGACCGGATTTCCTCTTTCAATTTCAAAAGCTCGATCCCGTTCAAGTTTTTCAGATTTATTGTACCTGTCAGAGCGTGCCTTTTCCAGTTTCTCAAACCTGGGTGGAGATATTGAACTGCAGCTGCCACTTCTTTCAGAGGATCGACAACAGATGCGGCGGTCTGAATCGCTCGGTATCCTCTCAGAGAGGGAAGGAGATGCCGTGGGACTGGCAGGACGACGAGTGGAAACGTGAGATGGGCTTTGACTGCGCTCAATGGTCCTCCTCCCGTGATCGCGTCCACGATCAGTTTCAAAGCGCTCCCTCTCTCTTTCACGTTCCCGTTGCAAATAGCTGTATTTGCGAATGTCCTGTTCATAGGGGTCAGCCCTGTATTCCCGATATTCCCGAGGGTCCTCAAAGTATTGAGAATCGTAGTAATCTCCTTGATACGGGTCCCATTCAGCATAGAACTCTCGACTTCTTGCAGGATATTTGCGCCGCAGATCTTCACTATATGCTCCAGGTGTTCGTACATTCTCATAATATTGTCTTTCCGGCTGAAACTCGTACTGGGTTCGTCGATCATCCCTGCAAAGAAATAAACCACAGTTATTTTCATTTTAGGATGATACAGGACAGAATAAGAATAGTTCTTTAAGAAAACTACACAAACCTTCTTTCAGACAGAATGTCATAAAAGTCTCGAATATCCTGCCCAGATGCCTGCATTGATCGATAAAAAGCCATCTGACTTTCCTGATTTGCAAAGTCCACCTGAAAGAGAAAAAGACAACTCAGTGGCACTCACTGTCCAAGAGTCACTAATATCACAGATGACACTCTGGAAGATCATTTCAAAACAAAGCTTTACATTTACTTGCCTTAATTTTACTCCCCCCTATCTTCCATCCCTTTGTGTCCTTGACTGCAGCTTGTGCATATTCAATGTTGTTATACAGGATGAGGGCCATTCCCTTCATCCTGTCAAATACAACCTGCAGGCCAGAAGAGGAAAGTGAGGGAAAGTCCGTAGATTTAACAAAAGCAAACAATGGGCGAGCCACTGAGAACTGAATATGCTTACCTTGACAACGTGTCCATAGCGGCAAAAATGGCGAGTGAGAAACTGCTCTGTTGTGTTTGATGCCAAACCATCTAACCAAACACATGTCGTAGGCATACTCTTTCCAAAGCCCAGCTGAAATTTAAAAAAAGAAAAAAGACAGCATAGGATATCAGCATTAGTTTTAGTCAACATTTTACACAAGTAAAACATACATTTTAAAATTAACCCAAGTTTCAAAATAAGTAAACCATAAATCAACACAAGCCTCACCTTCAGTCTGTTATTACCAAGATACTCGCCATCCATCTTCTTAATGGCCTTGCAGACACTGGCAATGTCACAGTATTGTAGAAAGGCATACTGTGGTGCTCCATTAACCTTCTTTATGTCGATATCCTTTGGAAACAAATGACAACAGACACATTTAGTCAGAATGATCATTTCAAATGTTCCAAGAGAGGATTCATTGCATACACCTGGCTCATCAAACAATGATAACCTACCACTATCTCTCCAAAGCGTTGAAAGATGTTGAGCAGGTCATGGTAAGTGGTGGTCTTCTCCAAGTTTCCAATGAATAACGTCCGTGTTGCCTTTGGATGAAACTCGTCAATCCTCTCATCCAAGGGTCTATACTCGTTCTCACTTTCAGTCTCTGAAAGACGGGGAACATGAGTGTGCAAATGTGCAAACATTCAGTGTGGCACATCTAAAAGATGAAGACTCACCGGGGCCATTCCAGGCTGTAACATCAATTTGCATGCCAAAAAAAAGCTTCCCCTTTGATGCTCCAAGTGCTTTCTCTTGGTCTTCCTGCTGGCGAAAAAAGACGAGCCCGTAGCGTTCCTCTGAAGCTCCGTGGATTTGCACAGACGTAACTTTCCCATGTTTTTTGAATTCATGAAACAAACCATCTTTAAGGCTTGTATCTGTAGAAAGCATATCAAATATTTAAAAAAAATAAATAAAAAGATCCTATTGTAAATTGTGTATCATCAGAAACAGTGTACACTTTTTTTTTTTTTTTTAAACTGTCCTCTTACTTTTTGCACCATATAACTTACCCGTAGAGCGCACAGGAAGATTTTGGACCTTGATGCCAAAGCTTTTACGAGGCTCATCCTTGTCAAGTGAGGATAAAGGAAGAGCTGAGGGTGCAGGTACAGCAGCAGACTGTACTGAACGTGCTGGAGATTCATCACTGGAGCTACTGCTTGAATCACTGTAGCAAGAGAGGGACAGAAATTTGAACGCTGTCTTTTTCTTAGACGTACACGTGTGAGATTTAAAAAAAAGAAAAAAAAAAAAAGTGTCATCGTCTTGTGTCGTGTTCATCTAGCCAAGAAACACTTGAACGTTATTTGTACTTTTACCTTGATAAAGTCAAAATATGGCATGATGAGACATGAGTACTGCAAATGTAAAATTTAACGATTAAAAAAGGTTTTTTCCAAAGGATCGTGCATGATCAAATTTATGTTTCAGTGCATACCTGAATGCATCATCTGACCTGATATGAAGGTGGCAACATTTATCTCTTTATTTAAAAACTTAAAAGATGAAATGATTTATTAAATATATTGAAAATCAGTTATTAAAAAAGCACATCAGTGCAGACATAATTCACTCACATGAAAGCTCATGCAGTGTCCCTTGAATTATTTTTTTTTCCTATTCTTCAATAAAACTCATGGTTTCTCAGCTGAGGAGGAGATGCACAGCTCCTTACGTTCTCGTTTCATATTTCTGTGGTGCATCTGGTAATCATCACAACCAGGTTTTCCAAAAGCGCCAAATTCGCAGCTGCCTCACGCGCCTCCCGTCTCAAAACGATTCCCATGTCTGTCTCAGCTTTCTAGGCCCTCTGCTGTTTGTTTCCTTCTCACTTTCTCCTCCTGTGCTCAGACACTCCCGGAAGTGCTGCTGACGGAGCCTGGCCTGTGGGAGCGGGCATGCAGCCAGCACTGGCCAGAAATTTCCAGTTCCAACTGGATCTCACGGAGGAGGGGGGCGGGGGGCAATTACCCGTACACAGAGGTAGGCAGTGAGAAAAATATAGCAGCTGTCTCCTGAAATTCCCTCTTTAGCACTTCCTCAACAAACCACATGTGTCGCTACATGTCGTTCAGAGCCATGTCCAAAAGGTGCTGCGGTCAAAAATTAAATATACAAAATATTTAGATTAAAAAAAAAAAAACAAATAGAGTGAGGTTACGTCAGTTCATTTAATAAAAGAAGCTGTCAAAGGCAGACATGCCGTCACCTGTAAAACTCCCTTCCTTGATTTTTATAGGAATTTTTGTGAAAGATCTTTAATGAAAAGATAATAATTAGTGCAAATGCCAGCTCACAGTATTGAAGAAACAGTGCTGGATGAGAGTCAAAGCTATCAGTCTCTGCTGCTGGACATTTGGTTGTAACACCAGAACTCAATGAAAGCCAAGAAATACCCCTCATTTACACGCTGTGCAGTTTTAGTATGAATGATGACACGTTCTGACTATTCCTCTACCAAATATTAAGAGTTATAACACGAGAGATTCACTGTGAATCTCTGTTCAACTAAAATATAACTTTGAAGACGTCATTTCCTAAACAAAAAGCAAAATGAAATTGCTACTCATCATTCATCATGATGTACGAGTCCACATCATCAACATCAGCTTCGCATAAGGATACAACCTCAAACACTGACCCAATGAAGGAAAAATAAACTAAATATTAGCATGCATAAAGATGAAGAGATGAGCACATGCTTAGTAGACTTTTAACACAATACATAAAAAATGTGTCTTAGCCTCATGAAGAGCCTTGTAAAAAAAGATCCATCATTTGAAAATTTCACTTATTATACAAGAAGTGGAAGGTAAGAAAAACAAAACAAAACAAAAACTAGAGAAAACTGTGCTGACATGCTGCGTGTTTAAAATATCTGATGTTTTGGTCACAGTTCAATAAGAACTGATACAACACTGCTGAGGAAACTGACCAGCTTGCAAAATATGAGGAGATATATTATCTTTAATGGCTGGTGATGTAAACCACAGCTTCTGCTATGATAAAAGTTGAGCAACATTTTGTTCCATATACGAGTTTCTGCTAACGGCATTATGTTTACACAAGTTGCACAATACTCAGTCTGTTAGAAAATGTGAATTTAACCCAAAATCTGTTGCATAACTTTACGAGGCCAATACAGCTGATCAAAACAAATGCTATGAAGAAACCAATAAGCACAGATAAGGTGAAATTATTTTTCTTTTCTTTTTTTTTTTAACATGCAAGAAAGTCAACATGGACTGCAACCAAAGCCAAACATGTGGGGAGGAATCTTGACGGAAACATGAAGCTGTCCTCACCTGCCACTCGTGCTGCTGGTGGTACTGCTGACCGAGTCGGAACTGGAGGAGCGGCTGCGAGAGCCAGACCCACTACGGGAGCGTGCTGGACGGGTAGCCTGACTCACCAGTCTCTGGGGAGAGGGGTTCCGGGAATGGGTTGAGTGGGGAGACCGGCTACGGCTGTGACGGTAGGACCGCTCCCCACGCCGCCCCCGGTCCTCCCTGTAAAGGTCCCTGTGAACTACGCTGGCCAAGGTAAAAGGTTCTCTGGCTCGAGACTCATAGCGAGACTCTGGTGTCTCAAAACGACAAGGGCTCCTGCTGTGAGAGCGGTAGAAACCAACAGTACTGGATGTAGATCCCGCGTTTCCACCAGCTGAGGTCCCAGCTGATCCACCAGCTCCAGCATTTCCGGCAACGGCACCAACTATAGTTCCAGTGACTCCTGACGACACAGTTGTACCGCTTCCACTGGAGGTACCAGACCCGCTTCCAGCTGCGCTCAGAGTCCTCTCTCTTGCATCACGGTAATAGTCAGTTTCATAGTGCCTTTGGCGTTCAAAACTGCTGCCAGGACGCTCATGATGTCCATAAGCACCATGATCGTACACTCGATCCCGACTTTCAGCAGTCCTAAAAAGAAACATGAAGAGACGGGAAATTACTTTGCAGTTACATTTTAGTGTTTGGAGACAGGTTCTGGTATCACACAGAAGACAAACAGGAATATCACGAGTCTGGTGGGCTTGTCATAATTAGACACAAGGAAAGGCAGAGAAAAGTGTCTGAAAGGTTTGAGAGAGATGTTGGCATCATACAAGAGAATTCTCTCTTGTCCTTACGGCTGAACTGCGAGGAATTTTAAGTGAGGGACGGCTTAAGAAAAGTAGGCATCAGATCTTTTATCTTTCTCACTAAACGGTTCAAGCATTAATAGTTCCCTCTAGCGTCATAAACTCACATGTTTCTATAAACTTCCAGGAATTAACCGATGCTTGAAGGTTATTATGTATAAATTTGTCTTTGAATTTAATGGGTTCATTTAAACAATTTCCCTGCTCAAGCATAAAATAGTCTGATCCTACAACACAGACTTATATCATACTTAAAAATGATCACTGATTCTATAAAATGGAACAAAAACCATTTCAAATTAGTTGTGTAAAATAACAGATATCACAATAGAAACGGTTAGATTTGATTTTATTGATTATCAAATCATTCTGGTCTTTAAAAAAAAAAAAAAAAAGAAAAGACATATTTTGAGGCATTTTTTTTATATATCATTATTTTGAGAGGCTCTGTTGGAAGTTTTTGAAATTAACCAAGTTAAACAACTTGCTGTTCATCTTAAAAACAAAGTCTCTGAACATCTTTTAGAATAACAATACTTTATTGGGAGGTTGTTTTATCAAAATAAACATAAAAAACATCATTACTTTGGCCTTTCTGCTCAGACTTGCATATCAACTTCCCTAAAACAGTAATCACAATTTAATTTGGAAGTTCAACTGCGGTTTCTTTAAAAAAATAAATAAATAAATAAATAAAAACCCTCACTCCACAGTGAGCGGCTAGAAGACAACCTTTACTGTCGTTTGAATTCAGATAAAATTATATATCCTAAAGACAAATTTGTACTTTCTTCATTTAACACAACAGGATGGAAAAAAATTGGAAAAAAAAAATTCAAAGAAATTTGAGTTTAAGAATTAAATAAAGCTCAACTGTCATATTTGGAATATAGGCTGGGTTTCAGTTAGGATCGATTTGGTCCAAGATCCTATAAATGCATTTTTTCCCAAATGGAAATGATGCTTTTCGGAGTTACTTGTAGCTAAAAATAATCTAAAGAAATAGTACTTGTGTCTTATGCCCATACTGACCTACAGGCGGAAGCTTCACAGATGCTACTTGCAGAGGAAAGTGTCTGAATGAGTCTATTTTTATGTGGCTGAAAAAGCTGACTTATCGTGTCGTCGTGTGGTCATAGGTCCTGGTGACCCTTTTCAGACAGTGATGCTTTCATCTGGCTTTTTACCAGTCAATTTTCCCCCCTCACGAAAAACGAAAAACAAAAGAAAACAAAAACATCCCACTAATCAATATTGTCAATAAAGACCGACTACCACCCCAGTAATTATCTTAGAGTTAGTAACATAGATTTTTGACTTTGCATGTTACATGTATGAATCATTTGTACCAAAGACGGAAAGTGGTTGCTTGGAAACGCATGTATAGAGTATGGTCATATAAGCCAAAGAGAAAAAAAAAAAAAAGCAATAAAAATGTCATTGTTTTGTGTTTATATTGCATCTTAAGTTTTTTAACACGGCACAGGTGGCAAATTTCTAAATTTTTGAAATATGGATAAATGATCTATAAATCTGTAAATAATATAAACACTAACGCATTTCCATTTTAAAAGGCTCATGGAATTTATTTAACTAAGGTTCAATTGTCTTTTTTTTTTTTTAAACATTTGTAGGACCTAATTCTGTAATATGAAACGGTGCCTTCACAACACTTACAAGCTTATCTTATAGCTGCTGTATCCAGTTTTATTGAATACAGTATGAAACGTTCTTGCGGCTGCTACACGTGTTAAGCATTCAGTGGAAATACAGTTTAAATTTAAACAAAATTCAGTGTTCCTTCTCCTTCTAATGTTATACTCATCAAAATTAACTTCATCCTTGAGAGTTTTAATATTTGTTAATGCAGATCGGAGCCATTTCTCTTAAGGTAGATTACAAAAAGATCTTCCTCTGCATCCCTGGAGCTCTGTGACGTCCTGAAAAGTGATTTGGACGATGAAAAGAGTTTCTTAAAATACTCAATCTGGCTTTTGCACCGGACAGTCACATTATACTGCCAGAGCTGAGTGAAAATAGGTCCCTCTGCTAAAAACAAACGATTCGTAACAACGCCTTTGTTGTCGGTGATGTGCACAAGCTGAAGGTCTTCTTTGTTGAGCATTTTAAATAAATACGGCACGATGTTTAAGATCCTCATCAAAAGCATTGCACAAAGCCTTTCCAACACAGGCTCTTGCCATAACAACAAGAATGTATGCACATTATACACAGCCCCGGATGTAGATGGTTAATCGTTTTAGGGGAAAATACAACGGGTCAGGCGCAAATTCTGCTTCAGCTTATTTGATTCAAACATCTGCGTACTAGACTCATGAATAAAATTCAGCGCATGAGGATGTCTGATGTGAAATTGATGGATTACCTTGACCCCCACATGCTCTCCAAAAATGCTAATTTGGTGGCACAAGCTCGCTGCTCAACAGATACCCTTCAATTTCACTTTACACAAATCAGGCCTTACATTATTCATAGAGGTTAATAATAATTCAGTTAGGCTGTTTTTGCGCATGATTTCCATCGGTGTGTGATTATTTGTCGGTTCTAACGTATTCTTAAAACACATGAAGTATTTTGGGATTTTGTGAAAAGCATAATTATGAACATGCATTCCACATAACGATAAAGAAAAGGTGTTATAAACGTAGGTTCAGTCATACGGGAGCAATTTATCTGCATCTGTGTCACTGAATAGTTGACAGCTTGATATGTTATTGCGACACACACAAAAAAAAATTCAACTGAGCACCTCGTCATCAAAGGCTAAAAGAAACAAGGTGAATCAGATTTTAAATTACAGGTTTTATAATCACACTATTTAGGTACATTATGTTTTAAACTGTCTTTGAAATCTCAGCTGACAGAGATTTGGACTCAAACCCACCAAAGGGGAGTGTTTGTTTTGTGGTAATGGGGCAAACACATCCCAAATCAATGCAATCCATCAGACTGACAATTCTGTGAGCTCGGTTTTACGTCAGACAGGTCCTGCAGCACGGTGGGCCAACATGATAGAAACTCAACTTGACGATGTGGAAAGCACTCATAGTGTACCTATTACTAATATTATTGTTATAAATAAGCATTTCCAAATAAATTCGCAACATATTTCCTCTAAATTTTGTTTTGTTTTAACGATACAGCAGAGATGAGTCAAAAAAACAAAAATCACCAATAATTTAGTATCAATTTTTTTGTTAACCATTTTAAATCAGCTTTTTATTTCAGAAAATAAATATTAATACATTAGCACAACCTGGACTTTAATTTGTGAACAATTAATCATATAAATTAAAAATGTGTTGTATTGTATGTTGTTTAAATGTTCCTCAATATTTAAAAAAAATATGCAGTATAAGGAATGAAAATTGCAATGATGATGACTTGTTAGATATAAATTAAAACTTTAGTGTAGGATGTTAATGTCCTTCTGCAATGCAGGAAAAATTGCTTACTGACTGTAAACAGCCTGTGCAGATAGTAAGGAAATGAAAATTATTTCCATTCCAGCTACATGGTTTTATTAAAATCAGTAAATGAAAAACTGCACCCTGCAACACAAATTAATAAAATCCACGTAAATTAGAATCTACATTGGCATTTAGAGGTGTAAAGTGCAAATCTCATTCACTTATACAAATTATTAAGTATAAAGTCTGTAATTTTGGCTATTTTTATGGCTAATTTAAGGTTTACTGTAATTAAATCATTGCTCCATCAGCACATATTCTGGGGAATCCCTGCAATACATGGTTCATACTGCAAATATAGGGATGCTGAAAATGTTATTTTATTCTCGTTTAATTGACTTTTAAAAAGATTCTTCAACTCAATGGTCTTCAAAAATTAAGCCTTTTAAAAATAGAACACGTTTGGTTGATCAACATCAACAGCCATATCTGGATCTATTAAAACAGAGGAGAGCAAAGGGGAGGAGCTGAGGGTGGGGTCAGGTGAGAGGAAGAGAAAGGAAGACAAAACTAGGGAAAAGTTCAAAATTCTGCATTTAAACATTCAGGCAGTAATAACTGTCTATACGCCGGCTACTTTGGTTAGTGGGGAAAATGGAGAGAGACAGGGGATCAAACTAGGGGGTTAGAGAGGACAGCTAAAATACACAGGGCAGGACATACCAACCTTGTGAGAGAGTGGTAACTTGACCTATAATTCCAAATACAATTTAGGGAGATAGAACTTTGTGAGCAAAAATTAGGCAAAAATGTTGAGTGGAGCAGGGAAAAAAAACACAGCACAGCTGTTCACGTTTCAACGCGTAATCCTTATCTTCAGACCAGGGGACCTCATGTGCACAGATGACCTGGAGTGTCCGCTTTAGTTAGAATAATGAAGCTCAATATCCATCCAAACTTGTGACGGAAAACCGTGTTGCACTGAGTCCGATAAAATTATGAAATCCATGAGCTCATCTTCAGTTAGTTGACCATAGAATCCACGACAGCACCGGTAAAACTCTCACACCTTCTTTTATGAAGTCCGTAGAGTAATTTCCTTTGGTACGATTAGAGGCGGCTAGAAGACGACGTCATATCGTAGTAATCCAGATTCCTGTTCGAAGTAGCACAGAAGGAGTCATTCCAAAGGTGGAGACCACACGTGACAATTACGGGCCTCATGGATGTGCACGTCTCATGTCCATCCATCACCTCCTTCACGAACAAAAAAAAAAAAAAAAAAAGTGTCCACGAGCTGTCCAAACCGGGTCTGAGTCAGCGGCAAATGCAGTTCACCGGTGCATCTTTGTTCTCCGACTCTGTGCGACTCTTTAATTGTATCCGTAGTGCAGTTGTAGTTCCAGGTTCACGAAAGGAGTTAGTAATCCACAACCATGAAGTGAGTTATCTCCACGGAAAAGGTTGTTCACATTTTCCAGTCACGATTCCACAGTGCTTCTCTGATTTGTATCATCCAAATATAGTCCTCGCTGATCCTTAGCAAAGTAAAAAAAGAAAAAAAATAATCTCCACAAAAATAAGGCAAAAAAAAAAAAAAAAAAGCAAAGTCTTTTGCTCACTTGTTTCTGTTTTCTCTACTGAGTTGGATCACCAGTAGAGGTCTCCCAGCACTCAATTTTTTTTTTTAATGCCCTGATTAGAAATAATCCCAAATAAAACAAAACAAAAAACAAAAAAAAAGGAAAAAGGAACCGGGAAAGCGACCCATACCTTTAGAATTACAGCATATTCTTCCTGCGTCTGGCCCGTGTTAATCCAACAGTGGGGAATAAATATCCTGTGTAGGTTATCCACATGACTCCAACCCACAAGAGATATGAACTCCTCCGTGAGGTGTGCACCGTAACTGAAAACCAAATCAGACTAATCCAAACAATGGTGTCTTATACCTGTAATGTGTATTGGTGCCTCGGTCGGTTTGTTACACAAGTGAAAATGGGTGAGATTAATCCATCGAACAGGGCACGTAATTCCAGATTAGGGGAATCCCAGGGATGGCTGTTGGACCACTCTCTCTTTTGCTTTCTCTGCCTTTCTCCCTGTCTGTCTTTCTCTCTCCAGCAATCTCCAATAATCCTGGGAAATTTTACGATATCCAATCTGTGCCCCATGTTTTCCGCAACATCCACCTAACGGAGAAATTTAATCTCACAAAAATAATCCCCAACAGGAATTTAAAGTACTGCCTGTTTATTTAAGCGACGCAAGTAAAGATATCCTCTCATTTAGAGAATATGATAGTATCTACCTGTGCGTACGAATCCATGAGCTCTCGCCACCGTCTGACGACCACGGAAGGGCTCACTAAGTTTGATTCTCGAGCATGAACTATTTTTCGCCTCTTTAACCCCCAAACACGTAAATGAATAGATGATGGAAAGATGCTTGGAGGTAAGGTGTTTACCAGAAACCATGGTTCGCCCTGCCTACAGAGAAACTTTGTCCACTTACCCGTCTAGTCTGCGTTCATAGCGTCCATCTCTGCTGTGAAGCGACGTGGGGGCCCCATACACGGCCCCCCCTGCCGCCCTTGTGAACCCTGATACATCCCGGCCACGAGAGCCTAAGGACAGACTATCGTCCAGCCCCCTCGCTGCACTAGGAATTGTGCCTGGTTCATTGTAATCAGTGCGCAGGTCTCTGTCCCCCATCTTGTTGATAGCATTATGAGCCTTTTGAGCACTCTTGATGTCCACAAAATCCACAAAGGCCGCAACTCCACCTTCTGAACCCCGCTTGGGCAGGACCTTGACACTCTCCACCCGTCCATATCTAAGGGAATAAATGAAGGAAAAACACGGTGATCACCAGGTGTGCAAATGCAAATACGCTGCATTAGTTTTCCTGCACATTTCTTTGAAAACAGTAACTATTTTTACTATATGTTCAAACCCCATGTTGCCGATGTTCAAGTGTGTCAGTGAGCTCATGCATTTCCATGTGTGTCTGTACATGCAAGTGCATGGATGGAGAGGTGGGAGAAGGTGGTTTTCCGCTCTGCGCTTGGTTTTTCACAGGGCCCCAGTAACCCAGCAACGAGACTTGAACCTTTGAACATGTTAATAAATGCATGCATTGGCATGTTCTCTTGGAGGAATTTAACAGCTGGAAAATGATCAGAAAACATGTGCGTGATGGTGTAGTGTTTTTTAATTGGATAGAACACTGATTTATGTCTTTTTAGATTTCCAAACACAGTTCTGTTGTTGTACATTTCTAGTTTTTTGCACCTCCAGAGCTTAAGGTTTTGTTTTTGTTCGCTTATTGTTTTGTTTTTTTAATAGATTTACATGGGCAAGCATCCTATTGGCTCCAAAATAAAATTGGTACCAATGTGCCTCTTTGTGGTTTAGGCTGCTTAACAAATAGGCAGCAAGTAAAAAAAAAAAAAAGTAAGCAAGCCTCTATCATCTTCCTGAACTGAGTCCTGCGCAAAATGGAAGAAAACGAAGGTCCGCGCGCGCTGCGCCGCCGGAGCGGCGGCGGGGAGCTCAGACGTTTATTGGCATCTCAGTTCCCAACACCGAAAAGCCCCCGACGCCATTTTAGAAAAGCTCTTCACACTGCTTACTCATTGTGCCGTCCCCCATCTTCAATGACTTCTATCACACACTGGCCTGTCATGCACCTGCACACTCTCCGTATACCTCTGGGTTGGGGCTGCAGCCCAGGGTTGCATGCTCGCACTCGCCAGCGGCAGCGTTTCTCCTTTTGCTCTTGCAATAGGCAGGCTGCTGCTGCCCCCCCCCCCCCCCCAAACATAACGTTATCATACCACGGGATTATGTAAATAGTACGGTATATAGGTGGCTCATTATTGCGCTTCTGCAAAGCTGCATGAATCAGACACGACCCATTTTTGTAGTCCACATTTGCTGCATCAGTCCAGCGCATTCACACAAAAAAAAAAAAAAAATAGTCAAAGGCTGAAAATCTGCAGACTAGTATTAAATATCACATGCACCCATGTGTTTGCGTAAGATGTGGTTGCAAGTTTGCTCTGTGTGATTGGCATTTCGCAGCTTTTGTCCTAAACGTTGCGGGGATCAACGCACCGTGTAGTTGGACTAAACGTTTATGAGCGTTCAGCTTTCCTGCACATATGAGCAGAGTCGGACTGTTATTTCCTTGACAGACGTGGAGAGCAATGAGGCGAGAGCGCGCAGACGACCGTGGTAGCCACACACACACACACACACACATATTTACATTTTTGTCCCCCCCAGTCCGAGCCAGGAGGACAACAAAGAGCTAGAGGTCCGTCAGTGGCGCATGGGGAGGGGGGTCGGCGAGATCCAGCAGCCATAAGAACCAGGCTCAGTCAGAACACCGTGAGCCTGATTTCCAGCAGCTGCTCCCTCATCGCGCTGCGGACCTGCGAGTCAGCAGCCGCGGGAGGCAGC
The DNA here is from genome assembly GCA_014839995.1 of Xenentodon cancila. Lineage (NCBI taxonomy): Eukaryota > Metazoa > Chordata > Actinopteri > Beloniformes > Belonidae > Xenentodon > Xenentodon cancila. The sequence continues at coordinate 25,757,883 of CM026204.1, read as the reverse complement.
GCGGTGCATGTGGCGGAGACAACCATTTTCTGCGCTCGCACGAGCACAAAGTAAACACGAGCCGCCGCTGCGACGTTACAGCGTCGCGCACCGGGATCGGTTCAATCACGGGCGGCCAGAGCCGCAACTGTGCCGCTGCAGCGCGACGTCCCGACACCTCCGAGGCCACGCGGAGCTGCCTATTCCCTTTAACGTTTAGACTGGGTTCACGGGGATAAACGAGCACACGGTGTGCTGCTCGATTTTAATCAAACTCCCAGAGTGAAGTGAAAAGCAGCAGAGCCCCACTGGCGATGGGAGTTCATATTGTCTGGGCGCCTGCACCGCTTCTACAATGCAAGCGCCTCACCTGGCAGGCTGAAGTTTGTTTACACTGCCTCTATGCAAGGGGAACTATGTTTTCCTTTTTCGCCATCGGGACCAAAGGTGGGCTGGCTTAAAGTCAATTGGTTACCAGGTTGAAATGTGCAAGCGCTCAACATGAACGGACAAGTTGGGTTATCAATCAGCCACTAACTTGGAACCCCCTGGCGAAATTATGAAACATATGTCTGCGAGCTGTGTGCTTGAGCCGTCCAGGGTTATTTTTATTATTAATGTTTAATCTCATCTCATGCAGTAAACACAGTGCCGCTCACGGAGAGCTGACAGGACAGTTGCCAAATGGGACTTCGCTACAGGGGAACCTCCTGCTTCATCCCGACTTCACTAAAATGTGACACAACAGAGACAGAGATGCTGGTCGTGCACTCGTCGTTACATTACAAAAAAAAAAAAAAAAAAAAAAAAAAACACGCGCACACACACCAACACACACGTCTCTTAACAGCGTTCCTACTCACCGCTTGAAGTGCTCAATAATTTTCTCTTCTCGTACATTTTCGGGTAAATTTCCCACCCATAAATGTCTGGTTTCCCGGACCATACTGTGTGTTCCTGCTCCCCGATCATACAGATGACTTTGCTATGTCAGTTTCTCCCCGTGCAAAATACAAAACAAAATAAACGCCAAATATGGGAACGAAAAAATGTACTTGACGCAAATCATTGACTGGTCGTTGTGAGCCGATGTAAACCATTTAGGCTGAGTCTCCGCACGCTGTTTGATACTCTTCACTGTTAAAGCGCGATCTTGCACCTCCCCGTGAGCGCGCTCTTGTGTGTTCCCGTGACTAGGCGCGTCCCTGACACCATGCGACCTTTGGGTGTCGAAAGAAAGCATGTAGCTTCCTAAAAAGATGCAGCAACCACGCTCGTAATGAGAGGCACACCGCGCAGGCGTGGCTTTGTGTGTGAATTTCTTTTTTCTTTTTTTTTTCTTTTTTTTTTTCAACCAGATGAGATCGTCTTCGGCCCGCGCGCATGCGTGAGAAAACCCCTGGTTGGTGGTGAAGTGACATCTGAGAAGCTTTGACCCACAGGAGGATCCCATCACCGGCTGTTAAGTACAGCAAGGTGAGGCAGTTTGCATACAGTCAAAATAAATGAGCGTGGGTTTGGTAGATGGGCGTTGATGTTGTATGGAGCGGCATTTATTTTTAGGAATGCATCATTCCATGGGTGCCATCATTTTAAATCATTTTGAAGTTATGGGGAATTTAGAATCTCTGCCTGTGACAAGAAAAAAAAACAACAAAAAAAACATCGAGTGCAATGGCACAGTAAACTAGGATGAGCTTCAATCTGATCATAATCAGAGGTTTGGTGAACTCTTGTTTACATTTTGCTTCAGTGAAGAAATAAAGGGAAAGTTTTGGTAAATTGATGCCCTCTCTATCTAAACAGAGTCTTTAAAGGCGTTGTTGAAGTTTCTGACTGATAAAACAGAGACTTGCATGTAGGAAAAAGAAAACAAGGACTGCTGTAAGTGTTCCAGGAATATGACAAGCTCCAGTAAAGCAACATGCTGGAACAAAAGCGAAAATGATCACTCATTTGTGGCAGGTCAAACAGGTTAAAATAGCAGAGCCGCTTCACAAATATGTACGAGTAACAGAGTACTTAACAGTCTGGACTTTGTTTCTAAGCTGGGGAAGACAGTGACGTTTTTGGCCCCCTTGGGCAAAAAAACCCACAAAAACCTGTCGTCATGTTGTAAATGCAGCTGCTTTTAGACGAAGCACACGTTTTGAAGCTCTGCTTGGAAATCTGTTTTCTGACAGTAAGCCTCTTCAATAACCTCTTTCATCCATTGTTGTTTGCCCGATTCACGCTGACAAAATGAAGGCAGTTTAAACAGATCTTGTTTTATAAAATCAAATAACACGTCTATGTTGCACCTGCCTTTTACCTGGAGACACCTGGAATTGGGTCCAGCAGATTCCCATGACCCTGGATGGATGGATGGATGGATGGATGGATGGATGGATGGATGGATGGATGGATGGATGGATGGATGGATGGATGGATGGATGGATGGATGGATTACAGCGTGTTTAAAGGAGGGCTCTTTGAAGCATGAATCAGGAATTTGGAGACAGAAGCTTCATCCACATAGCCACTTTGCTCCAACTTCGTAGCACCTTGCTGTGCTGTGTCAAATGCTTGGAGGCCAAATGGTGTAACATTTCACATTTGACCACTGTTATCCCTCTGTTCTGGCTTAGGAGGTTTTAACAGAAGTGGAGTGACTGCTGTGTGAAATGGAAAAGTTGTACGAAGGCCAGGAGATAGCAGTAAACACCACACAGAAGATTAAATCAGTCAGCACAGCACAAGGGGAAGGAGGGATGGCTCATTATCAGAAAACTGAAAGAGCCTGACAACAAAAGGCACAAACCCCAAATGAAGCAAGTTAAAAGTGCTGCAGGAAGAAATACCACCAGGTTTCGCTACCACACTAGTCAGAGTAGCAAATTTATTTATCACAGAGCTAAATAAAAGTGAACAGAGACACTGAGAACATATACTTGGGTGTCTAATGTGACACAAACTTAGGAATTCCAACATAACACAAGCTTTCACTTTGTCTGAGGGCCGTCTATGTCCAAACTGTATCATTCAGAGCTCAGTTTGAGTTTTCAGGGTGTTGTTACGTCTCTGGCCCGGATCAGAGCAGAACCATTCAGCTTTCACAAATGTATCTACAGCCAACTTCACAACAAGCGAAAATCCGCTGCGCCGTGGAAGTTGGTGGCACAAAACTGTAATCCTAACATTTAAAGAGACACACCCCACAGATGAGAGTCGTGGAGAAGATTAGATGGCTTATTCCAGCCCTGCAACCGGCTGCCACTCTACGTACTCAGCTGAAACGATATGGTTTGAAATGGTGCTTTGTACTTGTGAGCAAAACGTTTCACTGAGATTTCAATAATACATCAAGAAACTATGTCAGATTTATTTTAGGGCATGATATGCTTGCTTTAATAGTTCAGCACTCTGCTAATCACATCCAATGACTCGTGACTGCAACTGTCGCTAATTAAATTTCATGTTTATGCTGCATATGAACCTTCAAATGTCTGTTCATCAGATTAAAGGTGTTTTGACAGAGATGGTGGAAATACAAGAAAAGGGCTTTATTTCACTCTAGCTTTTTATGGTCCTTCTGTTTTTCTATTTGATGAATCTTTAACGATGTTTGTTTTTTTCTTTTTACATTTTTTTCATCTGTTTTTCAACCCCACCTATGGAATCTGTTTGGATTAAGAAATGTTCTCCTCCTCCATCATTGACAATGCCAAGTCATAAAAATAAAACATTAAATGTTTGTCCCATGTAGTTTGGAGATTGTGAGAATATATGTCAGAAATCAAAGCTCTTACATGATTATATTTGTTGTATTATTTAGATGGTTACTTATCTTTTTTTTCTTTTTTCTTCCCTTTCTTGTCAGTGTGGACATCGTGCACACGCTGTATGTACGATGCACACCGAAATTAGTCTCTGCTTTTAACCCATCAACTAGTTTCACTAGTGAGCAGTGGGGCTGCTAGCAGGGCAGTGCCCCAGGGAGCAATTGGGAGTTAAGGGCCTTGCTCAAGGGCCCCCAGTGATTTACCATTGTGGGTAAATCATACCCACAATGGTAAATCACTGGGTCACTGGTGTCACTGGTGATTTACCATTGTGGGCAGCCCTGGGCTTGAACCTGGGTCCTCCACGCCCAAGCCCACTACTGTAACCACCACTCCCATGTCTCTGTTACAGTTTGACTCCACCTTTACTTAAAAGACTGGATGCAAAAACCAACATTGTGCACAGATGTAGTGAATGGGAAAAAGCATGCGATTTGTTACTCAGGTATCATAAAAAAAAAAAACAATAATTCCAATAAACACAGAGGTGCTTTGACATTTGTTTTGTTTTTGAAAGTCTAAAAAATATGTTGTTTGTTGTTGTTGATTTTTTGTTTTATTTCAGCTAGCAGCTAGCAGGAACTACTCAAAGTGACAGATATCCCAAAGAGATATTGTCAGACAGTAAGAAGGCTTTTACATGTGTTTAAGAAGGAGAAATAAGTGTTTGAGTTGAGCAAACTGAATTGAGGTAATTGAGAAACTGAATATCTCTCAAATGAGAGTCAAATGTGATTGAAAAATAAATTGAAAAAGTGTCAGCAAAATGGAAAATTTTCACAAAGTGTCAAGGCAACAAATTGTATCAAGAAAAGGAGAAAAAAAAAGCTTTAACGGGACTTTTAAATCAAGAACTTTGACCTGGTCTCACTCTGCTTTAAGCTAATCAGTAACATGAAACTTGTCCAAAGGTTCAAGGGAAAGACGATAAAACGCGTAGAAGAGAGTTGAATCAACGCTGCACGTTGTGATGCATTTTTCCCACGTGCAGACAATGCCTGTTAATTAAAAGAAAAGAAAAGACAAAAAAATGGAAATTTTTCTTATTGTGGCAGGTTGCTGTGTTTTCAGTGGAGAGTGAGCTTATTTTCCAGTTCATTTGTTCTTCGATGCATCATGCGTGTGGGTTTTTTCTTACTTATGTCCAGTATAGGGTTTAGAAACGCTCTGTGTCTCTGGTAAAGTATTATTCATTTTTGTTACTATATTGAGCATGAGTTTAAAAAAAACAAAAAAAAAACGGAAAGTGCGCCTGCGTTAAGATGCGGTAGCGACAGCCACAACCCAGATCTGCGCATGCGTCTGGTGTGCCTATCAGCGGAGGACACAACAGTGTGGAAGCCTCGGAGGAGGCGCCAAGACGCCCCAGTCGGGACAGAACCTCTCCCCGAACCAGTTGCTCATGGAGACCGTCCTCTTCATGTCGACTGAATGCGTCCTCATGTGGAACTTTATTCCATTAAATTCTATTAAACCCATGGGAGTACAATATCCTATCTTGGTGGATCGACTAAACACCCAAAAAATCTAAATTGCATCATCCGTGATTTTCAGACTTGGATTATTATGGCAACCGGATTATCAGGCATAATGTGCTTCCCCTGTAATTTTTCTGTGAAGGAATTACGGGAATTATATAACAAAAGCCCTCTCATGGAATATGTTTCCGTCCTCAGCTCATAATAAAGACACTTCTCGTGGGCTGTTATAATCCCGGCATCAAACGTGGATTTAATTCGATGTGGGTGTCAGAGTCTGAATTTTCATTCGAAGTCAGGCTTCAATGTTGGGTAAAGTTATCAATATAATGTCATAATAAAGGTTGGGTGAACCAAATAAAGTGTTCTGTCAAAAACAAAAATGTATGTACAACAGGATTTACAGAGTTAACGAGTGAAAAGGTGATCGAGCCACTACCAGCAAAGCTCTTTCTTTGTCTAACGCCATTTTGTGAGACTTGACATCAGCAGGAATGTCGTCAGCCATTTTGCTTTTTTATTTTTCAACCGTTGGCAACGAGGGGGTTGGGGTGACGTCATCGTGTGCGTGTTTGTGTGTGTGTGTGTGTGTGTGTGTGTGTGTGTGTGTGTGTATGTCGGGGGGCGTGGTCAGGTTTAGGCAAAAGGGAGGCAAAACGGTCGTCCGAAAGTGTAGCTTCGGCGACAAATATGACACTTATATAAACTGTTTAGTATGAAGATTATAGGTGTATTAAGCCAATGTAGCTTGTCTTTGTCTTGCATATTTAGCGTATTCAGTTCACAAATCTACCGTCGAGTTATCATTTTACCACGGTGACGCTAAGTGATAGGGCTTAATGCAGTTTCTCACTCGTTTTAGTTTCCTGATAAATATTTACCACATTATTCAGTATAACACGTAGCATTAAGGATTCCGGAAATCTGTTTAATAGGGTATCTTTGTAACATATAGTTATTTAAAAATAATTACTACATGTTAAAAGGGAAGAAAAAGCATAGTCATGAGTTCAAACTTATTTGATTAAGCTCAAAAGACAGTAAAATTTATGCAAGTTAATGTAAATGTATGAAATACAACTTACTTAAAAAAAAAAATCTAATTTGGCTTAAGACAAGGTTGGCTCCTATGAGTCACAAGGCCTCAAAAGTAAAGGCTTGAAAATTTCATTTAATACTTCATAGACAAAATATCTAAAAGACTGTGTTGCTTTTAAATGTCACACCATTCCCAGAACAGCACCTAGTTTTGATCTTCATGGAAATTTTTATTCCAATTTTGACCAGTGTGAAGAATACCAAAGTAAAATTTAATTGCAAATATTACTGCAGCACAATGCTTTGGACATTTCAAGACCATTTTTTATGAAACACTTTAAAAGTTAAGAATGTTTATTAAAAAAAAACAACAACATTTTGGCTACAAAAGCAGTAATCTGATGCTTCATTCAACATGATTTCCACTGGACAGCAGCATGTTATTTTGGATGATTCCTCTCATGTGTTTGCAGTCTTTGTCGACGGTCTCTATTAAGATAGTGCGTAAAATCTTCTTCATCCTGTATGTACATAATAGGCAGAAAATATTAAATTAATGAAATCATTTTCACTGGTTATATATGGTAAAGTACAGGACATATTGCTAATAATTTACTTTTCATTATTCTCACTCAAGATAAATACATTTGTAGTAATTTGTCAGAACAAATCCAACTCTCTTGAGAGTCAACATAAATGCACATCTTGCAGCTTTTTGCATAACCTGTTTAATGTGAAAACACTTAACTTCAAATCCTTAACTACTCCAGCAGAAAAGATAATGAGGCACAGTTTTCTCTTTCAGAGTCTACGTTGACCTGAATCTGTCTCGGGGTCCTAAACCTTTCCCATAAGGGATACAAGTTTGAGAAGTTCAGATTCATCTTGGGACCGACTTTAATGAACACACTGATATTCTGCCCTAGTTTATTGGTCCCCGTGGGTATGAAGTGCTTTAGGCCCAGTATGCTGCTTTCAGAGAAACACTGACCTGTGAGGATGCTGCATCCAGCAAATCCTTGGCAGGGATTAGACAGCTGGCCTCACCCAGGAAACACATTAGTATGTGGAGCACATCAGCCCAGCGACCCACAGTCAGCATCAGGACCATCAAACCTCCGAGGCGCACCACCACTGTGTTGAGCACAACCTGGCTGCTTGGCAGACGATGTTGCTCCTCTGCAGGACCATGACATCATAAAAGCATTACAGGGACATGAACAATTCTGCACGGTTCATAAAGAATTCACCAATTCTTTCCTATTCAGTAAAAACCGAAGAAACAAACTGATAAAAAAAAATTTTCTTTTCCTGTGATACAGTATGTCCATGCTACTCCACTTGTAAAGGCAAAGGTATTTCAGAAATGTTTTGGCCACATTTATTAAGGTCTGACGAGCTTTGAGACATAAACTCCGCCACAGCTTTAATGTTTTTACACGTTCCTCACCCTGCATGTATATGACCAGCAGTGTGTAGCAGATAGTCAGTGGCGTCCAGAACCTAAGGGCTTCCGTTGCAGAGAGAAACTGCTGGTTAATGATTGAGATAGCAGCCAGAACGGCCACAAGGAAGGTGATGGTCATAGTCCTGCACAGCATGGGCACCAGATAGCAGCCTGATGTGAGGAGGCTGATGCAAATGCCGCAGTAGCGCTGCGAGCTGTGGAGTTTATACAGAGTGATGACATGGTGCATAAGGCTTCTGGCTAGTCTTGCCAGGAACCAGCTGAGTGAAGCTGCCAGGAGCAGACATAGCCAGCGCTGGGGCGCCCCCTCATGGAGAAAGTGCAAACTGCAGCTAAGGGCGCAGCCCAGGGAGAACTGGCTTTGCACTAACAGCCGCTGCAGATATTTTTTGGAGTCCTGGTGAGGAAACAGTGGAAAAAGGAAACATCAGTGTAAGCAGGTGATGAGCTTGGATGCTGTAAAATCAAGAAATCAATTTAGCAAAGCAGCTACACCATCATGGCGATGTGTTTTAGGACTCTATGTCAAGGTATGTCTCAGACATATTTTAGCCAGGAACATAGCAGTAGAGCCAGCCTCGTAAATACAGATGTTACTGACTGATTGGTAAACTTGCACAATTACCCAATCAGCTTAGTGTTGGGATTTTCACAATGGCTGTTGCTTTTATTAAGTGTTTATTGCATGTTTTTCTCTAGAGACGGCTTTTGGGCAATGCTCTCTAATACACACACATCACACGTAGACTGTACTAGAGACAAAAGTGTGTCTCCACCACACAAGCTGTTCTTTCACTTCTTGATGCGCAGTGTTTTGCATGCAACGAACAACATGCGAAAATGCTAGAGAGGGTAAACCACATACATACCTCTCTACTGTATGATTATACTTCATCTGTTTTGGTCTCTGGCAGGTACAAATAGGAATGATGACCAAATTTCATTGTGCGCATTCATATATTCAATCTGCTGCAGCTACAACATGTTAAAGTTGCAGGTTAATATTCCTATAAATCCAGTATGCATGGCTAAATAATGCAAAGTTTGGTTTGTATGGGTTTTTTTTTCTCTTTTAACAAAATACTTAAAAGAGCAACACAGTTAAAGTGGCTAATGAATGAATAATATTAGAAAGAGTAGTAGTACAGTTCCCTTGGTAAAACAAAAATCCCAAAACCACTGATCCAAACAAAGTAACACAACCCTCTCCCTGTGTGTTATCTCTGTGATAACCATACAAAGTTAAGCCACATACAGCATTTTTGCTCAGTTTTGTAATTATATAACTCCTACCGGTCCAGCTGTAACAAATCCAGACACAGCTCGAAGGCAAAACTCCAGTACTACAAGCGATGCCACGCGGGACCCCACTATAGCCAACAACCCAGTCACAAAGAGAAACCAGAGTATCCCTGCAAGTCCAGGTTTAGTCCTCATTTGATGACTGGTTGACCCCTCTCTTGATGTGACTTTATCATTTTTTTCACTCCAGCTGTGAAACACAGGGAAGAAAATCAAACAAGTGATGAAAGTAAATCATTATGACTCTAAAACATCACTGGAACAGCAACATTTTGGCAAGAATCATGAACGTACAGTCATGTGCAAAAGCTTTAGTCTTTTTTTTTAATCTCAAAACATAAGAAAAATCATCTAATAGTGAGTTTTAGTACATTCAAACATAACCCTTTAGACAACAACAACTTATTTCTCACTTTTTCCCGTGTTGGAAAACCATCTAATGCTTCCATTTGATTTTAGAAGGCAACCTGGAACAGAGAGTCACTAATCATGAGTCATTGACTCTTGATCAACAGCAGATGATAAATTCATCTGCTGCTTACAAAGAACCAGACGTTTTGGCACATTGGTGGTCTGGAGCATTGAGGTGTGTGTTACCACAATGGAATGACATAAGCAGTACTGTTAGTGAATCAAAACACAGTTGCTGCGCATCAGCCTGGAAAGAGTCTTACAGCCATTTCCAAGCAATCAAAAAAAAAACATGGATTAATGGCTAAGGTTTACAAAAATGCATCGAATGAAACCACAAGACTTCTGGGACAATGTCCTATGGACAGACGAGACCAAAGTTAAGTTCTTTATCATTAAGGCCCAGCGGGTTGTTCAGCAAAAAATGAAACACACCATTTCAGCTGAAACACCTCATACACACTGTCAAGCACAGAGGTGGAGCAGTGATAATTCAGGGTTATTCTGCGGGCGCAGGACCTGGGCACCGTACAGTTAATGAGTCAACCACAAACTCTTCTGTATGCCAGATTAATCTTGGTTCAAATGTAAGGGACATCAGCCCAAAAGCTAAAACTTGATTGACATTGGGCCATGCAACAGGACAAAGATCCGAAGCACACTAAGGGAAAGAAAAAAAAAAGAAAGCATTCCTACATGAACACATTACTTTAGTAGAAACTTAAAGAAATAATATGCAAGCACATATGTATGAAAAAGAAAATGTGATTACCTCTCCTCTAACAGTAAGTGCACCCTCAACAGAGAGCAGAGCACAGAAATCCCACAAGTCCCCACTACTCCTGCAAGTCACATAACACACTAAATATGTACCACAAACAAAAACACAGTTGATCCAAATAACTGTTTAAAACAGCCTGTAGACATGCTGACACAGAAAACATGAATTAATGACAAGCTTACCTTGAAGTAAACCATCCAGTGGATTTGTATCTAAAATCAGCCACCCTGGTAGGAAGTAGGACGTTGGCAGAAACGATGTGATAAAGGAAAACATAATTTTACCTTTGACTTAGAGAATTCAACATGGGTGTGAGACTTTTAACAAAAATATATGTGGGGCTAAAGCTTATCTAAGCCATCGCACACTCCAGACTTTTGTTTTCTGTTTCTTGGGTCAGGTTTCTGTGGTGTTGAGTAGCTTCCCTGATTATATCTTCTGCTTCAGTGTTGAGCTTTGCTCAACCAGAAACCCATTCTGTGTCTAGTACCAAAGGTCATCTAAGTGCTGGTGGAGCAGTCAGATAAAGATAGTGAATGTTATTGCACCATGCCAAAAAAAAAAAAACTAAAAAAAACTTTGAATCGCTGGCCACTGATATCTCTGTTCTCTGGTGGTCTGCAAGCTGCTGTCTGAAATGCTGTGAGTGTTTTTAAATAGCCCAAAATCTCAAAAGGTAACATAATCTGTCCAACATGAATACTTTTCTGATTTATACACTTTATCTAAAACTTAAAAAATGGAATAAAGAGTAAAAAAAAAATGATATTGAAGAGCTTTACAACAAAATATCAAATGTGATGACTCAGTCTGCATCATTTACTTTGAATAAAACCATCTTAATGCGGCAATACCACGTCTGACCACATGGGGGCGTAAAGAGATGCTGTGCTGACTAAAGAGCCACTGACATTACTGTGCTGATGAGTGGGGATCATAGTGGGGAGGCTGCCTGCCTCCCTGATGCCTGATGTTGTATATTTGATATATACCTTTCTAAGAGCTCTGCACCACCCCAGAAAAAAAACAATAAAAATAAAAAAAATAGATATTCACAGTTTCAAAAATTCTAAAAAATAGATCAGTAAATATAATAAATAGAAACATAGATAAAGTTACCCAATGTGTGCATAGAGATACAAAAAACAATATTAATTAGTAACACAGTTAAATTCAGTTTTATTTATATAGCGTCCAATACAATTGGTGCTTTAGAGACCCAGAACATGATCCCTGAGAAAATACAGGAATGATGGGATGTAAAAAAAACTCCCCTGGCAAGACACAAATCTTGAAGCCAAAAAGTGGTAAAAAAAAAAAAAACAAGCAAACAAAAAAAAAACAACCTCCTCTTTAAGAGGAAAGAAACCTTGAGCACAAACTTGATCTTAAGGGGGAGGGGCCTCCTGCCAAAGGCCAGCCAGGTGGAGCAGGAAAAGGGAGATAGGAAAGACAGAATGAAGAACACAGACAGGAGAGACACAGATATATTGTCAATGGTACACAAGACAACATTTTTTAGGAATCATTATCTGTTAGCTGGAGGGTTAAAAAGGGTTAAAGTACCATCTTGGCCCCCTAGAAGTGCACTTTGCCTTCGGTTCTAGAGGCTGACATGTGAACTGTCTTGTCATATGGTGCCCTCATGTGGTCAGACGTGGTATAGCCAAACAGCGTGTGCAAGTGTGTGTGTGTATATATATATTGCTGCAGTTATGTGTGTGTGGGGCGGGGGGATGAACTGTTCAACAGGCTCCAACAGTGGTACCACGTCCCCTTCTGCAATGTCTTCTAGATAATCTGCAGTCTCTGTACCAACTGTCTTCATGCCATCTTCTACAGTCAACTTCTGCAGAAACATCTGGAAGCACTGCAGTGATGACTTTGCTTAAGTTCATCTGTGATTAGGCCATTGATTTGTGATAATGGTCAAAACTGTCAATGTCTATTATTGTGTAATCAGGCAAACCTCCACTTTCACTTTTCACAGCTTACATGTCGTGCAGTTGAAGATGTACATGTGAACATATTCTTATCAGAAAAATACGTGTTGAATTATATTTAAATACAATGAAGATGAATTTGTGAACAAATTAGTCATTGTATTTGATCCCATTATACTGCACCTCCATAAGAAACTTTGCATTTATCTCAGTGAAGCCAAATGCAAAGTCTACATGTTTCACTTTTTCCTGTAAGGAGGAGAATATTTAAACCAACTTTTAACATCATCTCACTGGGACTCACAAAGTGAAATGTTACTTGTTATTACTGCACAAGAAACTGTCAAAACCGACGGCCTGTTACATTACAGGCGGTAGAAATGAGACTTTAAGAGCCGTTTCCAGTCTGTCAACACTGGAAACTGTGTTGTTCAAGTGTCTGTGAACACTTGAGAATGAACCTGAACAGCTGTTGCGGTGCAGTTGTGTAGTCAACACGTTTAAATATTTATGTTTCACCAAAAGTAAACTTTACCTGTAGATGATGATGGAGAAGGATGGAAACACACAAAAGTTATTTAAAAAAATAAGTACAATCTATTAAAATAAAACAGACTATTAAAACTTTTTGTGTGTTTCTCTTCCTTTTCCATGTTTAATGTCTGGACAAAGCAAGAATACCTGTGAATGATCTGCAGTTTTAACTCCACAATATGTCAAACACGGCCGTGTCTGTGCTATCAATAAATCCCTGAGTTTAGGAGTAATTAAAACATCTAATTATGTTTGTCCAGCAATATTCTTTCAAGTTTAGGAGGAGGTTGATGAATGTTGAGTCTTCCAAATGTTCTCCCAATCCATATATGAAATAGTCAAATCCAATTCTAACTCCCGTTTTAGCTTTGGTCCAGGAGCGTCCTCTCCTCTCCACTAAGTAATAATAAATATGTAAATGAAACTGATTCTTAGAATTATAAAGGGCCTTTTAACAATGTTATCCATTCCATATTTATCTACATTTAGGTTTGATTTGTGTTTTGTAAAAGTCCCTTGTTACACAGGACTGTTGGCGTTTAGACGTCCACTGCTTGAACCTTGGATCAAAAGACGACGGGAGGAAGTTTCCATCACGGACATCAAAGCAGTCAAAGTTCACTTTCCATCTTAACTGTGTTGACCCACATTTTCACTGTAAATTGTGTTACTACATTTACTTTCTCATATTATGGTGTCTATTTCAGCAATTAACCGTTCAGCGTCCCTTCCTTCTATTCTGCTTTCATTCCTCGTCATCTTTGATTGACGGCCTGTGGAACACCAGTGCACTATGGGACTTTTGCCTCTTTTGCCTTTTAGTTTCATTACATTGTTATGAAACTACACCCCACCAATATGTACTCTGTCGGTGGGAATTATTCTGATATATTGTATATAATTGCATTTGGCTTGTGTTGTCATTGTAACATTCCATAAAGTGGATCCATATTCCCATGCTTTGACGCTGAAGTCACTGTTTTGGATTTTCCCTCAACAAAACACCTGCACAGCCAAAACTCTGCAAACTACAATTAACTTCCATGCAAAACAACTTTACTCCAAAATGTTCCACACAGGAACATTTTAGTCATGTAAAATCTCAAAAATAAAAGAATGATGAAATATTTGTACCTATAAAAAATCTACTATACAAGATTTAAAAGATACAGGAAGAAATACAAATAAAAATATTTACAATATAATTACAACTACTGCCTCTCTTTCGTTGTTTGAGAATGAAGTTCTTACTTTGACAATGTATTTGTTTTAATTCAATTTAAGTTAAATGTTAATGGACCATTATAGTACAAAATACATCATATTTAAATTATAGTTGTTAAAGCAGCGATGTTTAATTTAAACCAGCTTCATTTATGATTCATGTTTCTGCAGAGAACCCTAGTTGCTGCATCGTGCTGCTCTCTTTAGTACAAACTACACCGTTACATAAAGATGATCAATTATCTCTGATCAGTCGTACCAGTGTTGCAGAAATAGCTTTGATAAATAACCTGCATGTGCAAGAAAACCTTAGTTTTGTTCATGTCGTAAGTCATCACTGCATTTAGTAAAGACATTTTTAAAAATAGAAATCTTTGTTGTAAAGGAAAACATCAAATAAATATATTGAATAACGTTTATTTTTTATACACCTCAATGAGTGTAACAGAAATGTAAATTCGGCATCATTGTTTTTATACAAGAGTCCAACTTGGCCTGCAGTCGTCTGGATCCGGACCTTCCTTCCTAGTCTACTTCTTCCAGGGAGATACCGAGGTGTTCAGCGTTCACCTGCGAGTCGCTCCTCCAGGCCTGGCTGCAGGGTGGAGCCCCGTCTACTGCATCTGAAGAAGGGATGAACGATGATGCTGCCATTTAAGAAGGGGGATGTTTTTTTTATGTGGGAGAAACCAGAGCACCCAGAGAAAACCCAGAATAAATGTCCTTCTTTTCTTCTTTAAATATCAGTTCATCCACCTTTGACAACAACGTTTAGTCCACATAATAATCAGTTGGTGAATCAGAAACGTCTCCCGTTAAATCAGTTCTGCTGCTGGTGAAAAGCCTCTCGGTGTTTCCGGCTGCTTGTTTATGTGCATCTCGAAACGCTTGACAACGATGTCCGACAACGGGTCTGTCAAATTCATGCACATCAGTGCCGTGTATCCCGGAGATGTCGCCAGTGTGGAAATGTCTATTAAGATGCCAAAACTGAGGAAGTCGAACGTTTCTGGTCTGATATTAAACTCTTTTCTCTTCATCAAAGACCACAGTTTACCATAAAGCTGCTTAAAGAGGATGTGACAGTTTTCTTGGTTGCATGGGACATCGGCACTTTTTAACAGACGGGAAACCAACATTTTAAGATGCAGGCGTAAATAAAATTTGCATCTTTCTTCTTGTGTTAGTTCAGGATCATCATCACTTGGTGGAAGGTCACTGAACATCTCCACAGGAAGGGACTTGGCCGTCTGGTGCTGAGGCTTTGGCTCTCTCACAAAAAAGGTCTTTGATATCATCTCCTCAGGTTTTTTGTGGAAGGATTTCTTGATGGTCTTTGAAATAGCTGAGAGGAACCTTTTGATGCCAGAACGCTTCTCTGAAATGTGTTTTTCAAACGACTGGGCAACGACGTCATCTGCTATTGGACCGTCTGACCTTTCAAACTGAACCTGGACCACTTCTGGAAACGAAGTCTTTCTGCTCAGGTCCATGTAAATGGCCTTGTCAACCTTTTCAAAGTTTTCCTCAGGGATGTCAAAGTCCAGCTGGTCAACTTTTTTCCAGATTGTTTCAAACAGACGCATTTTCAGGATGTCGTAATTTTTCTGAGAGCACGTCATCTTTGCATTTCTGAATATACGGAAAATCAGATCCTCCACGAGTTTGTTGACCAAGATTTTAAACCGTTCTTCAACTTCTGCTTGCTCTTTATTACGTGTCTCATCAGACTCCAGAGCATTTTCAAATTTGAATTCAGATGATTCTCCATCAGGTCCACAATTTTCATCTGAATCCCTCGTTTCCGTGTCAGAGGCCTCTTCGTTTCCTTCCTCCTGGGTGTCTTTGTCTGCAGGCTGAAACTTGTTCTTTTCAGTTTTGACTTCAGATGATTCTTCAGCTGCAACTTCATCTAAATTAATAATTTCATCATCAGAGGGCTCGTCCACTCCAAACTCTTTCTCGTCGTCATCTGCACGTTGAGGGTTGCTCCTTGTTTGGACTTGTACAGTTTCACTGACGTCCTCGTCACAATCGGTCCAGCACTCTGGGCTTTCTTTCATGGCCGTGGGAGTGGATAGGGGGTTCTGTTTACACGCGTTTTCAAAGCATTCCCTCAAAACGTTACAAGTACTACAAACCATCACATCTATTTTTTCAGGGACGGCTGTGGTACCACATTTGACTCTGTGTGTCACCTCTTTGACAATTAAAGTGGTCAGAGTTGTGGTGTTGTCTGAGCAGATGTCTTCATCGACGCTCATGATCTCAGCAAAAGTATTTGGAACCGTGTGGCCTATTAACCCAAACACTTCCACCTCGGACACGTCAGCTGTGCTTCTCTTATTTGCTTTGATAAACTCTGAAATTAACTGGACGATTTCAGACAGCAGATCTTTCAGGACGTCTTTGGTCTCTTGGTCAGGGTGACCTGAAATCAAATATCCAGTCTGGTACATGTTAATTTTTCCTAAATAACTTGTCATCACCGGTAGCAGCCCGTCCACGGACATGACGCTTAGGGATTGGTCAACTTCAACGGTGCTTGATACCTGCATGGTCGTTGTGGTCGATTATTGTGTAGCTGAAACAAGGTCAAACTAGATTTCTCACCAACTTCGCTGAGGAAAGTCTTGGCAACTGAAGCAGATTCCGCCCGTGACTCTTAATTAGCCCGCAGTTGTTCGTACGTCATAAAGAGAAGCTGGTTCTTATGTAAACAAGAACGATCGTTCTAATCGTTTAGCAGCGAAATGAAAAAAAACATCTGCTCTCAGAGCGCATGACGTCACTAGTTGCCAGGTAGATTCAGTTCAAGGCACGAGGGCATTCATCAGATCCATCAGTATAAAACATATTTTAGATGCGTTACGAATGAAAAAATCAAATAGGAAATACATTTATAACCCCAATTGGAATATAGGCGTGATCAATCCAGCCACACTGGAAAATCCTAATTGGAAATTTGTTTGCTCTCAGAAATCTAATAGTTTTTCTTTAAATCAATTATTGATAGCAACTTTTAAATATCGTTGATACCTGATGACTTTGTTGGTTTTGGAAAAAGAGGGCGGGCCTGTGAGTTGGTCCACTTTTCTAACAGCTAAGAAATTAATGTAGCTGGGTTTTTTTTTTTCAAATACCACATTTGATTTGCAGCTGTGGTTAATCACATGACTCAAGTGCA
The DNA here is from genome assembly GCA_014839995.1 of Xenentodon cancila. Lineage (NCBI taxonomy): Eukaryota > Metazoa > Chordata > Actinopteri > Beloniformes > Belonidae > Xenentodon > Xenentodon cancila. Next base: position 25,740,717 of record CM026204.1, on the reverse strand, counting down.
GATGTGCAGTTTGGAGACTTCAGGCGGCTTCAGGTTAAAGCAACAAAAGCCCATGACAAAACATAAAGAAATGTTTTTATACTGTTAGAATTTTCCTCATCTCTTGACAGGGTATTAAAAACCATGACAATTTCAATTAAACTAACATTGAATTGAAATGCAAGTTTATTTGTACAGCACAATTCAACAACAAGGCGCTTCAAAGCGCGCACTTAAAAAAAGGTTTTATTTCAGTTCAAACATGTTTTACACATATTAGGATTACTTTTACCAGTAAAGGTCAGTTGTAACATCATATAAAGTCTGTTTTTGTGCATTTAGAAAGGATTGCTGCTGCTGTTCATCAGCAGATCGATAGATGCTTCAGGCAATACATCACAAATGAAGAGAAAGACTGACTTCTGGTGACAGAACAACAATCTCTATATGAAGCTCCTCGGCCAAATAATTAAACTAAACAGACAAATGGAGTAAACTATGCTCACTAGCAGTTTTTAGGAGGCTGCTGTGGACTGAATAGGCTCCGCTGCTTTCAACAATTTCCATTTTTAGCTTGAATTTTACTGCTTTAGAGTTTTTACTACACTCCAATTACCACGCCTGACTAAAACTGATGTTTCAAAAACAGAACGACGTTGTCACACTTACATGAAATACATTCAACGATCTGTCCGGAGCAGCTGGATGACTGATAAAAGATCATTGTTTTTGTTCACGGCTGTCACAATGTTTTAATCCGACGCCGAAGCCTGGCAGCCGCAACATGCATGCACTTAAAAAAATATTCAATATGGAATATTTCACACTTGATTCCCCCATGTGTTCAACAACAGTTATTGATCCAGCTCCGATTGGATGTGTTGAACGTCATGTCAGGAAAACTCTTCCAGCAGGAACCTGCCCGCCTACGTTTTCTGTGCTCTCTCTTCCACATACAGCTGCATCTGTTGAAGGCAAACAAAACGACAATAATAATAATAATAAAATAAAATAACTGTTGTTTCTTCGAAAAGAAATCACTGATAGCAATCTTTCAGCTCACTTTGACTATGTCAGATGTCATGGACTTCAGAGGAATAAGTCTCGGCTCCTTCATGTGAACTTCCTGCTCATCTGCAACTATCCATGGAAAATCCTGAGGATGCAAAAGCAGAAATGTGATTTACCCACGCATATAATTCATTTGTGTTTGCATTTTGCTGGAGTTGACAGGGAAATGAACAAACAAATGTCCTGCGTTTTAAAAAGTCACCTTGATGACTTGAACCTTCTCCATGTTGCGAGTAGCAGCATCTCTGGTGTGCACGAGTACTGTGAAAGAACACCCTATGACACAGAACGGACACATTAAAGTGCTAATTTAACTTCATCAACCAAACATCTTTGACCCACATGCTGGACAAAGACCTTTACTCTAAGCTCAAATGATCAAAACAAACTCACTTTGTCGTGTGGTTGTTCTGTTGTCTTTTTTAAGGGACAGCTACTATTTATGCAAACTTCCAGGATGATTTTAAGGTATCGTGGCTTAACAAAACAGACGTATTTCAATACATTTATATACTATATATACTATATTTATAATACTGTTTTCTGAAACATTCTATTGCAAATATTTTACCTTTTTAATTCGCCATTAAGTGTAACTTCACAAATTTGAGCTAAACTAAGCATAAACAAATGCAATTGTTTATTGATTGCAGTTACATGGTTCATGACAATAAAGAATCTTGAATCTTTACACCCAAGTAATTTTTTTTCAATCATATATATTTTATGAAAATATTCAGATTATAAAAATGTTGTTGACTTTGTTTTCTCCTGAAGAGATCATGACTGTCGGTGATTATTACCTGGAGGGTTATTTATTAAAATAGCATCACAAACGCTGATCTTCAGGATGAACGCCCTCAGCAGCTGCTCCACGTGTGACAGTAATATGTCTGAGCTGTGATGGCAAAGCAACAGTTATATTATTCTCTCTTCAAATGCATTTGAGGGTAAATGAGCTCATCATAGTGGCCACTGGTCAGAAAGAGCGGCGTGAAACCTGATGGAGAGAAGAGTTGGCTGGGAAATCTCAAACACGAATCTCTCGACTGGATGATGCTCTTTGTCCATGATGACCACGACCACCTTCTCCGCATCGTTCTAGGAGTTAACAGTTAAAATGTACTCTGTTTATACAGGTGAGGTGCCACATTTCCAAAACACGATCCCCTCAGTTGGGACTCCTCTTACCTTCTCAATCAGGGGCTTCACACAGTGCAGCGTATCTTGGATATACTGATTTAACTCAGGGTGACATGACATCTAACAATAGACAAATTAAAGAGTATGTATCAGCGTTAAGAGACAAGCAGCACCTGTAAATTAAAAAATGTAAAAGAAACAACAACTTTATAATGAGACCCAATTCTGTACCTGCACAGGCACATTATATTTCTTTCTCTTCTGGAATATCCCAGATGGGTAAACTTCACGGACATACAGGATGAGGTGAATAGCGACCTCCAGAAACTCGCAGAGGATGTCAGCAACGACTGGAAACGGACACAACCAGGATATAACCTTTAAAACCTTTAAAACACATTTATGGAAACGCTGCGATACTCATGCACGACCATGACGTCAGTGAAATACACGGTTATGTAACGTTGCCCGTTAGTTTGACCAAGCAGCTGATTTACGAGGTAAAACCGGGAGACGTGAGCAAACGTCTATTTATGACCCGCTGGTTATAAAGCAAATAACGTCAATGAGTCAGTGTCGTTAGTTTAGTTGCCCTACCCTGTCCGAAATTCAGGTCTTGCCTCGTCAGAGTTGTCATGTTTTATTCAGCAGCGGCGAACAAATAAATTCGTTTTCTTTGGTGAAACAAGCTGCGGTTCGTCTTCAAGCCGTTTCTAATCGCGGGATAACGTTCATTTCTCGCAAAAACCGATGTTGTTTTCATTACATGGGGAAGAATGTTAGGAAAAGACGAACAAATAGGGACAAATCGCAACGAAACCCGTTTAAATCGACCAAAAAGCGAAAAGGCTGCGGAGTGTTTTTGTCTTGTTGTTGCTATAAACTGCTCCGCGCGCATAAAAGTGACTTCACGTGCCGTCATCTGGCGATGACGTCAGAATACGATTTATTTTATAATGTCTTTATTGTATAAATCTACCTAATCAAAGGAAATAATTAAAAAAAAAATAAACAAAAGCCACAGCACAAACAAAAATGACACATCTTCGCCAGGCATTTCGCCATCTTTTCTTAATAGCAAAACCCTGGTTGAAACCCGGACCGTTCTGCCCTCTGGTGGCGGAATCTCGTATAACACCGTTTCAGTCGAAACCAGAATTAGAAAATAGGAAGTTACATAAAAGTTCATTCTCATACTCCCTTACATTGCATTGTAAAAATGAACCTTACAGTTTTACTGGATTGGTGCTTGGTTTACATTTAGGACTTGTGTTCCTAAAATCCCTCACTTTTGTTACAGTTTGACTCGAAACAGGTTGTGGTAAGAAAAAAAGAATCAGAAAGTGTTTCCACACAATAACATGACTAAAAACGGATGTTAAAGTCACTCAGACAGTGTCAGAGTTGTAGGTTCAGCAAGTCCCACTTCAGCAGTGGCGGCTGACAGCAACTCTCCATTGTGAAGGATTTAAGTGTAGTGATTTAAGCAGATCTTATAAGGAGCAATTTAAACACCAGCAACTGACCAAAATAGTGTACATTAAAGTCATACAATGATATCCCTAATACTAAAACTACTGCATCAGTAATAAACAGGGTTTAGTTTTGTGAAAATATTCTGTCTCAATCAATAGGATGTAATTTTTCTCCTGCATCAGCATTCTGAGCTCAGTGTGCTTCAGGTGCAACCTACCAAGGTCAGATTTTAAAGAACAAAATCAGGCACAAACTTGCAGAATTAAGCCATAACAGATTAAATAAGTGGAAATAACTTACCTGATCTGTTTAAGCAGCTGTAACATCAGTACACAGACTGGTACCGGTAGTTTTGGCCGGAGTCAAGTTTTCTTGGCCTCTAAATTCACTGCATCGTCTCCAAGTACAGACACATTTGGTAGATTCCAGTTGCAAAAACTCAACCGTTTACTCCCGTGTTTGTGTTGTGTTAGTTAAATAAACGATGCAGCCTGAGATACCGTATCTGTCACGACCTGCAGGCAACTCGAAACATGTAGAAAATGAAGAGGAATTTTTTTTTTTAAATTTTCTGCAGTGCTCACATCATTACGCATCATTAGGTTTTTACATTTTCACATTGTAAAACATACGTTATATTTACCTCAATACTTTACACCCCTGAACATTAAATTAGAGTGAAATGAGGCAGCAATTTAAACACTTTATATGGTGGGAAATCAATAAAGTAAAAAAAAAAAGAAAAAATCAAATAATCAAATGGTATAAATATTGAAACTAAGCCCATACGTAGCAATACCACTCCCAACCACATGGGTGCATATAGATCAACTGCACTATAATCACCACCAACAATAATGACCTAATGAGTGAGGACGGACTGACACGTCTCTGAATAACACTTTTAACTGAATGTCTTTTCTTGCTGGGGACTGACATGAGTGTTCTTTTAATATGCTGCCCCCATGTGGCCAGAAGGGGTGTTGCTACATAGAGTTGCTTTATTTTCATTTTCCTCAAAGAAGACAGACAGGAAAAAAAAAAAGGACAAGGGACTAACGCAATGTACCCCCACCCCAAAAAAAACATTTTCAAGTAATTCAGTACTTACTGATCAAAATTGTGAGAACAAGACATGTTTTAAAAGAAAAACTTATGTTTTTAGGCACAAAATTGCAAAAAAAAAAAAAATTGAATAAAAGCATTTCTATGATGCCTTAATTATTATTTATTTTAATGGCACACTTACGAATGATGTTAAATTTTTGTTGGTTGCTGTACACTTTAAGAGAAAACAAAAATAGGTGTATGACAGAAGATGAGCATTCCTAGAATGCAGTACTTTGCTGCCAAAAAATGTTTCACACATTGTGGACAAATGTGTTCAAAATGTCAGTCAAAGCTTTGGCTGAACAAAAATGGTTCTGAGTACCAAACACTCGCATCTTCTGTATAGTTCATATCAGATGATTGAGTGCAGATTGCATCACCACTGAAATCTAAAAATCACCGTACAATGAGTAGCTGCTGTACCACAGACAAGGGATCAACCGGAATGCAAATATTCCTTGAAAAAGCAGAAAGTGTCCCTGAGCGTCTCCTGTTTCTGGTCCATACAAGATGACAAAAAACTGTTAAAGTGGTATTAAGACAAAGAAATACAGTTTCGCTTCGTTCCACAGGACTGCTGTTGGCTTTGTCAAACAGACTCCACTTAAATACAAGAGGCTCTCGAGAGTCCTCACTGAGACTGAGAGGTCTGGAAGTCCTGGTCCAGCAGGAGGGGTTTGTGGTTCTGCTCGGCGGCCATGGCCTGCAGGGCTTCCCTCTGGATCTGCCTGGCCTTGTTGTACAGGAAGACCCCGACGAACACGAGGGCCGTGCCGGCGGCGCTGAGAAGTGTGATGGGGTTGCTGAACACGATGATGCTGAGCCAAACCGACAGCGCGTGCTTCACGGTGCTGGCAACACTGAGGAAGACGGAGACGTTAATGCTGGACTTTACACGGCGGACGCATCTTTCTCACGCAGTAGATCCATGAACGCACAAGCTCAACGACTGCGTTACTACGACTCAATACTGCGTTTAAAGCAGGCGCTAAATTTGAAATTGAGAGTTGCTCAAAGAATCTATTATCTGATTACAATTAAAAACAACCGAGGTTGACCAAAAGTAAAAAGTAAAAACAATAAAACACTTAACGGCGGCACGACATTTCGAAGTAAGCAACCGCAGGAGTCTCCGCTCTGCAACAGACTGTCCTACCTGAAAGTAACGGGAGAAATCCGTCCCATGAGCGCGTAGGCTGTGACGCTCTGCAGGTGGAAGAGACACCCGTCAAATAGCAGCAACAGGACCATGTCCTGACTGAAGATGAAGCCCTTTCCACTCTTCCCAATCACCGGAATATCCTGGAAAAGATTGTTTTAGACATTTAATTGGATATACTGGAGATCAGTGGTGACTGCAACCCTTGTGTGGAAACCTTGTTCTACTTTTCTATTATTAATTCACAGACTTTCCTTTAATATACACTGTGATTACATGTCTTGATCACTTACCACAATCTAGTAGACAGTAATTAAGGCGCTGGCTTACCAGGAGGAAAACCCAGGCAGGTATGAGCATAATAACCGCCGCGGCGCTGGTGTAGAACTGCAGCTCTGGTGGACTTAAATTAGACAAAGAAATCAGAGGCTTTGTGACACAGAAATGGTCACAAAGTGACAAAAGCGACGGCCTTTTACCTGAACTTGTATGTGTCTCCACTTAGAAGTTTCTTGGAGAAGACATTCTGCAGGCTGAGACCAGAAATAGTTATACTACACCCGATGTTTCTGTTTTAAACAATCACACTGCTTTATCAGACTCAGTTAATGATTCACTATTCTGCATCGTTCTGTTTCCCTCCTCATTTGTTGATCCACATTTGACTGTCCACACCACCATCACTGGAAGATAACAGCCGCGCTTTAATGACAGAGTAAACAACAAACGAGGAGGCAGGACAGCGAGCGAAGACTTTGTTGACAGCTGGTATGAAGCCAAACTACACATTTAATTAACCTGCAACAGTCCGTGTGTGCAGGAGTGAAAGCTATTTAAAAGCAACCTGCAACTAAAGGTTATTTCCAGCCTGGTTTTCATGCATGTCCAGGCTTCAACAGGTCACCACAGACATCTTTTGTAACAACGCTCTTGTTTTAAGGACAGACCAGTCCATGATGTTGGTGGAGAGGGCCGCGGAGAAGCCGAGCATGTTGAAGCTGATCTCTGTAGCCGTGCACAGGGCCAGGCCTGCCATGACGGGAAAGAGGGACAGGTTCACCCACATGCCTGCAGCGCAAAAAACAAACGTAGGGAGGAATAAAAGAGAAATTAAAGAGCAATAAATAAACGAGTCACGGTGGCTTGAGCTCCCGTTCTGCTCCACTGGTTTCACCACAATCGTCCATAAAAGTTGTTTTTTTTAAGACGAAATCTCCGGCAAATCCGGAGAGATGGAGAAAAAAAAAACAAGTGCTACAGGTTCATGGTTCACTTGCTGTGACAATATCAGGAAAAATATACTACTGTCAAGCAGAAGACAAAAGCCACTCTTTTGTTGCACCGCTCCTTCCCTCCGGGGCCTTGGAACCATGTGATGAGCGACAGTGGTAAAAAATAAATAAACCCTACTTCTTTAAAATGAGACATCATGAGATCATTACTCCATCGCCATTAATCACAAACTGAAAGTAAACAGTTCAATGGCTGTCGTATTGTTTACATTTACAGTTGGAACAAAGATTTAAGTGATTTTGCCAGTGAAAAAAGACAACGGTTACCGAGCTTTCACCTACGTCCCTAAAGTCATTAAAACCACTGGGACACCCGTACATCTACATGTGAACAAGCAAAACTTCAGCTGAAGCCCTCAACACAAACACACAGCGCGTTTGTTTACCTGTGTACTCGCCGAGGATCAGCCTGGACATGATGACGGTGAAAATGGGCGCCGAGCTCTTCACCGTCTCTGCAAAGGACACTGCAACATTCTTCAGGCTCACCAAACCGAGAACCACCGTGGTGAATCTGAAGCAAAAAGCAGACCCACTCAGCGTTCGTCCTGCATCATCAGCTTTGTGATTTACTAAACTGGGTCCAGAACTCCAAAGCAACTAGCTGATGTGCATACAGACTGTCAGGACAGAGGAACCCACCTCATGAGCCCAACGAAGAGCATGATCATGACGAAGTTTGGGGGATACTCGGTTCTAGATTTGTGCTTGTACAGGCAGCAGGGGACAAACATCTTTAGGCAGCCAATGACGGTGGTGGAGAGCATCTGAACAGCACCTGCAGAGCATGCAGAAGGTGACTTGATGTAAACAAAATTAAACAGCAGCAAGCAAAAAGGCTTTTTATATATAAAATAAATAAGTCTCCCAGAATGCAGCTACAGGTTTTACTATAAAACGTGTCTAAAAAAGCAGCAGAAGTATTCCATCTCTTTACCCAGCATGCTCGGTTCGCCCTCCAGCAACGACAGGATGTACTTGTTGAGGAACAGGGTGCAGAAGCTGAAGAAATACCAGAGCAGCAAGTAGGTCAGGGAGCGCCAGTTCAGGACCCCAGACTCGGCCTCTATCACGGTGGTCTCGGTGACTGTGATCTTCAGAACCTGCTCTCCTGGCAGGCTCTCGCTGCGGGCCAGCACCACCCGCTCCTGTCGAGTACGAAACGGGGACAGGAAGTGCCACATCGCACCTGCCGCATGAGGGCCCCAAGAGGAGGTTACGAGAGGGGAGACGAGCCGTTGACGAATAGACCTGATGACTAGTCCATGTTCTGATGGGCCCACAGAAATCCGGAGTCACTCAGCTTTGTCGCGGCTGCTCTTCAGGTCTCCGCTACTCTAAACACACGCATAAAAGATTAAAAACAGTTACAAGTTAAAAAAAAGGAATACGTCAAACTGTGTCCTCACAGCTCTGTTCATAGCAGCTGGTTTTAGGGGGTGGAGTCAACCACTCCATCGTAATCCACCCATCTAGTTGCATTTAAAAACTACTCTCAGCCCACTTTGACCCTTTTTGCCTTCAGAACTGCCTTTATCCTTCATGGCAATGGTTCAAATAGGTTCTGGAAACATTCCTTAGAGATTTTGGCCAATATTAACATGACAGCATCTCACAGACGGTGCAGATTTGTCGGCTGCACACCCACGATGCAAATCTCCAAGATATCCCAAAGGAGGGTGCCATCAGAAGATGGGTTCACTGGGGTCATGAAGCGGGGACGTCCTCAGCAACAATTTTCAGGTAAGCTTTGACATGTAAACGACGCTCAGCTGGTATTAAGGGGCCAAGAATGGTCCACAGATGGTCTTCTGCACACCATGGTTGCAACAGGACAAGTGGTCATTTGAGTTTGTGTTCAACTCAAACCCATCTGTCCTGTCTCCTCTGACGTCAAAGACATATTTTCCTCCAGACAACTATCACTCAGTAGGATTTTTTTCCCCATACCATTTTGTGTAAATCCCAGTAGATTAGCAGTTGATGCTGACCAGTACGTTTAAACTCACAATTATCCCACCTTCCTGGTTCTGATGCTCAGCTTGAACCAGGTTATCTTGACCACTGGTGCTACCCACTTCAGAGACGCTTGACATTGCAGGATGACGTTAAATTGAGTTCAGATAAGAGAGAGAAAAAAAAAGGTCTACTCTGATCTGGGTCTGTGACGTCACAATATCCTACAACATCTGAACAGCTCTCTGAATCAGACTTTTCCATGCACGGAGTCTCACACAAAGTTGTTTCAGGTTTTCGAGCTGACAGTAACTTCCAACACCTATACAAAGTCTCAAACAAATATATTTATGCCCCCTTTTGACAATTGTGGTTTGGTTTTTTTGTTAATTTATAAACGCGTTTAAAGGTAATTTCTAAACAATCATATATGTGGGCTAGAAAAGACCGGTGAGAACTAGAGGTGTCTATAGTTCGAATTAATCCAACTTTACAGAAATGTGATCTTAAATCCCCGCGGAAGACAAACAGTAAAACGTTACCGTGAACGAAGCGACTTCGTGAGCGACTTCGAGGCTCTGCTCGCTTCAGCCAGCGCGACGGCGAGTCGCTCCCTTAGACTTTAACCTGAGGCTGGAACGTCACCGTCAGGTCGGACTCTCACCCCGGACTGAAGTCTGGACGCTGCCGGGGACCGAGGACCGAGCACCGGGGCAGAAAACTGCGTAGCGGAGCGGAGGACCGGGACTTCTGTGAGAAGGAGGAAGCCGCACATCCACGCCGCAACACCAGCTAGCCGCTGCGCTTCTTCTGCAGCGTCGGAGGGACGTCTCCCCAAAAGACAGCAGCCCAGTCAGCCATACCGCAAAACACTAACACGAACACTGCTGCGCCAACGTCGTGTTTCTGCAGACATGAACTGATCTGCGTCGATAACTTGTAGCTGCCCACCCCACACGGGGACGTGGCTGCTAACACAGTCAATCAAAGCGCAACGTCAAGTTACGCGAAAACACCACAGGATGCGAGTCATAACCTTCAAATTAAAATATCTACTAAATTAATAATCGCTAACCAGTCCGACTTACTTTAACAAAATAAACGTATTGGCCATTTTTAGAATTTGTTTTACACGTGTTATTGCGTTTCAACTCAAAATTTGGCATTTTTTTCCTTATGTTAAAAAAGACATGCTTTTATTTTCATCATTCAGCTTCCACGCTTCCGGTAAAACTCTGATTTTTGAATAAGATTCTACATAACAAAATTATGCTCCTTTACTGTATTTGTTTGCAATATACTCTGTAAAGTGTTTAGAAAACACTCTTTAAAAGTAACTTTTAAACGGTTAATAAAATCTACAATTTGAAATACACACAAAAATATGTTCCTTTCCTGTGGCGCGGCTCCCAGCACAAGCAGCCCAAGTGCGCGCACGCACCCTCGTGGCACAAGACCATCTAACCCTGGTCGCTGTGCTGGGGGGGGGGGGGGGTAAGAGGGAGGGGAGCCAGCGAAGGTGTTTATACCTGTGTGCATGTGTGCGTAAGTACGTAAGTCTGTGAACTCTGCCCCAGTTCAGTCCCCAGCCAAAGTTCTCCATAGTCCCTGATAGTGATGGGAGTGTTATCAACCGGCCTCCATAGAGCTGCGACTCAGGTCCACAGGGGTCATGGGGGGAAAGGGGAGGGGGAGTGGGACCAGAGCATCTCATGGGCATAACATCTAGGAGAAATAGAGATAGGCAGTCTTACCAAGGCCGGCAACAGGGGAGTCAAGTCAGATAAATACAACTGTTTTGGGTCAGGCCGACTCCAGCAATGTTCCGTCTGCCGTAAAAAGTCTCTCTGGTACATCACATCGGCGACTCCACACAGTCAAATGTGTGGTCAGTTTCCATGTGTTGTTCAAGAACCGCAGTTCACCTGCGATTCTCTTCAAGAGTCGCATCCAGTCTGCGACTTTGCTCACAGCGCCTGGGTCGGAGTTTGTCCGTATGCCAGGGAACCGCCAACTCCAAAAAGCAGAAATCCTGTTATCAATATTCCAATTATGTAGAACATCCTGCAGTGGCAGTGTGGACAGACACAACGCAGGCCCTCCTTTGCCCGGTCTTCTCGTTGAGAAAATTTGGTCAGTTGTATTGAGAGGCCTGCTGACCAGATGGTTTGAAAGAATCGGAAGATTTGCAGGGAGAGGCTCCAAATAGATGAACAAAGACTGCACAAGACAGAGGAAAGCAGCGGGGCAGATAAGAGATGGAGCGGGAGAAGAAAAAAAGCGTCCTCCTTTACCGAGAGTACCATAATAATAATAAAAAATCAATATAAAGATGATCAATGCAATCAACAGTAGTCACCTGTGTTGCAGCAGAGTGTTGTGTAAAATACAGTTCAAAAACGTCCTTTACCGTCCCGTTAAAATGTCCTGATGAGGAGAATACAGGTGTAATCAGAAGCAGACTTGGGCTGAAACTTTGGGGTTTTAAAACATTGTATTGTCTAGGGTTTACAACAAATAATAATGAGAAAAAACCAAAGTGAACAACAGATTATCGATGAAAGAAGTTAAAAGACAGAGAACACAATGGTCGAAGCAGGCAGGAACTGATAATCAGCTGAAATGAGAAGAAACAGATGATGAAGCCAGTGAATTAATCCATGTCAACAGTCCAGCACTACTTTTGCTTATCATCCGTAAACTTAGATAAGCTGTAGATGAATGAGTTTCCCTTCTTTGGATCAATAAATTTGTCTGAATGTAAATCTTAAATGTGCAAGGTACTTTCCGTAAATATTAATTACGTAAAGGTCCGTTACCTTGATTTTATTGCGTCAACAAATTCGTTGTCCTCTAGGGGGCAGCAAGACTTTAGAGCAGGATGAGGAGGAGCACAAATATATTAAAGCTCAGAAGAAGACTCGCTGTATTTGGTGATGTAGTTAAATGAGAAACTTCCGAGTCTGAAGCTGAATAAACCGAATTAAAGTGCAGGAATGTAAACTTCGTCACAGTGCTGCACGGTTGACAAATGGACGAAACAAGGTAAGCGGCTTCATATGTACATGTGTGGGTCTTGTCGTGATAGAGGCCCTTTTTTGCTGCTTTTTAACGTTATAAGCGTATTATTAAGCAGTCACGCCCGTTTATCAAACAAAGGTGAACAAACTGGAAAACCGCCTGAATAACTTAAATCCACGGGTCAGTGGGCCATTTTATGACCGACTTATCCTCTAAAGCACAATTTATTAGCAGCTGAATCGAAACCTGACGCACTAAGTTTCCTGTTGAGCTGCAAATTAGTTAATGGAGGTCATGGGAATGTTCAGGAATAAAACACGGGACAAAGAAAGAAGAACCGAAAGCATTCTTCAAGTAGTATGAATACACACCAAGGCCTGGTTTATCTTTATTAAACCCCGGGATTGAACATTATGGGAATTCCTGGGCGTGTGTAGTCAGGTACTGTTTGGGAATGCTGCGGACCGTGTTGCCAGGTTTGACGTTTATCAGCCACTTAACGGCTGCTCTATGTGGTGAAACGGAGACATAAATGCGATTAAAGTATCTGTATAAACGTGTAATGAAGACAACAGCTGCAACACAAGTAAACAATAATAATAATTACAATAATATAAAGCTACGTGTTCACAGTCAGATGGTTGTGTGGTGCAGAAAGTTGGGAACAACCATAACAGCAGTGCTTTCTGTCAAGTTCATCTTTTTTTTTAATCTGAACTTGTTTTTGCATGTTCGTCTCTGCTGGTGGACAAACGGTTCTCAAACTATGACAACATAGAGGTGGAGAGTTCACATGTGGTGCCATAACTGTAATAATATCCCAGAAATACAACAGTTTTTAAGGCACAAGGTCTGGCTATGAATACAACTACAATGTCATTAGAGACTAAATCACATTCACAATTATGGTCAGCCGGATGATGTGTTATATTTTATCGATTAATAAAACGTTAATTCGTAATACATCCTGAACTGACAAAATGAGAATTAGCTTCCCTTTACAGAAGCTGGATTTAGTCCCTTTATCGTTTCAGTGCTTTGCTTGGCAACCGGCCGCAGGAGGGTCCAGATGCTTTGTCTCCAAACCTGAGGCCCAGACACCCGGACCTGATCCCGACACCGTGTGGACCGGTGAGAGGCTTATCTCTGCATCCCTCTCTTGCTTATCCCTCCTCTTGTTGTTATCAGTTATAAAGTCAGTCTTTAACTTGTTAAAACACATCTTTTATCACATTCTCCGTCTCGATTTCCTCTCTCTTGCAGATAAAGTCCTGGTCTGAGCTGTCTTGCCCGCTGAAGCTCTATTTCTGCTTAACCATCGTGTCTCTGCTGGTGTTGCTCGGCCTCACTCTGCCCTTCCTCAAGCAGGCAGCGGGCAAAGATGTATCCGACAAGGAGAACTTCACCGTGTCTCTCATCCAGCTGGTGGGAATACGTGAGTGCTGTCGGTCACCATCTCCGGGAAGTGTGTTGAACAGCCATCCAGGCTGGCGGCCGAAAGCAGAAGTTATCCTGCCGTAATAATGCCATAAAAGCTGTGGAGTAGATGAGTGTGATGGTTTATGCCTCTTTTTTCATGCTCTTTCCAGTGATTCATTTCCCCACAGTTAAATTTACTTTCTCGTCTTGCGCAAACATTTTGAGTTTAGTCTGCAAATACTGAGAAAAAGCTATTTTATTGCAACCAAAGCACTGGAGCTTCATGGGAAATGACCTCAGCAGAAAATAGGAGAAGCTGCCTCAGAATGAATCTGAATTTGAAACGTTTTTTTTTATTTTTTTTAGATGGTTTGGTTCAAATGTCATCCGTATACAGTAAAACCTTTTGCGACCACGTTTTCACAGCCAGTTTCGAGCAGTCAACTTCACTCCACCCTCCTCTTCCGTTTTTATTTTGAAATCTCTGTTACAACATTACACTTGGGTCTCGTGAGTTACAGCAAGTGCAGCGTGATGTGAAGCCCAGACAGAGATGAGGAACCCGGATCATTCCAGTCTGATCTGGATCTGGATCTGGATCTGGATCTGGATTTGACTCTGTCAAAGTTGGTCGTGACTTCAGACAGACAAATACAGGCGCTGAACAAATGTACTTTGTTCCCCCTTGAAGAAAGAAAACATTCAGTCTGCATTTTGGAAACTTGCTTAACTGTCCAAATTTTAAAGTAAAGCTTTGTAGTAGTTTACATCAAGGGAATCCAGGGAGTTGTAATTAATTATTTGAGGGTTCGAGGTTGTTTGAACCAGCTTTGTGATGGACAGTTAAAAACCTGGACTTTTTTGAAAAGTTAAGTGAAACTCCACAGATGCAACTTCATCTAACGCATTTCTGAGCAGATCAGATGAACAGTTAATAACATCCAGGTGAGTCTGGTCTCAACTGAGCTTCTCGTGGTCTTTGCTCCTCGCAGTGTTCTGCATCTACTACATCACCCGCGGTGTGCTGCAGGAGAACAGGCAGGAGCTGGCGGTGTTCGTGCTCAGCATGTTGGTGCTCATGATCCGGTCCGTGGTCAACTTCTCCGTGCTGGACTCAAAGGGCAAGCAGGAGTTGCTGGTGGGTCGTCCTCTCGCTGCACGCTCAGGGACTCAGCATTTCACAATGTGATTAAAGATGAGTTCTTTCCAGTAACTGCATCTTAAACCTGTATGAGGAGCAAGGGGGGCTTAGAAATCCCACATCCTGCCCCGCTCCATCTGTAGGCTCCGGGTCTGTGCACAGAACCAAGATCCTCCCCTCCAATATCTGTACGTAAGCCTAAAGAAGGGGACTGATCGAAGCCCAGACGCCAAAGCGCAACAATGTTTTTTACCAGTGGCCCCCAACCGTTTTGGAGCCACGGACCCGTTTAATGTCAGACAATATTTGTACAGAACGATCTGTAAAAAGTGTAGCGGATAAAAACAACAAAAAAAATGATACGACCGGGATAAAAACTGCGGGATTTTCTAAATATAATAATAAACGTAAATGTTGTACACGTGTTTTCATGTGCAACTTCAGTAGCAGCGTCCTCGTAACATGGCGCCAACAACAGAACCTCAGTGACATCCCGTCTGCCCCGACGCTCTCTGGTCGCTGTGGTAACCTTAAAGCAGGCCTCTTGTTTCCACAACTGAAGCTCCCGTCACGCTGTGCTGCAGGTTCGGTTTGTGTGCATCATGTGTCTGGGCTTCGTGCACTTGTTTTGCACCACGTTTCTCCTCTGGAGGCCCAACATGATGGCGTTTCGGGTGAGCGGCGCCTTGAAGAGCCTGCAGGAGCAGTACTTCCTCCTCAACCTCTGCTTCTCCATGGTGACGTTTGACCTGCAGGCTCAGGTACGTCTGCACCTCTTCACACAAAAACCCGAGCATGTCTTTGAGCCTTTGTGCTTGGTGTTGATTATCGTCCTCGACGAAGACCGAAGCTGCACTGGACACTTGATGGATCAGCAAAGACACAGCCAGATCCTCAGATGAGCTCTCACATTTATGACACTGCCACCAAGTGGCGGGAACAGGCCATTACACCCAAACATGAGTTTACAGCATCTGCAGAGTCACGTTCAACCCTTTCTAAGGTTTCTGATGTGCGTCGGCTCTTTAGACCAAGCCAGCATCTCCTTCTGAATGGCTCTACTCCACATTTTTGGAATTCTTTTTTATTATTTGTTGAAGTGACCTGTAAAGTTCATGCAGGGCTGGAGGTCACTGACACACATGATGGACCTCCAGCTTCAGTCAAGATTAGACTGATGCTGGACATCTCAGCCCAGTCAGGCCACGCAAAACGATATCAACGTAAAGATCTTCTCTTCGCCACCCAAACGGAGGTTTCTGCAGCGTCATGACTGATGACCACTTGTCCTCCTTAGATATATTGATGATGATGTGTTCTTGGCCAGTTGTGTCTCTGCATCCTGATTACGGCGCCGGACTCGACCATGTTTGCAGCCAACAGTATCATCCTGGGTGTCGGAGTGGTGTGGGCCTGCCTGACCGCGGCTGTCGGCGCCGTAGCGGTGAGCGTTCACCTCAGACGCATGATGAGAACACGCCCCCGTCAGCCTCAACAATAAAGCCACTGACGGCTAAAGTGACTCTCAGGTCTCATAAAACCCACCTGAAGAGTCCGCCGTCGGCGTCCTGGATCCCTCGATGCGTTTCTGAGTCTCCAGGTGTTTTTATTGTTGGCTGATCGGTGTTGGCAGAGCTGTGGTTTCTAGTCGGAACAGTTTTTCTTTTCTTTTCAGGTTTTAAAGGAAGCCAAGATCTTAGTCTGGTTCTTCATGGCGCTGAACCTTCCCCAAGTGGCCTTCTTCGGGTATCTGATGTACACGGTAGGCTGACGTGAACGGCACGTCTAACTTTATCTCCACGGCTTCCTGAAAGACGTTCTATAATGTTCGATGGTGTTCAGACAGCTGAGGGCCTAAAACTTTGGAAACAGTTTGTACTTCAACAAATCCGCCTAAAGACAAGGAGCTCAGTAAATACCTCAAACATCTGGGTGCTGATGTTTTATATCAGTTCAAAGTTCATTTTGTTTTCAGTGGCATTGTGTTTCTGAGAGTGAAAATCAGGGTTGTGGGATGATTCCTGCTGGGAAATGCTGGTTTTCCTTCCAACAGGTGGTGGAACACTGGCTGCAGGACAACACGTACATCCTGGAGGCGGCGGCCGTCACCGGAGCTTTGATTTCACTGCTGATCAAAGCCGTCTTATTCTGGAGCCTCATCAAACTGGTGCGCAGCTTTGGACAAGGCCTGAGGGAGAGAAGTGAGTTCACCGTCTGAGACCAGTGTCACTGCCGCGACAGTTAATCAGAGCGTCTACGTGCACAGTTCAGTCGAGCGCGCTCGACCGGGAATCGATCTACCCACCAAAACACGCCACACGTCGCCACGGTAGCGGCCCTGAGTGCTCACGCTCAGCTTTGAGTTTTTCTTCTTGACCTGCACTGCAAAAACTAATTTCTTAGAAAGTAGAAACAATCTTTGTCTCAAGGAGATCAAAAGTCTATTTTAGACTATTTTGCTAGTTTTAAGAGTTTCAGTAAAAATTTGATGCCCTTCAGTCCTGCTGGAACCGTCACTCGCAGCGGTCAGACCGACTTCAACTGTCAATCATCTGCTGCCGTTACTCCGTCCCGGAGAAATTCACTTCCCTGCCCGTGTTTTCAAACTATGAATTCAGTCACTCTAATAGTGACTGAATGATTTTTTCAATCATCGTGTAAACATGCACACAGAGGACTTATGATGATGTTTCTTATCGTCAGCGTGTTTTTTAACTGTCTTTCATGTGACGCGGCAGTGTTTGCACCGAGCAGGTGATGGGACGTCGCGGATCAAGGACGCGGCGGCACGTCAAGGACCTAGCTGGTATTTTTGCACTGTGGCGTGACCGTGGGGCCTCCTCGCGCTCTCTTTTCTACCATAATGTGCGCCAGGCATTCCACTTACACATTTATTGACCCTACTGTACGGTTTGTTTTACTTGATTTTGACTTCATGGTGGTGTCTAATCAGCTCTTAACCCAGATTTGGTCGACATTTTGCTGTTTGTTTTGGATTGATCATGTTTCTGTATTTACACTTGTCATGTTTTCTCCACAGCTCATTTGTCGATTTACTCTTATTATTTCAGGCTTTTCTTCAACTTCTTCTGTAGTCGCTTTTGTTGAACTTGGATTGTGATCGTGTTTAAGTCACTTCAGTCCACTTTGTTCTTTATAAAACTACAGTAAACGCCAACTGGATTCTTAAGGGATTTGTACTTTAACTTGCACAGTATATGTATAATATATGATGAATTGTTAGTATATTTTTTTAAAGAAACTGTCTTACACTTTGCATTGTTGTTGTTTTTTTACTTTGGCTCATCGACATTTTTCTTTTACTTTATTTTCTGCTGCACTTTGAGTGTTTTTTCCATTGAAGTTTTATAATAAAACATTAAAACCAAATTTCTGTTTGGATACTATGATTGTATAGGAAGAAGTGGGCAAGCACTCTTTAGACCAAGTCAGAACCGGTGCCGGTGCTACAGCCGGTTCCAAACAGGTTCCACAAAAAACTGAACTGATTTTCCCCTGGCCGGAAAACTCCAGAGATCCAGGACCTTAAATTATTTATGACGTCACCAAGGTGGAAGCAGGACATCCATGAAAAGATCACGAAATCCCTCCCAACAGCAACAATGGAACTCAAATTTCGGTTTGTGGTCGTAGTTGGTTGTTTCCTCGCAGCTGGCGGTTGAAAATAAAAAAAAAGAAAAGGTGACAACTCTGGCACTAGAACCGCTT
Source organism: Xenentodon cancila (assembly GCA_014839995.1). NCBI lineage: Eukaryota > Metazoa > Chordata > Actinopteri > Beloniformes > Belonidae > Xenentodon > Xenentodon cancila. The sequence continues at coordinate 25,722,221 of CM026204.1, read as the reverse complement.
TGGTTGAAAAGCCTTATCGGGTTGTTGACATGGATTTTAACATTTAACATACTCAACGGAGCTTTTGTGGTCGCAGAAGTTTCTTTGTTTTTCGTGATTTCTCATAACTGCGTGACCTGGCCTTGGGAGTAAAGTTTGGTGGGACTCTTCTGTCTTTCTCACCAGAAAATGTTGAACTGAATTGTTTTCAACTTGTTTTGTAAATGTTTTTGCCTTTTAATGTGCAGCAACAATTTGCTTCTCTAATACTTGAGCTTATGTCTTTACGTTTTGGGAGTGTGTTTCTGAGGTCTGCGGTCTGCACTCCATCTGATGATGGATTCATCCACTGCACTGCAGTCATGGTTTGTTTTTACACACAAACCTCCCACTAGGTTACAAGATGAGTGCGACTTCGACTCCTCTCACTGCTCGGAGTTTAACATCACAACTTACCCAGACAGTTAAATCTTTTCTTCATCCTTATATGCTTTACAAACCTCAACCTCCCCCTCTAAAGTATACTTGGGAGCAAACGTGTTCAGTTTTCACAGATGGAGACTGAGGCGCGGCGTCCCAGCGACCTGCCAATCAACTTCCATCTTTTACATTGAAACCAGAAGCAGTGAAACAGCAGACGACACGCCCTCCTGCATAAACTCTGTTTATTAAAGTGTTACTGGAAAAAAATAGCATATTACACACATTAATAAACTTTCTGATACAAAAGTTAGAATGACAGGTTTTCAGAGTTAAAAAAACAGATAAGAAGTTTGAGAGGAAAGTCTACGATGCTTCATGGGAGAAGTCAGTTTTACAGACAGTAGATCCACTTGACAGGATTAGAGAACATTTCAGGCCTTCGAAAGGTAACAAAGCAGCCAGTATTGATCTGCAGAACTGGACTAATCACTTTGTGTTGGAATGTATTTCGTACAAGTACGTCACTGATCTTCAGTCCGATATGAGGCTGCAAAAACACACTTTTGTTCTTCAGCAAAAACAACTGACAAAGTATAAAACAAAAAAAAGTACCAAATACATTTATTTTTTATTAATAATACATTATAAACCAGTTAATAAACAAGGAATTTACAAAATACAACTTTTTAAAGTTACATCTATATACATGTGTGAGAGGAATGATTGTTTTTTTTTTCTTTATTTTAGAGCTTCTCCATCAGCGAGACCCCCCGCTGGTCTTTTCTCCGCCACTCGGTTCTCTAACTCCACTTCACACCTCAGCATCCGTCCAAGCGGACCTGCAGGGTGGGTCACTGCACGCCGGCAGACTCGCAACAAAATACAAAACTAACAATTCACCACCCACAGACACGTCAGCGTATAAAATACGATTTAAAAAGTTTGGCTTTTGGTTAAAAGGACATCTTTAAAACCCGATGGTAAAAAGACATTGAGGACATCTGCATGAAACGAACGTTCAACTCAACAGCTGATGTAACGTCTTAAATCAGGTTCTGCAGACAGGAAAGATAAAACCACTGACTTCTGCAAGTGTGACACAAAATGATGTAAACCTCAAGATGAAATTTCTGTCCATTTGATAGAAGTTTAAGGCACAGTCTTGTACAGTTGGGCCCCTGAATGTCTCGTTTTTATCATTCTTTGTTTCTCCTAAGCTGGAGTTGGATCCTTTAATTCGTTTTTTTTTCACCCTCAGGAAAAGTGCATCTCAGTCTTTCACCTTCACGGCAAGAACCGCTGTGTCTTTTGCCATTTATATATTCAAGTAATCGTAAATATGAAAAGGGCTGGAACAAAAACAGACAGACACATAACTTTGTGCATTTTGGTTCCACACCAACCTCGGTTTTGCTCTTCCAACCGTCTTAACGGGATGCACATGTTGGAAGAACAGCAGGAATGAAATCCCCCCGTCGCAGCAGATTATCATTTAAATTTTTAAATGCGTTTTATTAACGCTGCACACAGGTAGGACAGTAGTGTCAGTTTCACAAACCAGATGTGTGTGAAACGTTTAAATCCGGTTTACTGTAAAAGGGCCCGATGTTAATTATTTTCCGCCTGCAGGGCTCACAGCTCGCTTCTTTTTTAAACATATTTATTCCACTTAAACGCAGCGTGAGAGACCTTGCTCTAACCAATGTGAAGGAAACATCGTGGACAGCTATTTTAAGTGAAGTTTAGTACGATTATTTTAGCGTAAGAGTAAAAAGTTGTAGCCAGAAGCTGATGAAGCCAAAGAAGCCAAAACCAGGGTCCGGAAGACCTGGCCTCAGAAATCCTCGTCCTCCGAGCTGAGGTAGTTCTGCTTCTTCCTCACATTCCAGTGTAAACACTCAGCCAGGCTCTCGAACCAGTCATTCACAGGGTCCCGGAAACAGATGGAGGGAACGGGAAAGCAAGAAGTGGTGATGGTAATGCTGGAAAAAGGATGGAGAAAAAGAGATAATCAAGGATAATCAGGGATCTGCAGGAAGAATGAGGAAGAGAAACTCCGGGTATGTGCAATAAAAGAAACTCCCAAAAAAAGATTTTCCCGTTAAAAAAACAAAACACTGGGTTTTTGTAGAAGAATAAAGGCAGCTCTTACAAGAAGCAGGAAGGTGATTAAGTCTGGCTCAGTTACATAAAGGGAGGTGCAGAATCTGAGCCGAGCAGCGGTTGGCCTGCAGCCAGTTGAGCAGGCCGATAAGGTTACGTAACAAAGCCTGCAATGTGGAGGCAGCTGCTGACGGAGTTAACCGATCCACTCCTCAGTTCTGCCTCATTTACTCCCGTGCACCTTCATTGTCTCCGGGTTTGCGGAGTTTCTGGAGGCCATGGAGGGAGACGCGCTCGGCATGCGGACTAACCTGTCTCCATGACAGATCTCCTGTCTCTTTCTTCCATCAAATGAAACCCAGGCCGTGTTTCTGGCGTCGCGCGACAGCATTATCTGAGACGGAACAATGGAAAATGGTTTCATTGAGACAGTCAGAAGAATAACTGGACCCCCCCACCCCAAACCAAGCTTTAAAATTTAATTATTTTCACTCATTCTTCCCATAAACAGGAAGAGAACATTTTAAAGTAAACTCCACTCAACTGCCTGCATGTTTTAAATGAAGAAACCACTTTCACAGAGTTGGCGGGAATACCTTGAGCTCCACTCCGGCAGGCACCACGATGGGTCTGAAGGACAACGAGTGGGGGCAGATGGGGGTGATCATGATGGCCGGGACGTTGGGGTGGATCATGGAGGCGCCTGCCGCCACCGCGTACGCCGTACTGCCTGTAGGCGTGGATACGATCACGCCTGAGGAGACAGTCGCACGCTTCAATAAGCTACGAGCAGGTAGCAGCTTGTACAAAAGGTGACCCGGGTTCAGACTGAGGTGAGAACATTGGTACTCTGCAAATATTTTGCTGCGACTTTCTCTGGAAACACAGCATGTTAAAGTCGGAAACGAGCTTCCAGGGCGGTGAAGGCCGGCCACAGCTGCAGAGACTAAACTCTACACTGAGAAGTGAGTCTTCAGCAGCCTTATCGACGCGCAGCGCAGACGTGGTGTCTCGGCTCTGCGAGTCCGGACCCGTTCCAAGGCTGCGCTCACTCACCGTCTCCCTGCACCGTGGTGATGAGGTGTCCATCCAGGTAGAGGTCCACGTTCGAAAGATACGAGGAGGGTCCTCTGTCCACCACCACCTCATTAAGAACCTGAAGCGCACAGGAAAAACAGAGTGTTAAAAATGAACACGATGTCCTAGAAAGACTCACAACCCATCCATGGCATGTTGGTAATGAAAACGCCAGCCCCAGTCCGTCATCGTCATACGAGACTTTACTGATGTCACCGTTTGTTCAAGAACAGGCTCAAGGTCCACAGGCGTTAGAGTGAAGACAGCTGAGATATGACGTCGTCAAGCCTGGTTTGAGCAGCAGGGTGCAGCTGACAGACGAAGGCAAAGCCGGCGGCCTGCGTGCCGGCGGCCTGCGTGCCGGCGGCCTGCGTGCCGGCGGCCAAATCTGAACGTTCACTTCAGGTGTCATAATGTGAGACTTCACCTGATACTCCATGGCTTTGCGGCTACTTTCGATGTCCCCGTTGGTCAGGATGATACTCTTTTCCTCCATGGTGTCCTTCTTCTCCCAGTTCTCTTTAAGCACTCGGACTTTCAAGCGGCTTCGCAGGACGATGGCGGCGTTACCTTAAGCAGAAGCAGCAGACAGAGCGGATATGAATCTTCTGTTGCGCATAAAACCCGAGAAGTTGGCAAACAGAACAGGAGTGTTTGCTTGAGACCGACAGACAGTTTTGAGAACATTCAGTACCTTCAATAATCTGAGTGACCTGAGACTGGTACGTGTCAAACTTGAAAGGCGTCAGAAAGCCCAGGGAGCCCAGGTGGAAGGCCATAACCGGTGGAACGCTGTCCTAAAACACAAGGAACGTAGACAATAAAAGAAAAACAAACACAAAACACACAAAGACTTCGAAGAAGTGACATACCTGAAAGAGCGAAGATGCGTACAGCAACGTTCCATCTCCTCCGAGACAGATGATGAAGTCAACTCGATTAGAGATGTCGTCAAAATCTAGGAAACACGAATCCATGAAACCACTTCAGCCAGTGTGCGTTTCTCATGAAAACCTGCATCGCTCGGACCCGCTACATGACTGCTCTTCAAACCTTCTCTGAAAGTGCAGAACTTCTTTGTGATGGCCCCAAAGTTTTCGTCCCCTGAAATAGCGGGGTCATCCAGAACTTTCTTCTCCACGTAAACAATCATGTTCTTGATCTTCAAAAACAAACAAAAGACAGCGTTTTAAATCTTTTCAGTGGTTTACGTGCAGAGTTGTGAATCACCAGTTGATGACCCGCTGATGTGGAACTGCTTCATCGTTTCACCGCAGCAGAGAGCGTGACTGGTAACGGGTACGGCGTTTGGCGTGGACGTACCTCCGTGAGGAACACGCAGAGCTGTTTGAAAGGCTGCAGCAAACTGGCATCTCGGATCTTCTTAATGACAAGGACACTTTTTGGTGGCTTGTTCCACGTCAGTCTCTGGCTGGCGGGATCCTGAATGTGCCTGAAAGTTAAAAAACAGAACTTTCACCCCAACGTGGGCACAAACAAACAAAAAAAAAAAAAAAAGTGCATTATGTGAAAATCTTATATCATCCAAGAGTCCAAGCTGACATAAGAGCTGTTAACTAACTGGAGACTGGTCTCGATCGACGTAAACTGGCATCATTTCCAACTTGTCCAATTAGAGGCGGCTTAAAGTCTGGCTCTGACGGTTCAGGGGCCTTCCCCGGGTCATTCACCCCAACTCAAGTGCTGACGGTGGGTCAAAGACCTCAAAACGTCCACAAAACACTGAACCATTCAAACGGCTCTTTAAACTTATGATTCGTTTTTCGAGGGCCAAAATGTTGTGATTCTAATTTATGTGATGTAAAAATGACTCAACTAACTTCACGCAGCCTGAAAGGAATCCAGATAAAAAGGAGAATAAGAGCCCAAGTTAAATCTGAAAACTGCCGAAGGGTTCAAATCCAATAACAATCCTAAAGTCTGTTGGCATCGGTCCTCTGTGGCTCCCGTCGGTTATGCCTCCGTCATACATGTTACAAAAGCACAGGCTGTAAAATCGATGGTTCTGGCTTTGAGACACGCTTTCTGTAGCTCTTATGTAAGACTTCAAGACTTCAAGAAGTCCATCTCTGATGTAAATGTAGAATTATACATTTCTGAGTTGGATCCGCGCCTCTTTTAGAGAATGACGGAGTTTCAGAACCTTCGTCTAACCTAGATCAGTGCTGAGCACTTCTACCTGCTGCAGGTTTCAGCACCGAGAAAAAAATAATCATCAATCAAACCCGTTTGACTCAGTTAATGAGAAGCATTGCAGCCACACTTCCACCTGCGCTTGAAAGCACCATTGTTGTGACACCCCCAGTTCTCTTTTCTTCATAACCCCGCCCCCCCCACCGCATCATGCAATTAAACAACAGAAACCACATCACTAAAAGTCCCTGAGATGCAACAAGGACAGGGACATTTAACAAAAACAAGAAGAGAACAAACAAATGTAGTGGAATGTTTCCAAAGTGAATCTGACTGGATGAAAACGTGGAGATTTCCAAACATGTCAAACTGGAACTGTGCAGGTCGGCTCTCACGGGAGCGACGGGAAGTAAAGAAAAGCTTTATTAGCATTTGAAAAGTGACGAGCTGTGATCCATTCATGTACAGTTCTCCCGCCGACCACCTCAAAAGCATCCACACCCCAGCCTTCACCTTTCATTGATCTACCTCACTCCGTCCAAGCACAACCTGCACCTCCACCTCCACCTCCACCTGCACCTCCACCTCACTGGCTCCCAGCCAGCCTGGCACACAGCACAAATGTAAACTTGTAGCTTTTAAACTTCTCTAACTGTCTAATCTGATAAACAGCTTCTAGAGTTTAACCTCACCTCAGCTCACTGCGGTGAAGCTCTCTGAACATCTCCCTGAAGAGGCAGAAAAGCCCTCTTACCACTTCCAGACTCTGTTCTCGCTGAGACTCCCCGGGGCGTCTTCAAGTACATGCTGGTTAAACTTCATGGTGGTACTTATTCAACAAAGATCTGTCTTCGGGCTCTGCTGGAAACCGTGGGCCTCGTCTTGGTGGCCCGGTCCGCCTCTAACAACTTCCCTGAGCGCTACACATTTTAAAGCAGCTACTGAGTTCTGTTCTTGTGGTCAAGCTGTGAAGAAACCACTGGGAGCTGCCAGGGAGGCTCAGAGTCTTTCTGTGCACTGTGGTCAGGCCCCAGGATCAGCTGACAACCTCAAGAGCTGGACTCACTGTGGCTATATTTGTCCCTCTAAACCTCCCCGGTGCATTCTGCTGCCGAGGTAAAGGCGCTCTCATCTTAAAAGTTGCCTACATCTCAGTCCCCGCCCTCTCTGCTCCACAGGACCCACCCACTCAAGGCAAGGCACTTCCTTGTTGGACTGGTGTAATTCACAAAACAACTATGCCAATGCTGCAATATTCCCTACAACACAAATGAAACAGTGAAACGTGTGCCTGGATGACGGTATTGTGCTTCAGAGGGGGAAAAAAACAACATGGGCTCGAACTTCCTGATATCCTTTTACATTACAGTAAGAAAGAGAAGTTTCCCCACCATTTCTTTTGATCCTTTTAAACGGGAAATGTCTATTGATAGTTAACTTAGGAGACTAGATCAGTCACACTGTAACTGATGTATTGAATAATCCACATGCTTCAAGTCAATGATCTCAATAAACAAAAATGCCTTTTGGCATCACTTCAGCATCATAACATAACAGTGTGAACGTACTCAACTGTGTTAAAATGTGTTTGCACCATTTTACTGATCTGTATGTTACTTTTTTACTGGCACCAAAGTGAAAGAAGTGCAGCCTCCCTGGTGTGCGAGTGTTTAAAGACAGGAGGAAACGTGGAGGGTGGAGGAGCAATCACAGCAAATCCAACGACTAATAACTTGGAATGCTACTTTCTCACTTTTTTTACTTAAACCTGCCCAACCAGCAGTCCTGGTGCAAGAGTGACATATGTTAAAAGGATTAAACTAAAAGGCACATTTCAGGATAAAACACAAAACAACCCCTTTGTCTTTTATTAGATGGTAAAGGGTGTAAACTTTTGTCAAGGACCTAAACAATGTTAAATGAAGCAGTTCTTAGTGAGAAAGAAAAACACACTTGTATTTATCTATGTTAGTACTTAGTGCAGCTGACAAAATAAATAGCTATTTTAACCCTTTGATAAGCCTAAACTCCACTTAAGTGACAGTGCGGACAAACAAAGGTAACTAACTTTTTAAGTGTACAGAAAGTGCGCAAGAAAAATGAAAAGCAGTCATCTCCTTCTGGTCGTCACCAACAACTACCAAAAGTTGTGCAGACTCCTGTCAACAGATGCACAAGGAGGAGAGTTCCTGGTTTCTGCTTCCATAGAAGTGGATCAATACCTAGATATCTATAACAAAATAAAAAACGTCTACCAACAACACTGGTAGTTGACTTGTACAGTTATGAGACGAACCAGAAGGAGACAAATACACAGTCATGAAGATACACTTCCTGTACGCTTAAAACTGGAGATGGGACCGAGCGGATGAGTTCTTTATTTATCCTGTTCAGATTAATCACATGAATCGTCTCCAATTTGTTTGTAGGGTTGGATGAAGTAGATATTTATTGCTTCTACAGTTGTTTTCTACAGTAAAAACATCCATCCACTGTCCTTGAAACCGTTTTGGTTGTCAGGAGATTTGAATCAGATCAGAACTCAAAGCAGATCAGTCCGTCTAGTTGATATGACTTGCGTCTGTATGGGTCTTATTCAAGCTACCACACAATTTTTAAGTCTTCTCAGAGGCATTTATTGAATTAACATTAAATTATTAAAGTTTGTAGATTTTGGACAAAATTAATTTTCTGGCTGCGTAAAACTTATCGCATAAATACTCGCCTAAACCGCCTCAGAAATCTTTATGTCGCACAAATAAACGAGGAGCGAATCACTCACCTATGGACGAGGGTGTGGAGCATGATGCCGCCTTTAAACAAGCATATTGCTGCATCTCATTTAAGGATGTGTTTAGTACTGCGGAGAAAAGCGCAGATGGGTGGACATGGTCACGTGGTCCCCGTAAGTGCTCTCCAGCAATGTCACAAGAACAGACTATATTAATGCAACCTGACCTGTATGACATCCACTCCAGAGTGACCAACATGATGACTTTCCAGTTCAGAAAGTGTAAAGCGTGACTAATTTCTCTGCCTTTGGTGTCAAATCCCCTTTAATGATACCCGTTTGTCCACAGTGACCACACGCAACAGGTCAAAACATACAAGTACAATCGTAGAAGGAAGCTGGACATCCCCAAAACAGCTACCACCCAAGGTTTGTTTGTTTGTTTGTAACAAAGATAACCCGTTTTTACTATTTATACCCCGTCTGCAGCTTTAAGGACGTTAATCCTTTAAAAACACTGACCTGAAACAAACAGGGCAGTGAGACACTTACATGACTCAGTGTCAATAAGTCAACAATCAGCGCAGGGTCTGACCAGAAGACGTCAACTTCATCCAAACTGTGAACATCCCTGAATGTATGACGTCTTTATCACCAACAAGTAGCTCCACAGAAATCAACATGCAGCCAAACCTCTGTCAAGGATATTTTAGAGCATTCAAAAAAAACAACAACAACAAACAAACTGCCAACGTGTCAGGACTTTCCTCCCTCCGCTCCCTAAAACACTGTTGCGCCTGGTTGTTTATCGCCCTGCTTACTGCATTAATAAAGAGTAAGACTTTAATACAGATAATAATTAATACTCAGCAGCATTCTGTACTGAACAAAGACACAAAAACCAACCTGAAAGCACCCAACGTGCCACACAGCTGGGACTTTTAGTAACAAAGATTTTTTTTTGTTGCGGCTCTGCACTCCAGCAGTCTGGACTTGATAAGTGAGGTCAAACATGCCCGCGACCTGCTGTGATCTGAGGGCGTGTGCAGCCTCACTTGGACCTGAGGGCCGTTTTTACTTTTAATCTATGACATAAACAGGTTTAGATCTATTAAAACTACCACCTTGTGTCAGACGAATTACAGCGTACCAGGCCGAACGGCAGGATTTACATCGTATTAGGCTCTGCCGGACCTGTACAGCAGAGACAATTCTGCTTGCTTGGCTTCAGTTTACAAACATAATGACTTTTTTGTCCCCGCAAAAATCATCTTTACATAAGAAGATAAAGTTCTCATGTGTCATCTACATACAGCCATATGTGAACTTTGAAGGAATCTTGCCATTACAGTCTGTAATGATCCATCATTAATCTTGTCAACCCAGGAATTTATTACATTTTTTTTTTAAAGTACTGACATACTTAATGAATACAGACTTCTTTCACCCTTTATTTAAAAAACGAAAACAAAACTCAGGCCCTACCATGACTACACCTGTTTGTAACTTACTTTTGTAATCAGTTAATTAACATTGACATTAAGTTCACCGTGCATGTGGCAGATGTTTCAAACAGATGTTTAAAGCAGCAGATGTTTAAGGCAGCAGATGCTGCGGCGATGTGACGTGTGAGCAGGTCTGTTCGTTGTTAGTGCAGAGCCTTTAGCAGACAAACCCATGTTTAAACATAAATAATGAAGATTTGAGCAAAATCCTGATTTTCCAGTTAAATTGAAGAGGTGCCACAAAAATATGGCATTTAGCCATTTAAGTAACATATGTCTGTTTTCAAGAGCATAAAATGATAGGAACAAAGTGCCAAAACTAAGTTTTTGGGCATAACATAGTTTAATATATAGAGATAAATACTTTGCAGTCAGTGACTGCCTGAAATCTGGATCCCATGGACATCACCAGAGTCTGAGTTTCCTGCCTGCAGATGTTTTTCCAGGCCTCTGAAACGGAAAAGCTCCTCCACAGGGTGAGATCGGGACACTGACTTGGCCATTGAAGAACACTCCCGTTCTTTGCCTTCAAAAGGTCTTGAATTGCGTTAACGGTTTGTTTAGGTGTCTTTATCCATCCTTCTGCAGTCGTTTCGCTGCTTCTGCCAGCAGTCATATCAGTAAACACCAGTGAGTCAGTTCGATGTGCAGTCCTAAATGCCCATACCATAATACTGCCTCCACCGTGTTCTACACTGATGTGGTGTGACTTTGATCATGAGCTCTTCCTTTCAATATTCATACTTTTTTCTAATCACTCCAATACAAGATGGGATTTTTCTTGTTTCTAGATATTTTTTTCAGGATTTCCTGTTATACCAGGTTTTTGCACCTTGTTATAAACCCTCTGTACTTACATTTATGAATGCGTCTCTTGATTACAGAATTTTAAAAAGGACATGCCAAACTTCTCCATAGCATTTTTGATTTCTATTGATGTAGTTAAGGGGTTTTTCCTCCACCAAAAAAAAAAAAATAAAAAGATTCTGCTGATCATCCACTTCTGTTTTTGTTTTTAAGCCTAATGATTGGCTCATTTACTTCCCTTGAGATGTCCTTGCACCTTTTTGATAGTTCCAGTCAAACAGCTGTACCAACATCAACTCCAGGTCTTTTATCTGCCTCATTTGTCTTGAAGTACCGTAATGAGCAAACTGACCACACAGAACTTCTTTTCATTCAAGCATCTAGAAATATATCTTTAAAATACTTTTTAGCCCCTGCAAACTTTGCTTAAAACGTACTTGTTGGGTGCAGTTCCTGAATGGTAGATGGCATATTCTTGTAAAAAGCTTTAAATTAAATATGAACGCCTGCATTTTGATCATTTCATATCCATTGAGGTGGTTTAAAAAACAAACAAGAAGGTTGAAAAAAGTGCTTCAGATCTGGAAGTTACACAAGAGGATGTGAGGACATTTTAAGTTAAAACCCATAAGGGTGGTTTTCCTGCAGACTAAATAAAAGTGAGTTTTCAAAATTATTTCTTCATGATATTTTCCTGTATAGTTTGGATATCAACTGATTTGATGACTTTAGTCTAACAGTTAACCAACACGTTGTGTTTTGTCTCTAGGTATTAGGTTAGCACACGTTCAAGGCCGCCTCCCCTTATTTCAAATAACTTCTTTGAATAATAAACTTTTCTCTACAAACCTCTCCTACTTCAGCGTGCATTACACACTTCGCTAATTTGCGTGTTAAACCAGGAATAACTTTTAATAGGTTGGTGTCTTTACAATTCATGTCGGTAATGTTCCATAATTTTACTCTGAATCTCAACAGGGAGGTGGCTTCCTGTTGATTGTCATTTATGTAAAACTGAAAAAAAGTATTAAACCTGCTTAAAGTTAGTATGTGTGAGGGGATTGCTGCTTTAAAAAAAATAAAACAAGCATTTAGTGGCAGTGTGGTGACTGAAACCGTCTCCTGACATTAATTCCTGCGTGGGTTTTCGCCTCCTTCTGCAACTTCCACCAGCGGTTCAGTCGGGTTAACTTGTGCCTCGTAAATACCTGCAGGTTCGAATGCGAGCATGCATAGCTGCACGCTTCGTTCTGGTAGCCTTTTGCACCATGACAGCTGGGAAACTCACTGAACAGGATAAAGCTGATGGATGGATGACCTATTCATGTTTTAGTTAAAAATGCACCATTAAAAGAGATTAAAGACAACTTACACACACATACATATACATACACACATACTATAAAAAAGTTTTTTTTATTTTTCTTCATAGGCCCTAATACTAAAAAAAAAAACAAAAAAAACAAAGCCATGTCAGTGGGCGTGTCCAGCCGTGAAGTCCTAAAACTCACAAACATCTGTACTTTAATTTATTTTCAGTAATAACCAAAGCAGTCTAGCAGAAGCAGAGCAAATCAACGCTGCACCACAAACATGCAGATCTTTTGACAATCAATAGCTTGTAGTTCCCCAGGACACAAGTGCAGCTTGTTAAATGAAGCAACATGTGCACAGAGGCTTAAAATTAAAAACCCTTTTTAGTTAAAACATTAAAGCTCTTTGGGTCTTTTGCTTAGGTCACAAGAAACACTATTTATAGGATCTACTTTGTTCAGTGAACTCAATAGATTTCACAAGATTCTTCAGCTTAACTTCATGTAGTTAATTTCCCCCCCTCGGGATAGGACACTCTGACGATAAAAGGAAAAAAACATTATGTACTTGTCTAACAAACAAGCTGTCATGAAAGTCTACTGTTCACCCCAGAATATCTGCAAAAATCTGTCATTCCAGGAGTTGAAAGCCTGTGAAAACAAACCTGCCAGTGAGGTGCATCCAGCTGATAACGTTACATTCCTCTGCAGTCAGAGCTCACTCCCAACAAGACGCGCACATTGACAAACCAGCTCGTCAACTTCAGTTAGTTTGCTGAATCAGATAAAATGAGTAAACATAAGTAACATAAATACGAGCAAAGCGTGAAGAGTTGTGAAAGGTTTTTGAGTTAGAGATTCCAGACTGCCTGAGGTTTCCATCCAGTCAATAGATGATTATGTGGCTTAAAGACGTATTTACATGAGTACAGAGCAGTTTCACCCTGCGACCTACACCTCCTTCTTAAACCTCCGCGCTTGCAGCAACTTGCAAAATGTAATTATTTGGTGTTAAACGGTAGTACATACGGGAGTGAATTGTGTAGCAGAAACCTTGGTACATGAATATGTGCTGTGCATTTAAAGAAGTGCCTTTCTAATTGCTTTGCTCAGTAAAAGGAAGTTTGCATATCTGCATGTACACAGAAACTGACAAGTCCAAAGACTACCATGCCCACACCTTTCATGCGCTACGTCACCACCATGCCTCTTTAACAGCAGTAAACCAAGTAAAAAATTATGGTAAAACAGGTTTATGACAGGTGGCGAAAGTGATCTGAGGCTATGATGCTTATTTCAATACCAGTTTTGAACTTAAAGCTTTCTTAGTGACCACCATTGAACTTTTCCACTAGGCTGTACCCGCTTCTTCCTATTCAGGGTCACAAGTGCTTGCTGGAGTTGGGTGAACGCCAGTCTGCACCGTGGACAGGTTGCCGGTCCTTCGTCGTGCCTCATGCAGATGACCACCTGAACCGACACTCCACCACGAGCTTTTTATAGACAAAAATCAAGGGCAAAAAAAAAAAAAAAAAAAAAAAAAAAAAGAAGTTTATTTTCAACTTACATTACTGCATGTGGGTTCTGGAGCATGCATGCCTTCGGGCCAAATGTGGTGACGGGGCTTGGGCCATGAGTCCTCCTGAGAAGAAAAGATGAACGGCTTTGAACACAGGATGCTCCTCCAGCTGCATGCAACTGAAGCTGCTTCTAAACTGTATGAAAAGTACATTTCATTTGATGTTTGTCGATATACTCGTGCAACTAACTCAGCCACCCTCTTCTACTGCATTTCAGGGTCACAACATCTAACTTCTGTGTGAGACAAAGTGTCTAAGATTCCTAGATTACTATACGATTTATTTTAAACATTTAAAAACAATAACTAACTAACAAACAAAAAAAAAAAAAACTACACTTTTTAATGGATATGCTGTTGGTCATACAATAATAGTGACTGTGTGACAATGCCATGAAAATATGCACTGATGCATTGTGAAATATGTTAAGACACATTTATCTTTTATCTCAGAACAAATACCATTAGAACATTGTGAAATAAGTCCAACAGATTTATTAAGCATTAACACTCATTCTTATCTACTCTGCTGCATACGACACAGATAAAGCTTCTTTCTTAAAAGCAGAAAACTTCTACACACCCATGTTTGTTTTTCTGTCTTTGTTAAAAAGTGTGAATGTATTAAAACGGTGGAGGCTCAGCGTGACAGAGCTTTAATGGAACAAATTCAGCCTTCATGCTGCATCACACTATTCAGCCGACAAATCCTCTTAATCTGATTCAGTGAGTTTTGAAGTTACCATCTGCCATTTACCGGCTCTTAAAGCTGCATTATTTGCTAGTGTAACATCAGCATCGATGGAAATTAATATGTTAAGTACAATATGTTGCTCATAGCTACCCATAGCAGATAATCAGCACCAAATCTGTATTCTTTCAGCACATGGGCCAGAAACACGGATCCAAGGGGATAATGATGGCAGAAGGCAAAGATTGTCAGCGAGAACAGTTTACTGAGTTTACAGAGCAGCCACGTGCAGCAATCTGAATGGGGTTAGGATTACATAACATTTACCAATGTGACAGGAGAACTAGAGAAATAAAAAGGGGACTTCTCACAATTCAACAGACAGACGAGAAAAGATGTTTTTCACAGCTGACTTACAGACAAATCACACAAAAACCAGGATGGATCCAAATCTGGGAAAAGGATGCTTGACCCAACACTGGATCTTAAATAAAACCTTTTTTTTTTTTTTTTTTTTTGTAAGATCTTTAAAACATCAAGAGGTCTTCCTGAGACAGCACTCCTCGTTTATCTGGGCTTGGAACCAACACTGAGGACACTGGTTTGTGATACTTAGCAGGCGGAGCAATGTGGGGTTCATTGTAGGGTCACGTCCTGCCCAAGAACACCTTGCCACATGTCAGGTCTGGTCGCCATTCAACCAGAAGGTTAGTCCGGGCAACCTTCCTGCTGCCGGGATGGTTGGGCTGTGCTCACAAGAGCCCAACAGATTTATCAGTAGAGAGCTATTATTGGCCAATATAAGCAATGTGCTGGTATCAGCACTATAATGTCTATTGATAGAAATAAAAAAAGACAAGACCCGGGGGGGGGCACTTCAACCAACCACAGGGTGTCATCATGCCCCACCTGCTGGGTGGGGCATGATGACAACTTGGTGCAGAACGGATATGCTGCAGACGGGACATCTTTAGGACCCCTTTGAGTACAAGTTGTCTCAACTTCGAGTAGTGGTTTGCTAAGTGAGTGGATCCTACCGGGTCCAGCAATGTCATGGACCCAACGGCTGAAAGTGCCAAGGAGGAGATCGACTCCGTTGCACTTCCAGCTTCAACATCAAACCCCCACATATGAAAACCCACCTTAACTAATACCCAAAGATTTTCCTACCATGTTTAAAAATGCTCAGCTGTAAAAACTGTGTCTTAAACTCATCTTCATTTCAGGCTTTAAACTGAACTTATCAAAATATCAAATAAGAAACCACATCTTCTACTGGTGAATCACGTTCCAAAATAAGGATAAAAGTTAACATAATGCATTTGTGGGGGTTTATTTCAACGTTTTAGAGAAGGAAATTCTTCGTTGTGACTTCCACCAGAACGAAACATCATCACTGTTACCAAAACAGACACGTACACAACATCTTATGTGAATATGAATAAATATTCAACGTCCATTAAGTGGTTTAAGTGGTGGCAGAAGAAGCTGCACCCAAAATCACACATTTCTAAAGTGTCTGAGGTGGTGCAACGCAAAGCATGTCACAAAGTTGTTTCGAAAACATTTCCAAAGCAACCAAGTTTAAACAGAAGCTGTTCGGAAATACCGCGACTAAGTCAGGTTATTTTATGATTGCAAAAGGCATGCCGGCACTGATGTCATGCCGAGTTTTTTAAATCCACATTTACCTGAATTCAGAGTAGCTGGTGGCAGAGGAAGTGCTTAGACTGCGGGTCTTCTTGTTGCGTCGTGCCAGGGTGTGGCCCGAGACCTCTCCTCCATCACAGGTGGAGCAGCAAAATGGAGCAGGCTCCAGTCGCATCTCCTGTCTACTATCCATCTCAGGATCAAAGACAACTGACGGGGGATAAGAGTCATTTATCAAGCTGGAATCAAATTTTCCTGTTTTTTTTTAAATTCCCCTACTAAAGCCATAAACTAAGCTGCACGGAGGAGTTGATCTTACTACCGTTGTGATTTAAGTTGGTGTTTTTCCAGTTCTGGTCATCACGGTATAGTGCATGATTCCCTGCGCTAACATGCCTTGCTCAAAGTAGAGGCCCACGTATATCTCCATGACAAGCTGACCCAGTCATTTGAAGCAGCTTCGCTGGGGCAGAGCAATGTCTAAAACGGTGGTTCAGTGTGATTCAAAGGAGAATTTGCAAGGACAGTTTTCACTGCAGAGAACAATCAGGGGGGGTTGAGGGGCTCTGCCTTTCGCTCTCTGTCTTACATAACCTTGATGAGAGTGGGTCCATCAAAATGAAGAGACGCTATCCCTCCTATCATGGAGAAAACTCGTTCTTCATCTATAAATCAAAGCTGTGTCCAGTCAAGCTCAACTGTCAAGTGAAGAACGCAACGTTATAAAACTCATCGGCAAGAAATTCAGAAAGGTGCTTCCAAGGTGCATGGGTGGAAATTATTGTGCGTTGTGTGCCAGTGTTTATATTTTATTTTTAGAACAAAAATACAAAACAAATCTGCACTATTTGAAAAATAATCTTTGCTTTCATATTTTTTGTTGGTGTCAGTTTATTTGGTAGGAGGGGCCCCCTTCGAATCTTGCGAAAGGCCCCAAGAAACTCTAGAATCGCCTCTGATCATGATAGACAGGTTTTTGACAGGGAGTTGTTCCGTTTTTAAAATACATTTTGCACAGTGAGGCATTTCTTTAATAATGTATTGATAGCAAGGTTGAATATTGTTACACACTGGAAAAAAGAGAAACCTGCTACCCTGAAAGTAATTACTGACAGCAAGGAACACTGTAACACAACAACACTTTAAATAATAACGCCGTAACTGTGGTTTGTTGTTTTTTTTTTTAATTTATAAGATTTTGTAGTTTGTGTTATTGCAACCGGTAATTTATTGCAGTCTACTTTTATTTGTTCAATTATAAAAATAGTCAGTGAGGTGTGAAATAAACTGCGACGCAGTTTGAAATAAAGTGCGTGTTTGCGTGGTTGGAGGCATGTGGGGTGGCGGCTCCGAAGGGGCCCCCGGGGAACGTCTGGAAGCTGAAGCCTCAGCGGGGCTTTTCCCGAAGGTCCAACAGGTCCAACAGGTCCAACAGGTCGGAGCTCGGCGGCCGAGTCCGTCCGTCCGTCCGTCCCGACGGAAGAACATTCCAGTTAAACGAGCGCCGCTCACGTTACGGTGGCTAACGACAGCAGCGACTAGTCAGTCATGCTGAACACAGAACACAGCGGGGTTTTAGTTTTACCTTTTTATCCACCAACGTCGCGGGGATCGACTCGGTCTCGGAGAAATCCGCCGTCGGATCACTTCGCTGGATAAAATCGTTACACCATTTTACTTCACAGACGAGCTGTCAACAGTCCGCTTCCGGATACCACCTGGCCAATCAAGAGTGTCGCTTGTAGTGGCGTCACATAGGAAGGCTTGAAGAACCGCCCACAGTGCAGGGACGTTTTTATATTATATTTTCACTTTTTATATTCTCCACTTGAATATGCTCGTTATTTATCTGTATTTTTATTATTTGTCATAATACAACTGCTTTCACTCCCATGCACTCTTCTATTGGCAAACATATCTTAACCTTAGCTGCTGCAATAAAAATAAAAAAGTTAGAGCTTTTTTTCAGAGATATATTGCATTGGGCCAAATCTTATAAAGTTATCCAGTTTTTATCCCACCAAAAATGACCTAAATTCAACTTGGATATTGACAAAAAGTGTCACCATTGTTTTTGTTTTCTGCAACTGTTCTCACACAAAGATATTTTGGCAACTTTTGTCATTATTTCCGCTCTGTCAGAAGAGGCACATGGATTCAAAGGTTGTTTTTTTTGTTTTTTTTATCCTTTTGGCCAAATTTACATGAATAAAACCCAGTTTCTCCGTGTTTACGATGATGTTTAAACACTACATACTTTCTACGCTTCATTTTTCAAATCAAAACTCAGAAATTACCTTGCTGACCTGTACTTAATTTAAAATTCCCAGATTTTTCTTTTTTTATTGCAAGTTTCAGTATTGTACACGTGTACCTGTACGTCTCTGGCCTCATCTCGCGGCTAAATTGTTCTCTTTTCTCATTTTGTTCTGTGTATTCACACTATTTTTCTGTATTTGGCTAGTCATATTTTTCATATTTTGTGAAATATGCAGAAAATATTTGCTTAAAAATAAACGTAAGGATAGCAATTAAATATTTTAAAAAGCAAAATAATCTTGAGCTAATTATGAATAAATAATTTAGATAAAATAAAAATGTACTAATTAAACTAACAGATTAGTCCAGAGATGGACAGGTAACCTGTCCAGATTGGACCCCTGCCTCTCACCTGGAGACACATCCGACAGCAGATCCTGGTGACCCAAAATAGGAATAATCAGGTATAGATCACAGATGGATTAAAAAACAGTGAAAACTAAATGTCTTAAGTTAAAAAAACTAAACAAAACACAGCAGATTTATTTGGCGAACTCATCAAATTTCAGTAAACTAATGTTCTGTCATAAAATTACAAATATTTTCTCAATACAGCTCAATAATGATTCATTAATCTCAGAGAAAATTACATCATACAATAAAAATAGTGAAGAAAATGAGGAAGATCTAACACAGCAGACAACAGTGAGAATTTGTGACCAACATTTTTTATTTTATACTTGGGAAACTGACCATCTTCAATCTTCTCGTTTCTTCTTTTGGCTGATCCCTTCGGGGGTCGCCACAGCGAGCCATCCACCTCCAGCCAAACCTATCCGCTGCACCCTCTTCTCTCACACCAACTTACTTCATGTCCTCCGTCACTACTTCCATAAATCTCCTCTTTGGTCTTCCTGCTGGCAGGTCTACCTTCAGCACCCTTCCATCGATATATTCAGATTCCCTCGTCTGTACGCGTCCAAACCATCTTAGTCTAAACATCACAGACATGTGCTGTCCCTCTGGTGCACTCATTCCTGATCCCATCCCTCCTCGTGACTTCTATCCTCAACATTTCAATTGGTGCATAGAAAACGTAAAAAATATTTTAAAAGAGGCAAGAAAAGACGATCATAGAATTAAAAAAAAAAAAAACAAGTGGGCCAGGAATTACACCTCATAACGGAGCTTACATTAATAACGTCCCACACCCTGCAGTTCCGGTTGTAAACAGAGCTGCTCCATGGATTTGACCATCCTTAACACCCATTAGTGCTGTCAGTCCCTTTTTGACGTCTTCACAAACAAACTGCTGTTTACAGTTTTCTATGCAGATATACAACTAGTGATTTTTGAGCCAAACACTCATAACCAGAGTTCCTAAAGTCAATAAGCCACATGGCAACTCTTGAGCGCTGCTGTTAATTGTAAAAAAAAAAAAACAAAAAAAAAACAAAACAAAACACACCAGTCCGTCATAACTTTGAAACCACTCACACAGTGTGTGTGTGTGTGTGTGGTGGGGGGTTATTACCCAATGATCATGTGGTCAGATCGGTATTCAGTCTTTGTCGTCATACCGGGGAACGCCGCATCTGTCGGGGAGAAACCGCCATGCAACAAAGATGCGCAACTCTGCTGTAACAGTAAATCCGTCTGTCTGCTGTCAGTGATTTTAATGTTCATGTTTAGAAGAAAGATCCATAATTTCATCTTATGTACATTAGCTACAATTTATGGGCAGTAAAAGTGCCAGTGACATCGTCGCTACGGTTTTTAAATGTTATCCCTCGCAAGACTGTAGAAAAGGCTTTGAGGATCAATGTTCTGCTAATTGAGTTTGTTATAATAAAAGAGCACTCATGAAGTTTTGATTTGTAACTTAATTATGTGCACTCTGAGCGCTGACCTAACGGGGAGACACTTTTCTGAGGTCTCGACATGACGGTAAGACTAACAAGACGCCATCATTTACTCATAGCAGCAACCTTCTCTTGCAAGAAAGGAGCTCCTTTTTTCTTTTTTCCTTTTAGTATAACAACAAAGAGTTGAAGGTGTTCATTTGATCACCAAACTCCCCAATCTGACGGCACCTGTGGGAACCAATCCCAAATCATAAAAGTGTCAGTAGGATTTATTGCCAATATTCAGCCTCTTAAAATGCGTTTGAGAGGAGAGTTTACTGACAAATTGGCAGTTTATAATTCCCATTTTAGAATCAACTCCACAAAAACACTGTACGATAAGAAAAGTACGTTTGGATGCACAACTGCACAGAGGAGCCAGGCTGATTTAACAGTGAATAAGAAATTGTTTATTTTACTTGAACATAATTACAAGGAAACCAAACAGTCTGCAACATTCTAGCTTCAGTGGGAATCGCTCTAAGTGAATCACACTCAACACAGTAGGTCATCTCAAACTGCTTTTTATTACATCTTAAATAACAGTACATTTTAATATAGTATCTATCTTGCATCCAGCTTTCGGTTGTACACTGACTGACTTTAAAATTAAATACAAAAGGTGAAAAGGGCTAGAGTGGGGGGAGGGTGCAGAGCTCTACAGTTATTTGATGGAGAAAGAGAAAAGGAAAGGGAATTTAATTAATTTTTAATATTTTTATTTCGTTTTATTTTTTGCCAACTCCAGGCCTAACGCACAATTACAGCACTTTTTTTTTTGTACAGAATGTCGCAGAGAAAAAACAGAATGGAAAAAAAAAAATTGTCACTACTGCTAAAGAAAGAGCGTATTTGTTTACAAGGAGAAGGGAACAACAGAAAAATCTGCCATTCAGACGCTGCAAGATTTTTTTTTAAATTTTTTTCTATTAAAAGGACAGAAAAAAAAACCTGTTATAAAATGTTTGCTTGTAAATGGAATTTTGTTTGCTACAGAAGGAATGAAAATTTATTTGTTCCATTTGGACTGCTTATGTTTACGTGGATGGATGTACGTATGCATGTGTGTACAATTTAAGCATTTACGTAACTTCTTAATTTGTGGAATCCCTCCCAAGTATGGACCGAGTAACCGTTCATGTTGCAGGGTTTGCTTCTCCAGTGCATAGCTTTGACATTTTAGTTGAATCATGTATGCACAGAGTAGCAAAAAACAAAAAGAAAAAAGAAAAAGAAAAATATAAATACCATTGTATTGATATATTCAACAGGTTATTTTCTTAAAGAAAAACATCAAAAGGACTTAATTCCATATGCACCTTTTTAAGCAATTCTACAGCATGCGATTCTAAGAGATAACCCACCCATGGCAGACAACCAAAATCTTTTTTTTTTGTTTTTAACTTAAAAAGTTTCAATATCATTATTTTCAAACATTGATTTATACAACATGTCATTCACAGAGTAGTAACTGCATTTCCAAGCACGGAATGGGCACCTCTGTTCAAAGAGAAACGTCCGGATTGCAACCAGGCTAAGGTGGAGGTAGTCCCTACCCGACCAAATCACATCACCGGTCCCAACCACGGGCAACAGAAACCAGGGAAAACAAAACCAAAGAAGAAGAAAAAAAAAAAACCGAGTGGGGGTGGGGGAAGTGGATATGATCCGATGGGTGAATCTTCATTTAATTATTCTACACTGTTGCCAGACAAAAGGGTGTAAGAATGGTTAAAATGGGTTGTAATTTTTTTTGTTTTCCGTTTTAAAAACGAGCATTCATCATCATTAACAGCATGTGCTTGGTTAGTTAACTTTTTTTTTTCTTTAGACATAATTCTATATATGCAATGTTTAATTTTTGTGCAAACAAAGATTGGTGGACTACACTGGAAAAAAGAAACAGTAAAAGTATGACAGGGCTAAATATACAGAAGGGCCAGAAGTGGCTCGAGGACTCCCTGTTGAAGCTGAATTCTCTCTCTTTGTTCTCCAGTGGGATAAAGCTGGACTTAAACATGACATGATCTGGAGTTTCTTTCACTGTTCAGCCTTAAAACATTCTCTAAAATGTGTAAAGACTAGAAAATAAAACAAAGCTTTGATCCTCATTTTTCAACAATAACTGACAGTTCACTGATCTACCTCTCTTCAAAATATAATAATGAAAAGGGAGAAACAAAAATAAACATGGTCAAAAAGCGATTAAGAGTTCGATCACTGTCATGTAATAGCCTTCAGTGGTGCATAATGAGGATGCAGGATATTTTTACCTTGTGGTGTGGTAGCACTGGTGGGGGTTTCGCATTTTCACTTATAACAATTCCAGACCACGGAGGAATGCACAACTTTCCTCTCCGATCCACTTTGAAACCACTTCATTCCTCAAGATTCTTTTGTAGCTGAATGAGTGACAGACAATTGTGCTCTTTTAACTGAGAAATAGAGGAGAGGATTTTTGCCCTTGATAGTTTTTTAAGAGGTGTTTTGAGTCAGCATCTTGGTGTGTGTGTGTGTGTGTGTGTCTGTGTGTGAGTGTGTTTGTGAGTGGGTGTTCTTTTTTTGTAGTTTTTGTAGTTTTTTTGAAACGATTGGATATGCAATGAAATTAAACATTTTGATGGAATGGTCTTGCACTCAACTATGGAGTCCGGATGCCATCTAGAAAATAAAAAGAAAAAAAAAAAAAAAAAAGAAAGAGAAAAGAAATCTGATTTTAATAAAACATATAGTATTCAGCAGTATCCATTAAGTAAATAACTCCAGTAAGAATTACAGGGGAGTGTAGGGCAATTAAAATACAAATCTGTGTGTGTTCAGTTTAGCTTTGTCGAAAGAAGGTGCAGCTTAATTGTCAACCACGAGGTGGCAGCAAACACACACTGGAATCTGGACTTGGGAGTGCTCCCGTCACATCATTTACCTTCAGACTCTAGTTCCAGATCTTGAGGAAGCTGTCCCAGGACCCTGTTGCCACTGCCATGCCGTCATCAGTCACGCCCAAGCAGCTCACCCGGTTATCATGGCCAGCAAGGACTCCTAAAAAACATGAAAGACAAGGACGTTAAGATCTCTGTGGAAAGCAGAGAATTCCTAAATGGTGAAATATTGAAAAAAATGGCACATATATAAAAATACAAGCATGTATCAAAGCCAGCTTAGATTACAGATGCAAACAGGAGAACGTTAAAATCACCTTAAGGATCTCATTCTAAAACGTTGAACCCAACAACAGATTGAATAAGGGTGTGTTCACCCATTTAAAAAAATACTGCATTTAAAAAAATGCTTTTCTCTATGGATATAAACACAAATCCTCTAACACACTTTTATAAATGGATCCTGGAGGTACAGAACCCCCGAATGTCAGATGCCATGAGAATACTTACGATACAAAACAGAAGAGGTTTTCCCCTTCACGCGTAAACCTTAATGAATCATGGGTAAAAACGTGCATTGTAAACCTTAAACAGTTCACAACATTCAATTTAGTGAGCAAAAATATTTTTTACTGTTAAGATGCAACTTTCAAACTAGTTATAAAACAAAAACACCTACAAAACAACTTTAAAAAAATGAGTGGTCCAGATATGAGTTTATAAATTACGTTTGTTCCAAGATGAAACAGTGAAAAGAAGTTTGAGTTCATATGGACTTGAGATTTATCTTAATTTGTAAGTTCCCAGGTACAGAACATGCTGAGTGGACAGCTGTGTGGGACATTTCAGAAATAATGCTTTCTAATTTCTTAGTAATTTAATGGAGACATAAAGGGATTAGGAACTCAACTGCTGGCCTTGGTCTACACAGTCCCTCTGCTAAAATTATTTAAAATGTTTTTAGTTTCCATAAATCTACAGAGCAGAAGTTACTATTCAGTTGCTGATGTGTCGTTGAAACTGGAGAAACGCTCCACTTCCACACTGCCAACCACCTCACACACAGATACTTGAGGGATGCATTTTAATCATCTTACCAATTAAAAAAAAAAAAGCAGTGTGACCTTCTAAGGCAAGATGTGTGTAGTAAGATAAGCACATCCACCCACAACCTTTTAAAAATTAAATGAATTAAAAAAAACAAAACAACATTTTATGGTATTAAGTTGTAAAATTGAGATTTTTCACAGTTCTTGCTCACATGTGACATGGCCAAAGCCACTGTTTTATAACTTCAGTTACATAAAATAAAACGTCTGAATAGTGTTGAGCCCTCCTATTTTTAATACATTAAAAATGCTTTTTATTTTGAGTTATCACTGATAAACAACTCTCAGAATTTGAGATTATACAAGTTGGATTATTAATTCAAGCAGAAATTTGATCTAGTCTTTTGTTGGGATTCATAAAAACTTTGCTGTCCTAACAATTAAAATCTTTAATTCAAAGTTCAACAATAAACCAGCCACATCGATCATAATAAAATTTGAAGAACTACTCAAAATCAGTAAACAAGGCTTGAAAATACATACATTTTTGGATCACAACACTTTTGTTTTCACAGGAAATTTCTTCTGAAAATTCACCTCAGTGTGTCTTGTGTCTAAAGTCTATCTGATTTTATTAGACGGCTAGTAGTTGGTGAAATTCTGCTTCAATTTGACTCCATCTGGCCTTACAGTTTTAGTGCCTTATGGTGGTTTACCTGCACGGTCTGCCTTCAAAGTGTCCCAGACATTGCAGTTGAAATCATCATAGCCAGCCAGCAATAGGCGGCCACTCTTGGAGAATGCCACGGAGGTGATGCCGCAGATGATGTTGTCATGTGAGTAAACCATCAGCTCCTGGTCAGCACGCAGGTCGAACAGCCGGCATGTAGCGTCGTCTGAGCCCGTGGCAAAGGCATTGCCATTAGGAAAGAACTGCAAAAAGGAAGTTTTAAAAGTTTGTGTTTTTTTATTGTCAAGATGGCAGGAAATTATGTTAAATAGTCACTGAACACAACATTTCGATTTCCCTTTAGCTTAATGTTAACTCACTACATTTAGACTGTGCTGTCATTTGTAATGAACCTTTCTCAGGCTTTTTACAAACTTTTTAGGAGTGCAAAGCACATGAAAGACTTTTTAACAAATCATCCAATACTGACTTGACAGCCCTCGCATGTATTTTGAAAGAAAATTCCAGCAGTTCCATCGAAATGCACTTAATTTACTTTGTCCCCACTATACAAATAACAGCTTTGAAAGCTGTGAGGCTGACAAAAAGCTTCTTCAAGTAAAACATTCAAATTTGTCACTGAAACCGTCTTCATTTGCAAAAAATTTGCATCCAGACAAATTTATTTGTAAAGCTAATTTTAACTTACACTTGTTCTAAAGAAGCAGTGAGCTGACCTGACAGATGAAAACGAGATAGCCCGACAGCCTTAAAACTTGACACCCTGACGTATTTCATATGTAACATGTCTGTGTGCGTCCTTACGCAAATGGCATTGATGTCTGACTCGTGGCCAGTGAAGGTCTGTCGGCACATTCCTTCTCTGATGTCCCAGAGTTTGGCCGAGGCATCACAGGCTCCAGACACAAACAGCCTGGTGTCAGGCGCCAGAGAGAGACTCATCACATCACCAGTGTGACCAGCAAATGTAGTTGTCTGCTGCCCAGTCTCGATGTCCCACAGAGCACTGCAAGACAGCAGAGGAAATGTATTAATGAAATTCATGTTCACAAAAAATGCTGCACAACACAGAGAAGAGTTCGGTGACCACCGCGTTTAAGACATCAGTCTAGTTTAGACAGAGATGAGCAGTTCTCGTGCAGAGGGCTAAGATTTGAAAATTTCAGATGTTGAAAAGTATGTCCATTGTTTTTTCAAGACATATTCTTAGTAATGAGCAAAAAAAAAAAAAAAAAAAAAAAAAAAAAAAAAAAAAAAAAAAAAAGAAAGAAATAACTTGCAAGTGTAACAAATATAAGTACCTTATAGTGCAGTGTAAATGCATGGGATGTTCATAGAATATTCTAAGAAGAATTATGGAGGAAAACCTTTAAAAACTTAGTTTGACGCCCTTATTTTTGGTGATGCTGCAGTGGATCATAGTGGATGCAGTATCAAAACTGACCAGGTGGTGTCTCCAGAGCTGGTGACGATCTGGTTGTCATCCAGGAAGCGACAGCAGGACAAGTAGCCTAAAAGGAATGAAAAACAGATTACCTCCTTCATAATTGACTTTTTTCCTCGACACATTAATAAGATATAAATGTGTCTTTATTCAGAGGAAACACTATTTTCCCTTATAATCACAACCAAAAACAATCCTATGCAAGGTGGATGTGGGACAGATGAATTTACTGATTCACAATCAGAAACAAAAAAACACACACAAAAAAAGGCTGCAGCATAGATCCTGGTTGGTGACTTGCTTAAATAATTCATGAAATACTTTTCGACAAAGTGTATACACCCCTCCCTATAGTGAGGGAACTGGAACTAAAATGCTGACACACTTCCTGCATCATGTGACACTGATCAGATGAATGCTCCTTGCCTAAGCGCCCAACACATTTATTAGTTTGTGATGGTATAACGCTTGACCACTTACTGATTTTAATGGAAAAACACACCATGTGCCTGGAATCTCTGAGGTGAAAATAACTGGGCTCTGTACATGGTCACACTTATGGGGAGAAAACAATATGTCAGAAAGCCTGAGACTGGATAACATCTCACCGGTTGTTTGCAGAATGAGGGTTCGGAGGAGAAAAAAAAAAAAAAAGGTCAAAGAAACCGTGAAAGCTACATGATTTAACCTCTTCATGTAAATTATGACAGATGTGATCTGCTCTCTGTCAAATGGAAGAAAACCCGAAACGAGTTTGATATGCAGACGTCTGAAAGTGCAGTTAAAAACAGACGGTATGAACTAACATATAGTTTTAAAATAAAATTCTGTCCCGTACATTACAATTTCGGCTGATTTCTCTTTCTGAGAATCGTCTCCAACAGCATAAAAAAAACTTTTGTTTCCCCCTTCTTCTAATTTTATCTAGACTGAAACTTCCAGAGTGTTCATTATACAACACCTACTATAAATAGCTTTTGCATTTTTCTCCAGAAGTGCATCATGTTACAGGATGTATTAAATGCTCCAGGTTACTGAACAATTCCATTTTCTCTCTTTTATAACATCTTTAGTATCACATATTTTTTTATCCATCAATCTATCTCTCTCATATATATATATATATATATATATATATATATATAAATAAAATAAAGTCTAGCAGTGTTCAACATTTACTTTTTAGCCAGTGACAGAGAAACATTTTGCCATAAAAACCACATTTACTTTTTGCCATTTCATTACATAAACTGGATATGTGAGTTGATTGTATTAAAAAAAAAAACAAACAAACAAACAAACAAACAAAAAAAAAAAAACCCCAACATATGTAACGTCATCATTTGTTTTCAAAACTCCAAAGACATCTGACATTAGTTTGCCTAACTGGTCAATAATCTGAGATATTATGGGCACTAAACATAGCTTATTTTAGAGAGCCTGCAGTGCATGATGGGTTGGTTGGAGAAAATGTGAGGCCGCGAGGCATAACTATAATAACAAAATGTGAGTGGCCACACAGCTGTTTGATTATGTTCTAGGACATAACACACATCCTGCACGCTCCACCTGCATTCAGGCTCCAAAATGGACTTTCATGACCTCATAGTTCAAGTCTATGATGTGCAGACAAAGAAAATTAAAACCAAAACAGACTGGCTTCATGAAACTCTGCCAAGACACAAGGAGTTAGGAGAATCTGTCACAAGAGTTGTCAACTTCTGAGGATACATATTATTTGTATTTGTGCAAATATTTTGTGTAAATTAATGAGTTTGATCCCGTAATGGTCAAACATCAATAAGGAACCAATCAGCACAAAAGACTGCTGGTCAGTGTTTGTCTAAGATTAATTTTCACGCTAATATGATGTTAAATTAATGTTACAAAGTAGATTTATTTCAGAAATGCGTTTTCATCACCTGGCTTGAAAAAAAAAAGTAAATCAGAAATGGTTAAAAATATTAATAAAGCATGAGTTTTAACTTTAATGTATTGTTTTCGGAGAAAAATCAGAAAAGAAAAAAAAAAAAAAAAAAAAAAAACAGTTTGAAGCCGAGTCTTAGAGCTCTTCAACTTTCTGGCAGACTGGTACATTGCTTTGAAGCAGAAATATGTGGTCTTACACGGACACAGTAACTATTATATGAAGTGACTTCAATGGCTTTAAAGTACAAAGGTGGACACAAAGGATTTCACTTTCTCTCATATTGGATTCACGTTGAACAAAATCCAAAGGCCGTGGAATTAACAAACACAAACTAATTAGACGCGTCGGGTCTACCTGTGTGTCCAGCCAGCTCACGGCTGACGCGCACATTTCCTTCACGGGTCTTCAGGTTGTAGATGGAGCAGATGTTGTCCAGGCCACCACAGGCAACATAGTTCCCAGAAGGGGCATAAGCGCACGTCATCACCCAGGAGGAGCGCAACGGGATGGCATGGACCTGGAAGAGTGGAAGAAGATTTGATATTAGATAGCATGCAGTAACAGATGGAAGAGGGAGAGAGAGAAAAGGAGCAGGGGCGCATGTGACAGACCTTTCAAGGTTACAATACGCACTATAAATAGCTATTACTTGGCATCCACAGACACATAATGAACTCAGCAGTTTGTCGAAATGAAACCAGCTGGAGGTAATGACTACTGCCACCAGGTAAAGACAATGGTTCACCTGAAAACCATTTACCACACCCAGTCATCTGGAAACTCTGCAAAGGTTAGCAAGTCATTTTTTATTTTCCATTTTAAAAAACTTATTGTGTTTACACAATTTAAGCTCATTCTTGTGGCATAATTGAGATCTAACAGCTTAAATTCACACCAGATTGCTTAGTACTCTTGATGTGCGTTTGTGCAGAGACATCAACAACCTCAGCCAGGCTCAATTTAAGACTTTAGAAAGACAGTATAAACTTTATCCATTTTCGTGCACTTTGGGTCCCCCTATGGGAGGTGGATGTTAACCCACAACTACAACGCTGTCTTTAAGATTTACTTTGCTTCTGCCATGATGTCTGCTGAAGCTCCATTGGCAAGTTTCATCGTTGTTGAGGTGTGTTGTAATACTGTAAGTGATTAAACTTCTTGCTTCTAAAAATGAAACTAACCGCCATCCGGAGTGTTACAGTTCGTTGAAACTGTGGCTTTTTTTATTGTTTGTTTGTTCGTTTTTGTTTTGTTACCTTGTTTGTGGTGTAGCTGTCCCAAATAATGAGTTTGCCATCCTGGGAGGCGCTGACCAGAAGCCTGTTGAGAAGAACAAATGTTATTTGAGCTAAAAACGTATTCAAGCGGCCACGACTCTGAAACCAAAAGGAAAGATTTGTGTCAGGATGGATCAGCAGCCAAATGCAGTTAGGGCAATGATAATGTGCAAGTTATATCCTTTTTTTGGAGATGTGCATTTGAAAGTAAACAAATGGTATTTTTTAATTAAAATTTAGTTGTAGGTATATTGTCATGAGTTACTAGACATTATTTTAAACAGTTTCTGTAAAATTCTTATCATACAAAACTGTTTTTTTTTTTTTTTGCGTGAACATCATTGGTAATTCAATCATTTTAGTAAAATAAATGAACAGCCTTATGAGAAAATGAATTAAATTCAACTGCAGAAATGTTTAACCAGTGATTAAATTCCTTTCATTTGTTTTCATCCAAACTGGGGGTAACACAGCAGACACTTTTAGACTTGCTTGCTGGTGTAGCAATAAATCAAAAACCCATCAAGGTACAGCACCAATAAACTATTGACACGTAAGAACTCTGGCGGCTATTTCATGGAGTTTGCAGTACTGTCGTGTACTTTACTTTTTTTGAATATGGATTTGTAACTAGAATGGGAACCAAACAAGCAAGATTAGCAATCCAATTTGCTTGATTTAATTTGATGTCCTCATAAAGAGGAGGAGAAATGGGGGGGGGGGCTTGTAGAAGAATGCTCAAGGAAGCACAGAGCTGCAATGTTAGAAGAGGTTTTTGGTGTGCATACATAAAAACCTTGACCTATGCTGATAATAAAAACTACTGAAGTCACAACAGTGACGTTAAAGGAAATGTATGATCAAATAATAATTGAACAAAAAAATCTGCACAGTTAAACCATTTAAAGCTTTAATTCTCTTTATTACAGATAATTGTGTTACTGTATTATCTTAACACTGCAGCTATGTCAGCATTATGGTGCTTCCCAGAATAGACTCTGCAGGTCCTAAATAAGGAATGATCCAGCACACCAATTATTTTATTCCACAAGGTACTCGGAACAATGTATTGACTTTAAACATACAATGTGGATTCTTCTTTCATTTTTTTTTTTTTTTTTTAATTTCAGGGACAGCTCCCATGTACCTCTGCGGCTGTGCTCTTTATCTGGGTGAATCTGATGAGAGTAACCACAGTGATGCTCCCAATACACATCGGTACAAGAGGAGTGAACAAACCAAGGGCTGCAGGGACTGTGTCAGTCTTAACTACCACAATGTTGGAAACGTAATCACAGGCACACAATCCACCAGATAAGGCTGAGAGAAAATTACCGGTACTGGATATTCTTGTATCAGAGTAACTAAATCAATCATCTTACAAACCTCACAGCAAACAGTTAAAAGAAGAAAAAAAAAAAAAACAGAAAAGAAAAGAAAAATATTTTAAACATAATGTAAAGTCACAGACTGGGGTCAACATCAGCAAAACTTAAGATCAGACTCCACATTCAGTTCAAATGGCAAGTTCAAGGCAAATTCTTAGGAGTTAAGGC
Source organism: Xenentodon cancila (assembly GCA_014839995.1). Taxonomy (NCBI): domain Eukaryota; kingdom Metazoa; phylum Chordata; class Actinopteri; order Beloniformes; family Belonidae; genus Xenentodon; species Xenentodon cancila. The sequence continues at coordinate 25,691,220 of CM026204.1, read as the reverse complement.
TTTTATGTTATCACTCTCAACTTATAATTAATGAAAACCTTATTTTAAATTCTACTATTAAATGACCATGTCTGTTACAAAAACTATGAGGTCATCAAAGACACAACAGGTGTTAGTTATGGATGTACTGTAAATGCTCCCAGGTAGCCAGGCCCAAAAGGGCCCAAATGTGGGAACCATCAGACTGTACAGAGTGCAAAATGAGGTTTTGATGTAAATTGGATTTTATTTTCAAGCTTTGTAAAAAGAAATAATGCAATTTTTCAATTTACAAGAGCTATAGTGATAGCAACGACTAAGAACCCAGTTCTTTAAAATAATGTATTTCTTTAAAAATAAAACTTATCCTAATTCTAACACTAATAGAAATGTAAAGCAACTTAAAAAGCATCAGTGTTGCGTCCACTAGTGCTTATGAAGAAATAGTTTCAAAAAGGACTTGAGCTACAACTCACTAATTTCATGGACAGATTATTAAGTATATATTTAGTTCCTCGTTTAGATTCCTAGGCTTAATCGAATACAGGACACTATTGCATTACAGGTCACCCAATAAACACCTCAACTCCTATAGAATAAAATAAATCGGCAAAATTTAAATTATTAAACTGAGCATTTTCATATGATTATATGAGTAGATGGATGATGAAGTGATCAGGTAGTTTGCAATGGTTTCTTTATGAACTAAAACACACCAGCATATAAGTGATTAACTTATTGGCTGCTGAAGAGAGGTGTATATAACTCTGGGCAAACGGCTTTATGGGAAGTGAGGTTTACTATGTTCTGTCTAAGCTGTCAGCCTAAACATTTTCTCTCTCTTTTTTTTTTTTTTTTATCAAAGGCTGACTCCAGTTTGACTATTTTCCTAACCCACATTACCCTCCCCCAAAAGCACACAAACACAGTACACATTTACACAACAGTGAGTAGACAAACTCAAAGAGAGTGGCTGATGCATGTCCTAATGAACACATATGCTTTTTTACCATTTTGCATGTATAAAAAATAGCTATAGCAGGATGGTTTGAAAAATTACTGGAAGTAAATATGACAGATTATTTTTAGACATATTCAGAAGAAAAGCAATTTTAGGATAAGGCATGAAGTGAGCTATTGTGGAATCTTATAATATAATGAAGGACCATTTGATGAAGGAAATTAAGTACAAAACTAAGTACGAGGCAAGATTTTACTGACATTTCCTCCATTTAGGCAACTAGAAATGGGTTAATGGGGGAATATCTAGTTAATCGGTAGAGCAGATATTAATGAGATTACCTTGAGTCAGTGCCCCAGTGCATGGCATAGATTTTAGCCAAATGCCCCCTCAGTGTCCGTCTAGTGCGCATTTGAATTCGGCCAACAGGGTCAATGTTAGCTGTAATCTAAACAAGATTTAAAAAAAAAAAAAAAAAAAAGTGGAAAAAGTCATTCGAGAGCACTTTAACACTTTTCTTATTTTGTGCATTCAAACTTCATGTAGATTGGTTTGAGTGAAAGTTAGAACACCCGGTCGAGATTATGGCAGAAATATGCTTCGTACCTGAGACAGAGTAGCATCTCCACACGCTTTCCTGGCATCCTAAAGGAAAAACAAAACAGAACAAAAAAACCTGATCAATCTTAACAAAACAACTATATAAATACCAGTAAGGTTTGCATTCTATTTAACACAGACAGGTTCACTCCAATGGCGAGTTTTCACCTGGTTCCACCACAAATAATGCGTAATTAATTATAAATGTGTGAAATCACCTTCATTTAACTGCAGAAAAGACAATAGCATTTTTAAACATCAGTGAAAAGGTAACTTTGATTCACATCAGCTGAATTGGATCCTTTTATCAGTTTGTCATTTTAACAAGTCTGACACAATTCAGCAAAATATTGTAATATATTGCAGCTGTGACCTAGAAAGGGTAGTACTGCCTTTGATGGCCGATGAAGAGCATTTTAGATGGCAGTTTAGTGAATTCACCAACTGAACCTATAAAATGTAAATTTGCACTAAGAAATGGCTTTAACAATAAATTAGTTGAGGTGTATGTTTATACCCTAGACTAAAGAAAGAAAATAAATAAGTCATATTTAAATATTTTACTTACCCTGATCTGGTTCTTGAGCTGCTCAGCCTCCTGGCGTAGCTGATCCAGTTCACTCATTTTCCTCTGCTAATTGTGTGCTTTGCTCCGCCGCCTAGAATCTTGCTGATCTAAAGGAGACAAGGAATAAGAGGTTAAGCATACATACCACACACTCCTTACTTCAAATTGGTATCAATACATTAAAGTTGCATCAATCTTATATTGTTAACTTGTATGAGGAATTTTAGGTACCAAATCACATGTATGATTTTGACTTCGGTGAACATGTCATGCATATATTCTTCCGCAACAAATTTACAGATGTGGTTATTTCACCAAAATGCTGCTAAAGAGCATTGTTTTTCATAAATGCAATCTGTGAGGCTCAGACAAAGTAGCAGTGAATCATTTTCAAGACAGCTTAAAGACTTGTCCTTGCCAGCTTGAAAGTGTAACCTAGCAACAAGCAGTAGGCAGCTACTTAAAGCTTAAGATAAATTTGAAGATGATGTTGAATTTCATCACTCTTCCTCCCCAAATCAACACAGAACACCAGGCAAACATCTGGACACAATGATGCTAAGAATACCTCAAAAGTCAAGGCAAGAGAGACATTTTTTTTAAAAGGTAAAAAACAAATAAATGAATAAACAAAATCCACTTGGATATACAAGACCAAGACATACCCCCTAAAACAGTCAAAATGAAGCAAAGTGAAAGTCCAAATAGCAAAAGAGTAGAGGGGCAATGGACCATCTGGGGTTTTGCTGCACTACTTCAGCCCCAAGGTGCTCAGATGAGGGGCAGGGTTCGATGAAGCCGTCACTGCTCTGGCCTGCAGACTCTAAACTCTCCTCCAATGTCACTCCTGTAATCCTGGGACACAGTTGATTCAGCTCCTCCAGCCAAATCCGGTTAAGACAAAACCTGCTGATGATCCTAAAAGCAGTGGCTATCCCGCTGACCCCAATCCTCAGGTTGACGACATTAACGACAATACTTTCACTATCCATAAAAATCAACTATGAAGTTACTATTTTTACAATTTTAGACGCATTCTGGGTTTTTTCTGCACTAATGAGAGGCATTATGAGGCATGAACAACCGTTTTAAATCAATGCACACCAAGTGAAGACATTAAACTTTGTCAAATAGTCATCCACTGAATTCATGTTCAATTTTAATAACCAGTCATGAAAACAAATCTAAAGGGAAAAAAAAAAAAAAAAAAAGGACCTGCAGGCTTTGGCATTTAAACATTTCCAATGACCATTATACCTTAATATTGAGGAACAACCAAGTAATCATCATAAATAAATACAGTTCATATTATCACGCCCTATCAAACATATGCCAACTACTGTAACATTTGTCCTGCAAACACACCTTACCTCCCTGTTCGAGCTTTTCGATTTAGGTCCTTTGTCCTGGAGAATGTAGAGACCTTCTGAATGAACACCTTATCCTATATGCACCTGACCCCTTAGTAGCCACCTGCCACCTGATTGGCCAGTGCTGCTAAATGGGTCTGCATCTAAGCAAGAATCCTTAGCCTCCTAATCTCGATGATAAAAACGTCTCATGGTAATATCTGTGGATGATGCCTGTCTCCTTTGTAATAACCCTTTGCTTACTAGGTAAAGAAAACTACTAAACCATCAGATTTTTCAACAAAACTGTAAGAGTGTCAGCAGATTTCAGAACCAGCGGACACCGACCATCTGAATGCAGTTTATTGGGCCAAGGATACATCCCTCAGGATAATGAGGTCTATATTAGGGTTAGCTTAAAAATAACTCCACTTTTACTGAAAAACTTTGCCTTTCATGTCAAAGCTTTACATTCCAACTACACAAGCAACATTCTCTTAAAGTCTTCATCTAAAATATTAAGTTAATTACTGTGGATTTTCTTCTTCTTCTTTTTTTAATCTTTGTCTTCTTATTTGCCCCTCAGAGAATCAACTTTGTTGCACCAAATCCAACACCATACCTACTGGTGGCTAGTGTTTATATTGACATTCATGCACTGATTTCTTTCATATAAAGAGATATCCACTGCCAGTCTAGTGGTGGACTTTTATAAATAGTTTATTTTCTGAAATGGTCACCTTGCTCTGCATCTATCCATCTATCCATCTATCCATCATAGATAAATATCTATGATAGATAGATAGATATCTATGATAGATAGATAGATATCTATGATAGATAGATAGATAGATATCTATGATAGATAGATAGATATCTATGATAGATAGATATCTATGATAGATAGATAGATAGATAGATAGATAGATAGATAGATAGATAGATAGATAGATAGATAGATCAAATTTTGCTCTATTACTGTGATTTATTTAATTAATCTATGAAGACGCAATGACCAAATGCATTTTAAATACATGCATATGTAGCTGCAATTTACATATCTGAAATCAGAAATATTTAAAGTAGTTTTTGCACTGAAAAACATTTGAAAGATTATAAGCTGGCCATATTTCCTGGCAATGCTTTACTTCCCTGTAAAGCATTCCTCATTCCATTGTTTTGAACACTTGTGCATTGGATAATTCACGATGTAATATGTGCAGGTACACAATATCCTGCATCAGGTTTTAATCTGTTAAGCTATAACAATCATACAAATTTTCTAGGACAGGTGATTTATGCCACTTCTCAAGACTATTTCGCTCCTTGAGACCCCCCCCCCCCCCACATACACACTCAAAAAAAATTGTAGAATTAAATAAAAAGTGTGAAACAGTTTAGTAATACCAACAACTACAGATTCATGTTGTAGTCACCAGACATTGCGTTTTTAAACATCAGAGCCTCTGGAATACTAAATTTTCAACAACAGAGGATTTTCCAAAGGTCAACTTTAAAAGACAATTTGTGTCAGAAAAAAAGAAACACAGGCTTTCCTAACTGGAGATCAGGGATGTGATTCAGGACTTTCATTTTCCCTTTTTGCTAAAGGTGGGAGTGTCAAAACCACTGGCAGTCCAGCATATAGAGCTGCCTTCTCTTTCTGTTGGCTATTTTTAGCGAGTTGATGGGGGAGGAGGAGAAGAGGAGAAAGGAGGAGGGAAACAGACTTCACATTTTCCAGCCACTCCTATCAGCTTCAACATCTCAAGTGCAACAGTGACAGGGAGAGAGGAAGTGTAATTTGACTCTATACAGACACACAATTCATTGTTATTTCGTCTTCCCAAACAATAAACATACATGCACCACCGATTTTAACACCATTGTAATTTATCTCAGTTATCTATGCACATAGATATTTATGCTCATACTTCTTGTAAAAGTATAGATGGTAAAATAATTTTAGTAGGCCCTGAATATAATGCATTTCAAATACAAAAAGTGCTTCTGTAGATTCAAGGTGGCAAATATTGCTCATATTACAACAGTTATAAGTGATTCATTTCCAATTAATTTGAGTGTTGAGGAAGAGTCCAACAACTGTAAGCATGCATTTACAGTGTCTCTCAAACCACACTTATCACATTTTTTATTCTCTAACACTGATTATGTGCGTTATACATGAAAAAATTTGAATATCTTATTTTCTTTATTAAACCTTAAAGAGAGTAAGGTACCAAGTGTAAATTGAATGTACACAACAAAATGTATTATTGGACATCACAGTAGATTTCTGGCTTTGTAAAGAGTTGTCACCCTGATGACATAAGGAAAGGAGCAGGCAAAGAGGTGTTCTGGCGCACAAGAGGATAGAGACAAGAGGCACGCTGGAGGACAGATCCAGATTAAACTAATGAGAGTGAACAAGCAGAGGACAATTGGGAGGGTAGCTGCTAATTAACCCCTTGGTAAAGGGGAGCAAGGCTTGTAAGCTTCCCTATATTTAAGACAGAACAAAGTGCAACACCACCTTGCATTTTTAGAAGAGCACGAAAGCCAGGCCAACTTTGCATTTGGTTTGAATTTAAATGCACAAATTATATGTTGGGATAATCATTACAAAATACTGCATGTGAACAAAATGTCAGCACACAAACGCTACATTACAAAAACGTTCAGCAAATTAAAAAAAAGTGATGTCAAAATGACCACTCAGTTGGTTATTGTATTATTTTCACCACTGGCTCAGTTATTGACCTTAAATGTAGTACATATTATAGCTGCATAATTTGTCAACTGATTTTACCACAATTTTTTTTTTTTTGTGAATGCTGAAATATTAGCGTCGACATCTCCAATAAAACCCAATAAATGTCACAAAATCTTGCCTTTTGTAATTATTCTGTAAGTCTCTCCAGGACGTCATGGGGGCAGTATAGCTTTTTCTATCTGTCACGATAACTGCACGTAGCCCACTCAAGGAGTACATTTGACTGACAGCAAAATGTGGAGATAAAGATAATCAGGGTAAATTAAAAAAATACACGACAACATTCTCAAATATGGGAATTTTTTTTTTTTTTTTTTTTTTTTTTTTTTTTTTTTTTTACAGAAAACAAGCCAGTAAAACAAATTTAAACTCTTTAAATTAATCCTCACAGGGACACGAAAAAAACAAAATGTAGATGTAGTGTGAGAAAAATTAAGGACTCTTTGTACTTCCATGGAATTAACAATTTAATTAAATGTACTTAAAAAATGGTGTACTTGAATAAAAGTGCTGTCATCTCTATAAAAGCAGAGGTTTCAGTGATTTGCAAGTTCATACAAAGGTCAGAATTTGCAATGCTTAAAAGAAATTGCAAAAAGAGCCATGAGCTACATCTCAGGTTCTAAAAGCCAGTCAGTATACTTGTATATATAATGTTGAAGTTCAAGAAAATACACTTAGACTCAGCATTCAGATTCAGTATTTTCTGAGGTAACATCCACACCAGCCCACTTTGGTCCACAATGCAGTTAAAACAAACAAACAAACAAAACAATTAAACAGCCCTGTGTCAAAACATCTCAATCCACATTATACCACTGTAAATGAATATCAGATGGCCAGCCTTGCTCACTGGGCA